>LR738712.1:315943241-315977815 GCA_902687465.1 Secale cereale | reverse complement strand
GGGGGGGGGGGGGGGGGGGGGGGGCGGAGCGCTGCTCTCTTTCAGCTTTGGGAAGAAGGGGAGCGGCGGAGGTTTTCGAGGTTGGAGTAGCAACGGGCGGATGGGCGAACTGCCCCTGTTTCCCCTTCTTATAAGGAGGGAGGGGGTGGACATTCCGCCTTTCCGAATAAATAAACCGCCCACGATCTCTCCCACGACGCCGCAATCGACGCGTGCCGTTCGGGGAGGGCGCGGTGGATACGGAGAAAGATACAGCGTAACCCAGGCCGCGCGTGCCTGTGCACTATTTTGGGCCTGGCCCAACAGCGCTCGGCACCGTGTATGGCCCAGGCCCGGGGGCTCCTGTCGGTGTACTAGAGTAGGGGTACCCTAGTATCCCGAACTTGTGCATGGGCAGTCGCAGCACCCCGCGACAAGGCTTGCCGGGTGACCGCCAAGGTCCTCCGTGGTTCCTTTGGAGCCATTCAAGAACAAAGTATTTAAGCCAAGGAGACAAGGCCCCGGAAAGAGGAGCTTGCCGGGAAGGCCAATCAAGGCACAAGACCCCGGTAAGAGGAGCTTGCCGGGAAGGCCAACCAAGGCATCTCAAGGAACTTGCCGTGAAGCGCCACGCGTCCCGGCAAGGCCCGGTGAGCGACAAGCTCCCGGACGCGACAAGACAACGACCGCGGCAAGGCGCTTGCCGCGGCAAGCTACCACTCGTACCCACGCTCCAGCGCACCCGCCAACGTATCGCTCTAGGACCCTTCCAGGCGCACGTGGCGGGAGGCTGTGCAGCCAGCGGTGCGCGATGGCAAGCGGCGCTGACAAGGTTGGCATCGTGGCGAATGGTGGCGTCCCTGACAGTCCCTTTTTACACTGTTTGGGCGACGTAGACGGGCATTTAATGCTCTTGTCCCCTGCCGTCGGGGTTAGGTATGATGCACTGTACAGGTAGCTGTACCAAGTACAACACCTTTCCGATTTTACCCTTATCTGCGTTGCCACCTGTCGGTGACCCCTTGAGCATATAAAAGGAGGCCCATGCGCAACGTAGAGGGGGGTTCGAGGCAGAGGAACTCTCACGCTCGGTCTCGTTAGCTGCTGAAGTGTACTGTAGCACTCAGCGCTCCCGAGCAAGAACTCAATACAAACCAGAAAGCAGGAGTAGGGTTTTACGCATCCGTGCGGCCCGAACCTGGGTAAACTGCTCGTGTGCTTCGCCTCGATCTGCTCTTCGTGCGATCTCCGCCCCCGCCAAACCGAAAGGGACTCGGCCCGCCGGTCCCATAGGTGTTCGTGGATCAGTTTCCCCGACAATGCTGGCTTGAATTTTGCTTCTAGAAATCTTTTAGATTCGGGTGCCGGGGGCACTTTCATGGAAACCACCTTAGGAGAAGCTACCAAACTCCTAGATAATATTATGGTTAATTATTCTCAATGGCACACCGAAAGATCTACTAGTAAAAAAGTGCATGCTATCGACGAAATTAGTGTTTTGAGTGAAAAGATAGATGAACTTATGAAATTGTTTGCTGCTAAGAATGCTTCTTCTGATCCTAATGATATGCCTTTGTCCACTTTGATTGAGAATAACAATGAATCTTTGGATGTGAATTTTGTTGGTAGGAATAATTTTGGTAACAATGCTTATAGAGGTAATTTTAATCCTAGGCCTTTTCCTAGTAATTCCTCTAATAATTATGGTAATTCCTACAACAACTCTTATGGAAAGATGTGTTCTGAATTTGAAACTAGTGTTAAAGAGTTTATGATCTCGCAAAAGAATTTCAATGCTATGCTTGAAGAGAAATTGCTTAAGGTTGATGAATTGGCTAGAAGTGTGGATAGAATTACTCTTGATGTTGATTCTTTGAAACTTAGATCTATCCCACCTAAGCATGATATCAATGAGTCTCTCAAAGCCATGAGAATTTCCATTGAGGAATGCAAAGAAAGAACCGCTAGAATGCGTGCTAAAAGAGAAGATTATATTAAATCGTGTTCTTCTAGTTATCGTGAAAATAAAGATGAAGATCTGAAAGTTATTGATGTGTCTTCTATTAGATCCTTGTTTTCTAGTATTAATCTTGATGAAAATAGGATTGGAGATGATTCTTCTTTAGGGTGTCCCAATGATTCGGAGTTTTTAGATCTTGATGCTAAAATTGCTAAAAGTGGGAACGAAGAGATTAAAACTTTGCATAGTGATGAACCCAGTACTTTGGATTTCAAGGGATTCAATTATAATAATTGCTCTTTGATTGATTGTATTTCCTTGTTGCAATCCGTGCTAAATTCTCCTCATGCTTATAGTCAAAATAAAGCTTTCACTAAACACATAGTTGATGCTTTGATGCAATCTTATGAAGAAAAACTTGAGTTGGAAGTTTCTATACCTAGAAAGCTTTATGATGAATGGGAACCTACTATCAAAATAAAAATAAAAGATCATGAATGCTATGCTTCGTGTGATTTGGGTGCAAGTGTCTCCACTATCCCAAAAAATTTGTGTGATTTGCTAGGGTTCCATGATCTTGATGATTGTTCTTTAAATTTGCATCTTGCGGATTCCACTATTAAGAAACCTATGGGAAGAATTAATGATGTTCTTATTGTTGCCAATAGGAATTATGTTCCCGTAGATTTTATTATTCTTGATATAGATTGCAATCCTTCATGTCCTATTATTCTTGGTAGACCTTTCCTTAGAACGATTGGTGCAATTATTGATATGAAGGAAGGAAATATTAGATTCCAATTTCCGTTAAGGAAAGGCATGGAACACTTTCCTAGAAATAAAATCAAATTACCATATGAATCTATCATGAGAGTCACTTATGAATTGCCTTCCAAAGATGGCAATACCTAGATCTATCTTGTATCGTGCCTAGCTAGGGGCGTAAAATGATAGCGCTTGTTGGGAGGCAACCCAATTTTATGTTTTTTGTTTTTGTTGCTGTTAGGGAATAAATATTGCATATATCCTCTGATTAGATGTGTTTTCATGTTTTGTTTAGAGTTTTTGCCAAGTAGGACCTTTGGTAAGACTTGTGTGAAGTCTATATGATCTTGCTGTGAAAAACAGAATCATTAGCGCTTGCTAAAGTAGTCTTCAGACTTTACTGGCGCGTTCTTTTGAGTTGATTCATTTCGCTTATGATTGGTAGACGAATTGCGCAAATTTATCAATTTATTTTGAATTTTTTGGAGTTCCAGAAGTAGGCGAACCAAGCAGATTACTACAGACTGTTCTGTTTTTGACAAATTCTGTTTTTCATGTGTTGTTTGCTTATTCCGATGCATGTATGAGTAATATTGGAGGATATGAACCATAGAGAACTTGGAGTACAGTAGGTTTAACACCAATATAAACAAAGAATGAATTCCTTGCGGTACCTTTGAGTAATGGTTTTTTTTCTCTTACTAACGGAGCTCACGAGAATTTTTGTCTAAGTTTTGTGTTGTGAAGTTTTCAAGTTTTGAGTATTGCTTTGATGGACTATGGAACAATGAGTAGCAAAGTCCCAAGCTTGGGGATGTCACAGGAAGGCATCCCCTCTTTTGTCTTCATCCATCAGTAAATATACTTGGAGCTATATTTTTATTCACAACATGTTATGTGTTTTGCTTGGTGGGTCTTGTATAATTTGAGTCTTTGCTTGTTAGTTTGCCACAATCATCCTTGCTGGACACACCTATTTGATAGAGTTAAATATGGCCTAGAAATTGTTAGAACTCTCTATGTGCTTCACTTATATCTTTTGAGTTGAATAGTATTTGCTCTAGCGCTTCACTTATATCTTTTAGAGCATGGTGGGGGTAATATTTTGTAGAAATTGTTGAACTCTCATGCTACACTTAGATCTATTTGAGAGTCTATGAAAACAGAATGGTAAAGTGTTTAGGCTAAAGAAACTAATCTTCACATGATAAACATCCAATGTCAACGTAGTAAAAAAATTCACATTAAGTGCATTGAATAGAAAGAGATGTTGGATGCTTGATAATTATTTTGAGACATGAGGATAGTGATATTAGGGTCATGCTAGTGGAGTTATTATGAAATTGTGAAATACTTGTGTTAAGGTTAGTGATTCCCGTAGCATGCACGTATGGTGAACCGTTGTGTGACTAAGATAAAGCATGAGGTATTTGTAGAGTGTCAACCTTTGTGTGGAGGTCGGGGGCGCGCGATGGTTAACTCCTACCAACCTCCCCCCTAGGGGCATGCGTTGATTGCTTTGTTTTGATGACTCCTAGAATTTTGCAATAAGTATATGAGTTCTTATGACTAATGTTGAGTCCATGGATTATACGCACTCTCACCCTTCTACCATTGCTAGCCTCTCTTGTACCGCGCAACTTTGGCTGGTGCCATAAACCCACTATATATCCTTCCTCAAAACAGCCACCATACCTACCTATCATGGCATTTCCATAGCCATTCCGAGATATATTGCCATGCAACTTTCCACCATTCCGTTTATATGACACGCATCATATTGTCATATTGCCATGCATGATCATGTAGTTGACATCGTATTTGTGGCAAGGCTACCATGCATAATCTTTTCATACATGCCACTCTTGTTACATTGCACATACCGGTACACCGCCAGAGGCATTCACATAGAGTCATACTTTGTTGTTGTAGTATCGAGTTGTAATATTGTGTTGTAATGTAAGTGTGATGATCATCATTTTTAGAGCATTGTCCCATGGGAGGAAAGGCTGAATCTATAAAGCCCCTCCGCAAAAAAAAGAAAAAAAAAGGCCAAAAATAAAAAAAGAAAGGGCCAAAAAAAGAAAAAAAAAGAAAAAAAGAAGAAAAAAAAGAAGAAAAGATAAAGGGACAATTGCTACTATCTTTTTCAACACTTGTGCTTCAAAGTAGCACCATGTTCTTCATTGTAGAGAGTCTCATGTTTAGTCACTTTCATATACTAGTGGGAATTTTCGTTATAGAACTTGGCTTGTATATTCCAATTGAATCTTTCAGATCTGAACATTCATGCCACAATTAAGAGAATTATATTGATAAACTATATTGGTTAGCATTCCACATCAAAAATTCTTTCTTTATCATTTACCTACTCGATGACGAGCAAGAATTAAGCTTGGGGATGCTTGATACGTCTCCAACGTATCTATAATTTTTGATTGTTCCATGCTATTATTTATGAAGTCTTGGATGTTTAATGGGCTTTATCATTCACTTTTATATCATTTTTGGGACTAACCTACTAACCCAAAGGCTCAGTCCAGATTGTTGTTTTTTTTTACCTATTTTAGGGTTTTGCAGAAAAGGGATATCAAACGGAGTCCAAACGGAATAAAACCTTCGTGAGAGATATTTTTGGAGGAAATCACGCTCGGGAAACGTCAGGACCAAGTCAGGGGGCAAGGGGCCAGCCCTCGAGGGTGGGGGCGCGCCTCCCTACCCAGGGAGCGCCCCCTGCCTCGAGGCTGGCCCACACGGCCCCCGGTGCCCTCCTTCTTCCTATATATACCTACGTACCCCAGAAACTCCATACGCAGAGAGAAAACCCTAATTCCACCGCCGTAGCTTTTGTTCCCGTGGAGATCCCATCTTGGAGCCTGTTCCGGGAGGGGGATCCATCAGGGAGGCCTTCTTCACCATCATCATCGCCCTCACCATGAGTTGTGAGTAGTTTACCACACACCTTCGGGTCCATAGCTAGTATCTAGATGGATTCTTCTCTCTCTTTGGATCTCAATACCAAGTTCTCCTCGGTCTTCGAGGAGATCTATTCGATGTAATCACCTTTTGTGGTGTGTTTGTCGGGATGTGATGAATTGTGAGTTTATGATCAAGGTTATCTATGAAAGATATTTGGGTCTTCTCTAAACTTTTTATGTGTGCTCATAATATCATTGCAAGTCTCTTCGAATTATTGGTTTGTTTGGCCTACTAGATCTATAGTTCTTGCAATGGGAGAAGTGCTTGGCTTTCGGTTCAATCTTGCGGTGTCCTTTCCCAATGACAGTAGGGGCAGCAAGGCACGTATTGTATTGTTACCATCGAGGATAAAAAGATGGGGTTTTCATCATATTGCTTGAGTTTATCCCTCTACATCATGTCATATTGCTTATGGCGTTACTCTGTTCGTATGAACTCAATACACTAGATGCATGCTGGATAGCGGTTGATGTGTGGAGTAATAGTAGTAGATGCAGGCACGAGTCGGTCTAGTTGTCTCGGACGTGATGCCTATATACAATGATCATGCCTAGATAGTCTCATAATTATTCGCTTTTCTATCAATAGGTCGACAGTAATTTGTTTACCCGCCGTAGAATACCGCTATCATGAAAGAAGCCACTTGAGAAAACTATGGCCCCCGGGTCTATTCTAACTTATCAATCTACATCTACATTACTTTTACCGCTTTTATTTCCTGTTTTATTAAACCTAAAATACCAAAAATATAACTATCATCTCTATCAGATCTCACTCTCGGAAGTGACCGTAAAGGGATTGGCAACCCTTTATCGCGTTGGCTGCGAAGTTCTTATTTATTTGTGCAGGTGCGAGAGACTGGCACGTGGTCTCCTACTGGATTGATACCTTGGTTCTCAAAAACTGAGGGAAATAGTTACGCTACTTTGCTGCATCTCCCTTTCCTCTTCGAGGGAATACAACGCAAGCTCAAGAGGTAGCAACCCACATAGTATGTGCTAAAAAGTTGAGAGGGTTACGGCAAAAACTGGATGCACTTCGTGTACAAAATGGACAATCTCTTTCGAAGTATCGGGGTTTCATACGAAAATTCATCTGTGTCGGTGTACTAAGATAGGGGTACCTTAGTACCCCAACTTGTGCACGGGCAGTAGCAGCTTCCCGCGGCAGGGTTTACCACGTGCTCGCCGGGTACCTTTTTGGTCCTTATGAAGCCATTCAAGAACAAAGTATACAAGTCAGAAGATCAAGACCCCGGCAAGTGGAGCTTGCCGGGAAGGCCGCGCCAGGCTCAAGGTTATCACTTTAACGCAAGACCCTGGCAAGTGGAGCTTGCCAGGAGGAACAAGGAACACATATCCCAAGAGATGCCTCGGCGCATCATGCGCCCCGGCAGGGCCCGGAGAGCGACAAGCTTCCGGGCCCGGCAAGATCAAGACCCCGGCAAGGTGCTTGCCGGGGAAATCTGTGCTGTGTGCCCGCGCTCCAGCTCATCGGCCCACGCGTCGCCCTGGAGCCCTTCCAGGGGCACGTGGCGGATGGCTATGCAGCCTGGGGTACACGGTGGCGAGCCACGGTGACGAGGCTACCGTCGTGGCGAACGGAGGAGCATGAACGGACACTTTTGGGGTCGACGGTGACGGGCATTTAATGCCCTTGTCCCCCACTGTCAAGGTTAGGTGAAGACCACTGTTCATCCACTGTTCACGCACTATTCCCGCACTGTTGCAACTACCACCAAAATTACATTTTTACCCTCCTCTACGTTGACACCTGTCGGTGACCCCTTGAGCTATAAAAGGAGGCCCATGCACAACGTAGAAAGGGTTCGGAACCTAGACAACTCTTTCGCTCGGTGTAGCTAGCTCTTCAAGCTCCCGAGCTCAAGAACACAATACAATCCAAGCAGGAGTAGGGTTTTACGCGTCCGCGCGGCCCGAACCTGGGTAAACTGCCCGCGTGCGCTCCTCGATCTGCTCTCCGTGCTCCCTCCGCTCCCTTACCGCAACGTAGAAGGGGCTCCGGTCCCATAGGTGCTCGTGGGAGGACAGTTTCCCCCGACATCTTTGGCGCGCCAGGTAGGGGGCGTCGAGGTTGTACGAACCTGATCCGGCGCTCACGCGGGCGCATTCTTCATCAACCTCTCCAGCTTCATCAACTTCACCAGCTGCAACAACATGGCCCCGAAGAAGAAGGCTTCGGAGGTCGCAGGCCCGTCTGCGTCGATCCCACCGCCACCAGAACCAACGGTTGGTGGAGGAGACACCGGCGGAAGGGTGGTCGCCGGCGAGGAAACTCACGGCGCCACCAAATCCAAGGACAAGACGGACGACCGGGCAAACTCCAAAGCCTCGGTGTCCGTAGACGCACCACGTCTCTCTCGAGAGGTGCCAAGCCAGCAGCGCCGTGGTACAGGAGGTACCATACGCTTGCTGGGGCAAGGACAAACCGGAGGATCGCGGGATGCTCAAGGCCATCGTCCTGGTACGAGCAAGGCGCGGTCGCCGGGGCGAGAAACTGCTCCTTCTAACCCTGTTAGAAGTCCGAGCATATCTCGCTCCTCGCACCGCTCGCCGCCGCTCCCCTCCTCTCCAGCAGAAGCTCTAGCAAGAGCGCAACTGCTCCTCGATTTCCCTCCAGCGGCAGACAAGGCCGAAGACTGGAGGGCGACGATTCAGAGCCTCATCGCCTTCGCCAATAACGACACGACGCAGCAGCCGGCGACATCGCGGCCACGGCAAGTCGACCAAACGAAGGCTGATGGCGACAAGACCGCCGGGGGTGCAACCACCGTGCACTCCCCGCCACGGAAGAAAAAGATGCCACCCCGCCGGATTAACGTCGACGACGACTCCACGGCGTCGTCGGATCCGCGGGCTCGTCGGGACCAGCGCCAAGTCCTCGACGACCGGCGGCAAGAAGACGCTCGGACGCGCATCGAGCGCCGACGAGAAGCCCGACGACAATCGGATCAGCGCGCTGGGACCGCTGTCGACACGGACACGCCCGGTGAACCAGGCGACTTGCCGTACGCGGCAGGTTGCCCTACGTTCACCCGTGAGCTGCGGCGCGTCCAGTGGCCCAGCATGAAAAACTTCAAGCCCGACGTACCCGAGAAGTACGACGGCAAGACGCACCCCTCGGAGTTCCTCAGCATCTACACCATCGCGGTGCAGGCTGCCGGGGGACGCGACGAGAAGATACTAGCCAACTACTTCCCGCTAGTGCTTAAGCCGAACGTCCGTTCTTGGCTTATGCACTTGCCGGAGGGCTCCATTTCTTCGTGGGCGGATCTGTGCCACCAATTTGTTGGCGCCTTCACGGGCGGCCACAAACCCCACGGCCAAGAGAGCGATCTCCACATCCTAGCCCAGAAGGAGGGAGAGTCCCTACGCAAGTACATCCAGAGGTTCAGCCGCGTGCAGCACAACATTCCCGATGTCCACCCTGCCTCGGTTATCAGCGCGTTTCACCAGAACGTGCGTAACCGCCGCATGAGGGAAGAGATGGCTATGACCAAGATCCGGGATGTCAGCGAGCTCTACGCTCTGGCTGACAAGTGCGCGCGCGCCGAAGAGGGGAGGAGACTCCCCGGAGAGGATGCTGGCGCAGGAGGAAGCGACAGCGAGGATGCCTCCCCGGCAAAGAAGAGCCGGCGGCGGAACAATCGGAAGAAGAAGAACAAGGAGGTGCTGGTTGTCGAGCAGTCCGGCAAGGAGGCTCCTGCCAAGACGGCGCAGGCTGGCGGTTCCGGCAAGGAACCTGCCCCCGTAGCGGCAGCCGACAAGCAGGACGGCTCCGACAAGCAATACTGCAAGATCCACCGCACCAAAGGCCACGATCTTCAGAACTGCAAGCGAGTTGAGTACCTCGTAGAACAGCAGAAGGCTGAATACGAGCGTCGCGACAAGGAGAAGGTCCAAGGTGGCGGAGGAGAGCCAAGCAAGAAGCGGCCATTCAATGGCCGGGGAGGACGCCGCGGCAAGGCCAAGCAGCGGCAAGGTGATCGACCTCCCCGGGGCTGCGACAAGGATGAGGAAGAAGACGACGACGACGACATGGAGAAGGAGATAACAGCGAGCAGGAGTTCCAGAAGGCCACAGAAGTCCTGTGTGTCGACGGAGGCGCTTCTCTGCACACTTCCCACTGCCAACTCAAGCAGTGGGTGCGAGAAGTGAACGCAGCGGAGCCGCCCGTCGAGTCACGCAGGCTGCTGAAGTGGTCCGGCACGCCCATCATCTTTGACCTTGAGGACCACCCTGACCGCACCACGGCGGTCGGGTGCTTGCCGATGTTGGTCTCACCAACTATCCGCAACCTCAAGGTCACCAAGATGCTGGTTGACGGCGGGGCCGACCTGAACTTGATCTCCTCAGCTGTGATCAAGAAACTCCAGATCCCAGATGGCGAGCTTGAGGAAACCGGGACGTTCCAAGGAATAAATCCGGGAAGGAGCAAGCCGAAGGGGAAGATTACGCTGCCAGTGACCTTTGGCGGGGAACTTAACTTCAGGACGGAGAGGATAACCTTCGACGTTGCCGATATCCCATTGCCATACAATGGGATACTTGGCCGTCCTGCCCTCGCCAAGTTCATGGCAGCTTCCCACTTTGCCTACAACGTACTCAAGATGCCGGGGCCGATAAGCGTCATCTCTGTCCCTGGCGACAAGAAGGACGCGCTTATCTGCGCCGACAAGATCTACCGGGATGCAGCAGCCGCAGCAGAAAGCAACACACTTGCCGCTGAAGCTCCCGGGGGGAAGACCAAGACCAAGTCCGGCAAGAGCTCTGGGGCCCACTCCGGCAAACGCACCTCTTCGGAGTGCTGCGCTGCCGTCGAGGACGCTCCATCGAGCTCCACCGGCAAGTGTAAGAAAGGAATGGCGGCTCCACCGGCAACTAAGAAGGTGTCCGCCAAGGAGGACGGCACTAGTGGTACCTTCACCATCAGTGCTACACTCGATGACAAATAGGAAAGCGTGCTCGTTGCCTTCCTGCGGGCGAATGTTGATGTGTTTGCATGGCAACCATCTGACATCCCCGGCGTTCCCAGGAAGGTAATTGAGCACAAGCTTGTTGTTTGTCCTCATGCGCGGCCCGTCAAGCAGAAGGTCAGGAAGCAAGCCGTGGAGCGCCAAGAGTTCATCGCCGAAGAGATAAAGAAGTTGGAGGCAGCAGGCCTAGTTAGAGGCGTAATCCATCCTACGTGGTTGGCCAATCCAGTTGTCGTGCGCAAGGCCAATGGGAAGTGGAGACTTTGTATAGACTTCACTTATGTGAATAAAGCATGTCCCAAGGATCCATTTCCCTTGCCGCGTATTGACCAGATTGTTGACTCCACCGCTGGATGTGAGCTGCTTTCCTTCCTTGATGCATACTCAGGTTACCACCAGATTTTCATGGCCAAGGAAGACGAAGAGAAAACTGCATTCATTACTCCATGCGGCACATATTGCTTCATACGCATGCCCTTTGGAAGGGTGGTGCACACTGCTTTTGAGCCGCAGATACACAGAAATGTGGAAGCCTACATGGATGATATAGTGGTCAAGAGCAAGAGCAAGGATACCCTGATCCAAGACTTGGAAGAAACATTTGCAAATCTGCGCAAGATCCAGCTCAAGTTGAACCCCGAGAAGTGCGTCTTCGGAGTCCCCTCCGGCAAGCTTCTCGGGTTCTTTGTGTCCCAGAGGGGGATTGAAGCCAATCCCGACAAGATAAAAGCCATCGAGCAGATTGAAGCCCCGAAGCGCGTCAAGGACGTAAGGAGACTTGCTGGTTGTGTGGCTGCCCTCAGCAGGTTCATTTCAAAGTCTACAGAACGCGCCCTGCCTTTCTTCAAAATCTTGAAAAAGGCAGGTCCTATGAAATGGACTCCGGAAGCGGAGGCAGCGCTGCAGGACTTGAAAGAATACCTATCCTCCACTCCAATACTTGTCGCACCTAGGCCACAAGAGAAGTAGCTGTTGTACCTAGCAGCAACCAATCAAGTGGTTAGTGCTGCGTTGGTAGCGGAAAGGGAGGCAGAGGAAGAGCCCATGACCCCGGCAAGCGAATCCAGCGACAAGCAGGGGGCTCCACCGACAAGCTCTGGCCCCGACAAGGACAACTCTGCGCAGGAGCAAGGAGAAGTGCGAAGGAAGATGGTGCAGCGCCCAGTGTATTTTGTAAGTTCCCTCTTGCAGGGGGCTAGATCAAGATACTCTGGGGTGCAGAAGTTGCTTTTCGGCCTCCTCATGGCCTCAAGGAAGCTACGCCATTACTTCCAAGCGCACGAGATAACAGTGGTCACTCGCTTTCCGTTGAAAAGGATATTGCAAAATCCCGAAGCAACAGGCAGGATCGTCGAGTGGGCACTGGAGCTGTCAAGCTTTGGTCTCAAGTTCGAGAGTACTTCAACCATACAGAGCAGAGCTTTGGCAGAATTCATAGCTGAATGGACCCCAACGCCCGATGAGGAACTCCCAGAGACAAGCGTCCCCGTCCAAGAAACGAGCAGCGAATGGGTAATGTACTTTGATGGTGCTTTCTCCTTGCAAGGCGCCGGTGCCGGCGTGGTACTCATAGCGCCCACCGGAGAGCACCTCAAGTATGTTGTCCAGATGCACTTTCCCAAGGAACAAGCGACAAACAATACTGCTGAGTATGAAGGTTTGCTTGCCGGCCTCAGAATTGCAGCCGAACTTGGGATCAAGAAGTTGATTGTGCGGGGAGATTCGCAATTGGTGGTCTGACAAGTGAATAAGAGTTATCAGAGCCCTTTGATGGAAGCTTATGTTGATGAAGTAAGGAAGCTTGAAGAGCACTTTGAAGGTCTGCAAATGGAGCACGTCCCAAGAGCTCAGAACGATATTGCAGATGGCCTCTCAAAGTGTGCTGCAATGAAGTTACCTGTGGAACCAGGGACCTTCCTGCTCAAGCTAACTCAGCCATCCGTTACACCATCAGTTGGACAGAACAAGAAGAGAAAGTTGGTCTCTGGCGACTACTTGCCGGCGGATCTTCCCGAAGCAGCCGCTAAGGTCCCCAAGATCAACAGTCAGAACGCTGAGGAACAGTTTGCTCCTGCAGATCCAAGGGTCTGTACAGTTGAAGCAAGCGTTCCCGACAAGCCTTGACCCGGCAGGCTTGCCGGGGGACCATCAGCTCCGGCAGAACCGGAGGTTCTTGCCGTAGAAGCTGGGGTTCCCGCAACGGCCCTCATGCCTTTGGTCCTTACCGTTGAGCCTCAGGCTCCGGCATGGGCACAGCAGATCGTCCGTTTTCTGCAAACTGGAGAACTTCCCGACGAACCAGAAGAAATAGAGAAAATAACCAGGCAGTCAAGTATGTACCAGTTCGTCGACAACGAACTGTACAGAAGAAGACTCAATGGTGTGAGGTTGAAGTGCATTTCCAGAGAAGATGGACAGAAGCTGTTGGCACAAATACATGGAGGCATATGTGGCCACCACATTGGCGCAAGGGCACTTGCCGGGAAGGCGTTCCGGCAAGGGTTCTTCTGGCAAGAAGCCCTCCAGGATGCAACTGCACAAGTAACCAAGTGTGAAGCGTGCCAGTTCCATGCCAAGCAAATTCATCAGCCAGCTCAAGCTCTCTAGACGATCCCTTTGTCCTGGCCTTCTCGGTCTGGGGGCTCGATATCCTCGGCCCCTTTCCCCGCGCTGTCGGGGGCTTTGAGTACTTGTATGTAGCAATCGACAAGTTCACAAAGTGGCCAGAAGTGGAACCAGTGAGAAAGGTGACAGCACAGTCAGCAGTCAGGTTCTTCAGGTCAATTGTTTGCCGTTTCGGGATCCCTAACAGGATCATCACCGACAACGGCACACAGTTTACGAGTCGCACCTTCATGCAGTACGTCCAAGACCTTGGCGCCAAGGTCTGCTTCGCTTCTGTTGCTCACCCGATGAGCAATGGTCAAGCGGAGAGGGCCAATGCTGAAGTGCTGCGCGGGCTCAAGACAAGAACCTTCGACAGGCTGCGCAAGTGCGGAAGAAACTGGATAGAGGAGTTACCGGCGGCCCTTTGGTCAATCAGGACGACACCAAATCGAGCCACCGGACAAACACCCTTTGCTCTTGTCTATGGAGCAGAGGCTGTTCTCCCCACGGAACTCGTATACGGATCTCCTCGAGTGCTCACTTATGATGAGCTCGAGCAAGAGCAACTGGGACAAAATGATGCATTGCTCCTTGAGGAGGAACGTCTCCAGGCTGCTATACGAGCTGCTCGATACCAGCAAGCCTTGCGTCGCTATCATAGCCGCAAGGTCAAGGCCAGGAGTCTCGAGGAAGGCGACCTTGTTCTTCGGCGTGTTCAGTCCGCCAAGAATTCCAACAAGTTGACGCCGAAGTGGGAAGGCCCTTATCGGGTGAGGCAAGTCACAAGGCCCGAAGCTGTTCGCCTTGAGACTGAAGAAGGCTTACCGGTGAGCAATTCCTGGAACATAGAGCATCTTCGCAAGTTTCACCCATAAGGCGCGGTTGCCGTGATCCGCTCCGGCAACCACCTTTTGTACGAGTCTTGCCGCTGTTGCATGTAAACCTTTGTATAAAGCCGGGCGCAGACCCCGTGCATCGGTAAAGTTTTTGTGCTCCGCACTATTTGCCATTTCCATGCTTTTCTTTGTTATTTGCATGCATTGTTCGGCACCTTGTGCAACGCACATCCCCGGTAAGCATTAGCAGGCCAAGAGGCCCTATACTTGTTTTCCCTTCTCTTTTTCTTTCCCTCTTAAGCAGAAGAAGTATTCCTCGCGCACAAGTTTGCCGGGGGGGAAGGAGGTGGAGGACAAACCAAGTGCTGTTCAAGAAAGAGAAGCCTTGTCGGGGAACAAGCAATTTATGAAAGACAAACCAAGTGCTGTTCAAGAAAGAGAAGCCTTGTCGGGGAACAAGCAATTTATGAAAGCTAAGTTACCAAAGTTTGAGTAATTCAAATTTTTAAATTTTAGTTGTCTTCCTTGAACAAGCACACTTTGTATGGAAAACCTGTGCGCGGAGGAACCTACCCGTGGCTAGCCGCGCCCTTACTCTGTTTCGAGCACGCTCAACGGCTTAAGTGAGCTGCGACAAGTGTCGCGCCCTTACTTCGTTTTCGAGTTCGCTCAGCAGTTTAAGTGTGCTGCGACTAGCTGCGGCAAGGTTACTTGCCGACGAGGTCTTTTGCCAGCAGGCTGCTAAGAGTCCAGCACTCAGCGCTCGCGGCAAGAGACCCTTGCTGGCAAGTCCCCTGAAAGCGTAGGGTAAAAAGCATACAAAGTGAAGGACTAAAAGCAAGGGAGATAACACAGCATTGATTGATCAAAATAGGATTGTATATTACAAAGATAGCTTGCCGTAATACTAATAAACTCTTGTCCATAACATGCCTTGCAGCGGCAAGGGAAACAGAAGGAAAGAAATCTAGTCTGCGCGTTCGCCTTCACGCCTTGTGATTTTGTTCACCTTGGCGACGATGTGGGCAACCTGCGCCTTCAGCGCCTCCTGATCAGCGTCATCCGGTAAGGTGCGGAGGACGTTGACAAGGTTGATGCCGGGGTTGCGGTAGACGATTTTCGTCAAGACACGCTCCAAGGTGCCCATGCAGAGCCGACGCGCCTCGTCGGCCAGCTGCACGGGGATCTTCTCCTGCAGCCTCGCAAGTGCCGGTGCTATTCCCCTGAAGAAGAGACTCAACTTGGCGCTGTGGGGGAGGTTCTCGTCCGGAGAGTACGCGAGATGGTCCGCCCTCAGCGCCACCATCTCCTTGTCGATATTGGCAGCGGAGGTGACCAGATTGTCAGTCCACTGCTCCACCACCCGGCTGAAGTTGTTCGCTGAGACGGCGGCGCTCTCCACCAAGTTCCGCTCCTTGCGGAGCTCGTCCTTCAGCTTCGTCTCGCGGTCCCGGGCGGCGTCGAGCGAATCAGTCAGTGTGGATACCTTCAACTCTAAGTCAGCAATCGTGTCCTTGGCGGCAGTAAGCTCGTCTCCCTTCTTGGAGAGACGTACCTGCAAGTCAGAGTTGGTGTGGGCATCTTTCTCCCGCTCCACATTGAGCGCGGTGATCCTGTCCGCACTCGCCTTCAGGTACCGCTCCAGCTGCTCCACCTTGGCCTCAAGATCCTTCTTGGCGGTCTCCGCGGTGGCTGCGGCGGCCTTCGCCTCCTTCAGGGCTCCGCCAATGGCCTGCTCCCGGGCGGTGAGGTCGTCCTCGTGGGCATCGAGGTCGACCTTCCGCTGGTTGAGCACTCCTTCTCGCCGGCACAGCTCCTCGGCGGCCAACCGTTGCTGCTCGTCCACCTCGGCCTTCTCCAGGAGGAAGGCTTGCTGCGCTCCGGCGAGCTCATCGCGCTCCTCGCCAAATGGCGGAGGGCTGCTTGGTTGTCAGCGCGAAGCTCCGCGGCGCGCTTCTCCAAGTCAACTCCAGCCTTTGCGGCAAGAGCTTCCCGAGACTCCAGCTTCGCCTGCCTGGCCCGGTACAGAGCCAGGAGCCGGCGAAGGAGTTTCTCCTCTTCGGGCTCGTCGCTGCCGCCGGGCACTTCAACGACCTTCAACCCCGCGGAGGCGAGGACCTCTCCGTCAAAGGTCTCTCCCTCCACGGGGGCTCGAGACGAGGACCCCCACGGGACTTGTATGAAAACCCCGTTGGGGGCCTCCAGGTAGACGCCCTGCCCAGCCGTAGAGGCGGAAGGGTCGGCGGCCGGTGCAGCGCTTGACGCTCCTGCTGCCTCCGGGCCAGCAGTTTGGTCGCCGGTCCCTTCCCCAGCCACGGCATCTGCGGGCGGGGCGGTCTCTGCAGCGGCAGGCTCGTCGGCTCCAGCCATGCCCTCCGCGGCAGTGGCGTTGCCGACGTCGCCGTGCACCTCCTCCTCAACGGTGGCCTCCGTCTCCATCCGCTCCGGAGCAGGAGGATCTAGTAGAAGAAAAAGAAAAGAAAAAGTCAAGCAAATATCCAAAAAGACAAGTTCAAGAAGGAAAAGCTACAAGGATTTACCTTCGCGGACTTCTTCGACGACAGGCTCCCTCGCCGGGGAATCCACCCTTGGCGGCGGAGTGGTGGCCCCTGCTGGCGGAGGGCCGCCCGCGCCCTCCCTTGGCGGGCTGCTCACCCTTGGCGGGGTGCCCGCCCTTGGCGGGGTGCCCGTCCTTGGCGGAGCGCTCTCCCTCGCCGGGGAGTTCACCCTTGGCGGGGAGGGTGGAATAGGCAGCTCTTCGGGGGTGACCTCCGGTTGCTCCTGCGGCTGCGGCTCCACTTCTGCACAAGACAAACAAGACAACAAAATATCAGTACGAGCGATAACCTCAAGCGCGCCCGTCAAGCAGAAGGTCAAATACCAGACTTACGCTGGGGGCTGCTCCTCGGAGCAGCAGGTTGATCCGGCAAGCTTGCCGCTGGCACGTCCCCAGTCGCCGCGACGGGCGAGTCGTCTTCGACCTCAACCACAGGGATCTTGGCCCTCTTCGCCATCCGCTGGGTCAGGGTCCTGAAATCAAAACAAAACAAGATCAGAACCAACAAGGAAAATCAAGACAGAATCAAAGAAATTACAAGTTGCAAGTACTTACTCCTCTTCCTCATCGTCGGAGCTGAGGCGGAGAAGTCAAACTCCGCCTGGTTTGCTCCCGCACGGGGAGCCGGAGGAGAAGGCTCCCTCGGGCGCTTGGCGGTCTCCGGGGCTGCGGGCTGCGAAGACCCAGCCCCCGTCGTCGCCGGGGCCCGAGGAGCAGGTGGAGCACCCGTTCCGCTCCGGGAAGATCCTCCTCCGCTTGGCGCTTGAGCGCGCGGCGCCTCCTCGACGGCTTCACTCGTCCTGGTGGCGCGCGACGCGTGGCGCGCTGGCTGCTGTCAGGGCGCCTGTGGCCTCGCCGTCTCAGCTGCCTTGCGGAGGCGCTTCCTCGGTTGCGGCTTGGGGCTTGCTGGAGGCGGGGAGTTCTCTAAGGACGAGGAGGCATCTTCGGCAAGTCTCAGAGATCCACCGGAGTCTTCATCGGCCCCGACGTCCTCCTCCCCGACAGGCCCGCTGGACTCAGCACCATGTCCGGCGGCTTCGCTTCCTCCGGCAACCTCGCTTCCTCCGGCGACTTCGCTCGTCCCGGCAAATTTCAGAGATGGCACCCCGGCAAACTCCTCGGGCGGAAGCTTGAGCAGCTTGAGGATCTCCGCCTCCTCTGCTTGGCTCACCTCGTCCGTGGCCTGTGCCTCTTCCACAGTATACCCGAAGTCACCCGCCGCTGCAGCTGCGGCGGCCTCCTCCATCCTGGTGGCGATGTAGGCTATATCCCTCGCCGTAGTGGCCCTGGTGAGGCCCTTGTTCTCCTCGGCGTTCTTGGGCGTCTCGACCAAGTTGTCGAAAAAGCTCAGCACGGCGTCCGGCGGAGGCTCGATCCAGGTGGGGACGACGCCATGAGAGTCACACGCAGGCATCGTTGCACGCAAGGAATCCCGGGCAGTGCTGTTGCACAGTGGCACCACTCCCCGGGGAGGTCTGAACCATTCCGGGTGGGCCGGGTCATGCTTGAAGAGTTCTCGGACCATCCCCTTCAACTCCAGAGCAGTGAAATTATAATTTAATCCAGGGCGCAGCCTCATGATATCCGCCGCATTGCCGAATTCCCATGCGGGCCTTTTCCTTTCTTGTAAGGGGGCAATGCGGCGGCGGAGGAAATCTGCCCCTACCTCTCCGATGGTCAGTTTGGCTACCCGGAGACGAATAATCCTGATAAGGGCAATGTTAAGCTTGCTGTCTTCCGGGGCCAACTCACTCCAATCCCTGCCACGCACTATTGCAGTCGTGCGCGGCGTAGTGAAGGGCTCCGGCTTCTCCTCCACCACCCAGCACCAATCGGCCCTCCATTCTTCCCACTTGCCGCGGAGCTCTCCCTTCAGGTATGAATCTTTCTTATTCAGCCGGAAGATCCAGGAGATGCCGCCGGAGAGGGAAGCGCCAGCCTCTACTCTAGGCATAAAAAAGTGGCGGAAAAGGGCTACATTGGGATGAATCCCAACATAGTTTTCGCACAGATGTGCGAAAACGGCCATCGTAAGGATGGCGTTGGGAGTGAAATCTAGGAGGTGGAGGCCATATGTGTTCATGATATCACAAAAGAACTCCGAGAATGGAGGGCACAGTCCACAGTGGAAGAATGCAGCGAAGAAGAAATACCCGCCGGGGAACATATCTTTGGCGACGGCGGGGAAGACTCTGGTGCGGGGATGAGCTTTGGTCTCCCTCGCCCAGAACAAATAGTATTTGTTCCGCAGCTCCCTCGCGCCAAGCCTCGGCGCGAAGACCACGGACTTCTTCCGCAGGGCGGCCAGCTTTGCCGCCTGCTCGGACTTCTCCTTCTTGGCCTTGTCGTTCTTGGCCTTGTCGCTCTTCGCCTTGTCGCTCTTCGGAGCCATGGCGGAGGCGGCGAGGGAAGAAGCGAGGAGCTCGACGGCGCCGCGGATGCGGAAGACGGCGGAGGAGGGGCGGAGGCAAGAAGCAGCGGAGGTTTCTGGAGAAGAAAAGCACAATGAAGACGAAGGAGAGGAACTGCCCCTGCTTCCTCTGCTTTTAAGGGGGAAGTGGGGGACGTTCCGCATTTCCCATTAAAGAACGAGGCCACGATCTCCCCCACGACGCCGCAATCGACGCGTGCCGTTAGGGGGGCATGCGGCGGATACGGAAGGGGATACTGCTTGCCATGGGCCGCGCGTGCCCGTGCACTGTTTTGGGCCTGGCCCAACAGCGCTCGGCACCGTGTGTGGCCCAGGCCCGGGGGCTCCTGTCGGTGTACTAAGATAGGGGTACCTTAGTACCCCAACTTGTGCACGGGCAGTAGCAGCTTCCCGCGGCAGGGTTTACCACGTGCTCGCCGGGTACCTTTTCGGTCCTTATGAAGCCATTCAAGAACAAAGTATACAAGTCAGAAGATCAAGACCCCGGCAAGTGGAGCTTGCCGGGAAGGCCGCGCCAGGCTCAAGGTTATCACTTTAACGCAAGACCCTGGCAAGTGGAGCTTGCCAGGAGGAACAAGGAACACATATCCCAAGAGATGCCTCGGCACATCATGCGCCCCGGCAGGGCCCGGAGAGCGACAAGCTTCCGGGCCCGACAAGATCAAGACCCTGGCAAGGTGCTTGCCGGGGAAATCTGTGCTGTGTGCCTGCGCTCCAGCTCATCGGCCCACGCGTCGCCCTGGGGCCCTTCTAGGGGCACGTGGCGGATGGTTGTGCAGCCTGGGGTACACGGTGGCGAGCCACGGTGATGAGGCTACCGTCGTGGCGAACGGAGGAGCATGGACGGACACTTTTGGGGTCAACGGTGATGGGCATTTAATGCCCTTGTCCCCCACTGTCAAGGTTAGGTGAAGACCACTGTTCATCCACTATTCACGCACTATTCCCGCACTGTTACAACTACCACCAAAATTACATTTTTACCCTCCTCTACGTTGACACCTGTCGGTGACCCCTTGAGCTATAAAAGGAGGCCCATGCACAACGTAGAAAGGGTTCGGAACCTAGACAACTCTTTCGCTCGGTGTAGCTAGCTCTTCAAGCTCCCGAGCTCAAGAACACAATACAATCCAAGCAGGAGTAGGGTTTTACGCGTCCGCGCGGCCCGAACCTGGGTAAACTACCCGCGTGTGCTCCTCGATCTACTCTCCGTGCTCCCTCCGCTCCCTTACCGCAACGTAGAAGGGGCTCCGGTCCCATAGGTTCTCATGGGAGGACAGTTTCCCCCGACAATCAGTTACAAAGGTATTTCATTTTTCTGAACTTATTTGAACACCAGACTATTTGTGTGTAGAAAATGCACCATTCAGAGCCACATCATCAATTTTCAAACCTTTCTGACTTCAACTGGTATTTTTCATGCATTTATTGATTTTTTTAAAGCTAAATGACCCTAAAATTGAAAGGTTGAAAGTTGGCATGGTATCATCAGTTCACCCACATAGAATGTGCCAAAAAGATGAGAGGGTTACGGCAAACACTGGATGCACTTCGTGTACAAAATGCACAATCTCTTTCGAAGTATCAGGGTTTCATACGAAAACTAATCTGTTACAAAGATATTTCTTTTTTTGAACTTATGTGAACTGCAGACTTTTTGTGCGTTCAAAATGCACCATTCAGAGACACATCATCAATTTTTAACCCTTTCAGACTTCATTTGGTATTTTTCATGCATTTACTGATTTTTTTTAAAGCCAAATGACCTTGAAATTGAAAAGCACTACAAATGAACTTTAAAAAGGTTCAAAGTTGGCATGGTATCATAAATTAACCTACATAGCATGTGCTAAGAAGATGAGAGGGTAATGGCAAAAACTGGATGCACTTCGTGTACAAAATGGACAATCTCTTTCGAAGTATCGGGGTTTCATATGAAAACTCATCTGTTACAAATGTATTTCATTTTTTTGAACTTATTGTAAGACCAGACTTTGTGTGTGTTCAAAATGCGTAATTTAGAGCCGCCTCATCAATTTTCAACCCTTTCTGACTTCCATTGGTATTTTTCATGCATTTACTGATTTTTTAAATCTAAATGACTCTAAAATTGAAAAGCACTACAAATGAACTCTGAAAGGTTGAAAGTTGGCATAGTATCATCTGTTCACCCACATAGCATGTGCTAAAAAGATGAGAGGGTTACGGCAAAAACTGGATGCACTTCGTGTACAAAATGCAAAATCTCTTTCGACGTATTAGGGTTTCATACGAAAACTCATCTGTTACAAAGATATTTCTTTTTTTGAACTTATTTGAACTCCAGACTTTTTGTGTGTTCAAAATTCTCCATTCAGAGCCACATCATCAAATTTTAACCCTTTCTGACTTCATTTGGTATTTTTCATGCATTTACTGATTTTTTAAAGCAAAATGACCCTGAAATTGAAAAGCACTACAAATAAACTTTAAAAAGGTTGAAAGTTGGCATGGTATGATCATTTAACTTACATAGCATGTGCTAAAAAGATGAGAGGGTTACGGAAAAAACTGGATGCTCTTCGTGTACAAAATGGACAATCTCTTTCGAAGTATCGGGGTTTCATACGAAAACTCATCTGTTACAAAGGTATTTCATTTTTTTAAACTTATTTGAACACCAGAGTTTTTGTGTGTTCAAAATGCACCATTTAGAGCCACATCATCAATTTTCAACCCTTTCTGACTTCCATTGGTATTTTTCATGCATTTACTGATTTTTAAAATCTAAATGACTCTAAAATTAAAAAGCACTACAAATGGACTCTGAAAGGTTGAAAGTTGGCATGGCATCATCAGTTCACCCACATAGAATGTGCTAAAAAGATGAGAGGGCTACGGCAAAAACTGGATGCACTTCGTGTACAAAATGCACAATCTCTTTTGAAGTATTAGGGTTTCATACGAAAACTCATCTGTTACAAAGATATTTCTTTTTTTGAACTTATTTGAACTCCAGACTTTTTGTGTGTTCGAAATGCACCATTCAGAGCTGCATCATCAATTTTTAACCCTTTCTCACTTCATTTGGTATTTTTCATACATTTACTGATTTTTTAAAGCTAAATGACCCTAAAATTGAAAAGCACTACAAATGAACTCTGAAATGTTGAAAGTTGGCATGGTATCATCAATTCACACACATAGGATGTGCTAAAAAGATGAGATGGTGACGGCGAAAACTGGATGCACTTCGTGTACAAAATGGACAATCCCAATCGAAGTATCACGGTGTCATACGAAAACTCATCAGTTACAAAGATATTTCTTTTTTTGAACTTATTCGGACTCCACACTTTTTGTGTGTTCAAAATGCACCATTCAAAGCAACATCATGAATTTTCAACCCTTTCTGACTTCATTTGGTATTTTAAATGCATTTTTGATTTTTTTAAAGCTAAATGACCCTGAAATTGAAAAGCATTACAAATGAACTCAGAAAAGGTTGAAAGTTGGCATGGCATCATCATTTGACCCACACAACATGTGCTAAAAAGATGAGAGGGTTACGGCAAAAACTGGATGCACTTCGTGTACAAAATGGACAATCTCTTTCGAAGTATCAGGGTTTCATACGAAAACTCATCCGTCACAAAAGTATTTCATTTTTTTAACTTATTTGAACACTAGACTATTTGTGTGTTCAAAATGCACCATTCAGAGCCACATCATCAATTTTCAACCCTTTTTTGACTTCAATTGGTATTTTTCATGTATTTACTGATTTTTTAAAGCTAAATGACCCTAAAATTGAGAAGCACTACAAATGAACTTTAAAAAGGTTGAAAGTTGGCATGGTATCATCAGTTCACCCACATAGGATGTGATAAAAAGATCTGATGCTTACGGCAAAAATTGGATGCACTTCATGTACAAAATACACAATCTCTTTCGAAGTATCAGGGTTTCATACGAAAACTAATCCGTTACAAAGGTATTTCATTTTTTGAACTTATTTGAACACCAGACTATTTGTGTGTTTAAATTGCACCATTCAGAGCCACACCATCAATTTTCAACCCTTTTTGACTTCAATTGGTATTTTTCATGAATTTACTGATTTTTTAAAGCTAAATGACCCTGAAATTGAAAAGCATTACAAATGAACTCTGAAAAGGTTGAAAGTTGGCATGATATCATAATTTGACCCATATAGAATGTGCTAAAATGATGAGAGGGTTACGGCAAAAACTGGATGCACTTCGTGTACAAAATGGACAATCTCTTTCGAAGTACAAGGGTTTCACACAAAAACTCATCTGTTACAAAGGTATTTCAATTTTTCTGAACCTATTTGAACTCCAGACTTTTTGTGTGTTCAAAATGCACCATTCGGACCACCACATCAATTTTCAACCCTTTCTGACTTCATTTGGACTTTTTCATGCATTTGCTGATTTGTTAAGCTAAATGACCTTGAAATTGAAAATCACTACAATTGAACTCTAAAAAGGTTGAAAGTTGGCACGGTATCATAATTTGAGCCATATAGCACATGCTAAAATTTCGAGAGGGCTAAGGCCAAAACTGGACGCACTTCCTGTACAAAATGGACAATCTCTTTCGAAGTATCTGTGTTTCGGACGAAAACTTATTTTTTACACGGGAATTTCATTTATTTGAACTGATTTGAACTCCAGACTTTTTGTGTATTCAAAATGTACCATTCAACGCAACATCATCAATTTTCAACCGTTTCTGACTTCATTTGGTATTTTAAATGCATTTATTGATTTTTTAAGATAAATGACCCTGAAATTGAAGAGCATTACAAATGAACTCTTAAAAGGTTCAAAATTGGCATGGTATCATCATTTGACCCACATAGCATGTGCTAAAAAGATGAGAGGGTTAAGGAAAAAACTGGATGCACTTCGTGTACAAAATGGACAATCTCTTTCGAAGTATCTGGGTTTCATACAAAAACTCATCCGTTACAAAGGTATTTCTTTTTTAAACTTATTTGAACTCCATACTTTTTCTGTATTCAAAATGCACCTTTCAATGCGACATCATCAACTTTCAACCGTTTCTGACTTCGTTTGGAATTTTTCATGCATTTGCTGATTTTTTAAGCTAAATGACCCTGAAATTGAAAAGCACTACAATGAACTCTGAAAAGGTTGAAAGTTGGCATGGTATCATAATTTGACCCATATAGCACATGCTAAAATTTTGAGAGGGTTATGGCAAAAACTGGACACACTTCGTGTACAAAATAGACAATCTCTTTCGGAGTATTTGTGTGTCGGACGAAAACTTATTTTTTACACGGGAATTTCATTTATTTGAACTTATTTGAACTCCAGACTTTTTGTGTATTCAAAATGCACCATTCAAAGCAACATCGTCAATTTTTAACCCTTTCTGACTTCATTTGGTATTTTAAATGCATTTATTGATTTGTTAAGCTAAATGACCCTGAAATTGAAAAGCATTACAAATGAACTCTAAAAAGGTTGAAAGTTGGCATGGTATCATCATTTGTCCCACACAGCATGTGCTAAAAAGATGAGAGGGTTACGGCAAAAACTGGATGCACTTCGTGTACAAAATGGACAATCTTTTTCGAAGTATCAGGGTTTCATAAGAAAACCCATCGGTTACAAAGGTATTTCATTTTTTAACTTATTTGAACACCAGACTATTTGTGTGTTCAAAATGCACCATTCAAAGCCACATCATCAATTTTTTTAACCCTTTCTGACTTCAATTGGTATTTTTCATGAATTAACTGATTTTTGTAGCTAAATGACCCTGAAATTGAAAAACACTACAAACGAACTTTAAAAAGGTTGAAAGTTGGCATGGTATCATCATTTCACCCACACTGCATGTGCTAAAAAGTTGAGAGGGTTACGGCAAAAACTGGATGCACTTCGTGTACAAAATGGATAATCTCTTTCGAAGTATGAGGGTTTCGGACGAAAACTAACCTGTTACAAAGGTATTTCATTTTTTGAACTTATTTGAACTCCAGACTTTTTGTGTATTCAAAATGCACCATTCAATGCCACATCATCAATTTTCAACCCTTTCTAACTTCATTTGGTATTTTTCATGCATCTATTGATATTTTAAGCTAAATGACCCTGAAATTGAAAAGCATTACAAATGAACTTTGAAAAGGTTGAAAGTTGGCATGGTATTATCATTTGTCCCACATAGCATGTGCTAAAAAGATTAGATGGTTACGGCGAAAACTGGATGCACCTCGTGCACAAAATGGACAATCTCTTTCGAAGTATCAGGGTTTCACATAAAAACTCATCTGTTACGAAGATATTATATTTTTTTGAACTTATTTGAACACCAGACTTTTTGTGTGTTCAAAATGCACCATTCAGAGCCACATCATCAATTTTCAACCCTTTCTGACGTCAATTGGTATTTTTTATGCATTTACTGATTTTTTAAAGCTAAATGGCCCTAAAATTGAAAAGCACTGCAAATGAACTCTCAATGGTCGAAAGTTGGCCTGGTATCATGAATTCACACACATAGAATGTGCTAAAAATATGAGAGGGTTACGGCGAAAACTGGATGCACTTTGTGTAAAAAATGGACAATCTCTTTGGAAGTATCAGGGTTTCATACGAAAACTCATCTGTTACAAAGATATTACTTTTTTTGAACTTATTTGAACTCTAGACTTTTTGTGTGTTCAAAATGCACCATTCACAACCACAACATCAATTTTTAACCCTTTCTGACTTCATTTGGTATTTTTCATGCACTTACTGATTTTTTTAGCTAAATGACCCTGAAATTGAAAAGCACTACAAATGAACTCGGAAAAGGTTGAAGGTTAGCATAGTATCATCATTTCACCCACACCGCATGTGCTAAAAAGTTGAGAGGGTTTCGGCAAAAACAGGATGCACTTCGTGTACAAAATGGACAATCTCTTTCCAAGTATCAAGGTTTCGGACAAAAACTAGTATGTTACAAAGGTATTTCATTTTTTGAACTTACTTGAACTCTAGACTTTTTGTGTATTCAAAATGCACGATTCAATGCCACATCATCAATTTTCAACCCTTTCTAACTTCATTTGGTATTTTTCATGCATTTATTGATTTTTAAGCTAAATGACCCTGAAATTCAAAAGCATTACAAATGAACTTTGAAAAGGTTTAAACTTGGCATGGTATCATCATTTGACCCACATAGCATGTGCTGAAAATATGAGAGGGTTATGGCAAAAACTGGATACACTTCGTGTACAAAATGGACAACCTCTTTTGAAGTATCAGGGTTTCATGCAAAAACACATCTGTTACGAAGGTATTTCGTTTCTTTTGAACTTATTTGAACACCAGACTTTTTGTGTGTTCAAAATGCACCATTACGAGCCACATCATCAATTTTCAACCCTTTCTCACTTCAATTGGTATTTTTCATGTATTTCTGATTTTTAAAGCTAAATGACTCTAAAATTGAAAAGCACTACAAATGAACTCTGAAAGGTTGAAAGTTGGCATGGTATCATCAATTCACACACATAGAAAGTGCTAAAAATAATAGAGGGTTACGACAAAAACAGGATGCACTTCGTGTACAAAATGGACAATCTCTTTCCAAGTATCAAGGTTTCGGACGAAAACTAATATGTTACAAAGGTATTTCATTTTTTGAACTTATTTGAACTCCAGAATTTTTGTGTATTCAAAATGCACCATTCAATGCCACATCATCAATTTTGCACCCTTTCTAACTTCATTTGGTATTTTTCATGCATTTGTTGATTTTTTAAGCTAAATGACCCTGAAATTCTAAAGCATTACAAATGAACTTTGAAAAGGTTTAAACTTGGCATGGTATCATCATTTGACCCACATGGCATGTGCTAAAAAGATGAGAGGGTTATGGAAAAAACTGCATGCACTTCGTGCACAAAATAGACAATCTCTTCCGAAGTATCAGGGTTTCATGCAAAAACACATCTGTTACGAAGGCATTTCATTTTTGTGAACTTATTTGAACACCACACTATTTGTGTGTTCAAAATGCACCATTCAGAGCCACATCATCAATTTTCAACCCATTCTGACTTCAATTGGTATTTTTCATGAATTTAGTAATTTTTTAAAGCTAAATGACCCTAAAATTGAAAAGCACTACAAATGAACTCTGAAAGGTTGAAAGTTTGCATGGTATTATCAGTTCACCCACATAGAATGTGCTAAAAAGTTGAGAGGGTTACGGCAAAAACTGGATGCACTTCGTGTACAAAATGGACAATCTCTTTCGAAGTATCAGGGTTTCATACGAAAACTCATCTGTTACAAAGATATTTCTTTTTTTAACTTATTTGAACTCTAGACATTGTGTGTGTTCAAAATGCACCATTTAGAACCACATAATCAATTTTTAACCCTTTCTGAATTCATTTGGTATTTTCCATGCATTTACTGATTTTTTAAAACTAAATGACCCTGAAATTGAAAAGCACTACAAATAAACTTTAAAAAGGTTGAAAGTTGGCAAGGTATCATCTTTTCACCCACACAGCATGTGCTAAAAAGTTGAGAGGGTTACGGCAAAAACTGGATGCACTTCGTGTACAAAATGGCAATCTCTTTCGAAGTATCACGGTTTCGCACGAAAACTAACCTGTTACAGAGGTATTTCATTTTTTGAACTTATTTGAACCCTTGTGTATTCAAAATGCACCTTTCAAAGCAACATCATCAATTTTCAACCCTTTCTGACTTCATTTGTTATTTTAAATGCATTTATTGTTTTTTTAAGCTAAATAACCCTGAAATTGAAAAGCATTACAAATGAACTCTCAAAAGGTTGAAAGTTGGCATGGTATCATCATTTGACCCACATAGCATGTGCTAAAAAGATGACAGGGTTAGGGCAAAAACTGGATGCACTTCATGCACAAAATGGATAGTCTCTTTCGAAGTATCAGGGTTTCATGCAAAAACTCATCTGTTATAGAGGTATTTCATTTTTTAACTTATTTGAACACAAGACTTTATGTGTGTTCAAAATGCACCATTCAGAGCCACATCATCAATTTTCAACCCTTCTGACTTCAATTGGTATTTTTCATGCATTTACTGATTTTTTAAAGCTAAATGACCCTAAAATTGAAAAGCACTACAAATTAACTCTGAAAGGTTGAAAGTTAGCATGGTATCATCAGTTCACACACATAGCATGTGCTCAAAAAATGAGAAGGTTACGGTGAAAGCTGGATGCACTTCGTGTACAAAATGGACAATCCCTTTCGAAGTAACAGGGTTTAATACAAAAACTCATCTGTTACAAAGATATTTCTTTTTTTGAACTTATTTGAACTCCATACTTTTTGTGTATTCAAAATGCACCTTTCTATGCCACATCATCAGTTTTCAACCCTTTCTGACTTCGTTTGGTATTTTCCATGCATTTATTGATTTTTAAGCTAAATGACTCTAAAATTGAAAAGCATGACAAATAAACATTGAAATGGTTGAAAGTTGGCATGGTATCATCATTTGACCCACATAGCATGTGCTAAGAATATGAGAGGGTTACGGCAAAAACTGGATGCACTTCGTGTAGAAAATGGACAATCTCTTTCGAAGTATCACTGTTTCATACGAAAACTCATCTGTTACAAAGGAATTTCATTTTTTGAACTTATTTGAACACCAGACTATTTGTGTGTTCAAAATGCACCATTCGGAGCCACATCATCAATTTTGAACCCTTTCTGACTTCAATTGGTAGTTTTCATGAATTTACTGATTTTTTAAAGCTAAATGACCCTCAAATTGAAAAGAACTACAAATGAACTCTGAAAGGTTGAAAGTTGGCATGGTATCATCAATTCACACACATAGAATGTGCTAAAAATATGAGAGGGTTACGGCGAAAACTGGATGCACTTCGTGTACAAAATGGACAAACTCTTTCGAAGTATCAGGGTTTCATATGAAAACTCATCTGTTACAAAGGTATTTGCTTTTTTGAACTTATTTGAACACCCCAGACTATTTGTGTGTTCAAAATGCACCATTCACAGCCACATCATCAATTTTCAACCCTTTCTGACTTCAATTGGTATTTTTCATGAATTTACTGATTTTTTAAAGCTAAATGACCCTAAAATTTAAAAGCACTACAAATGAACTCTGAAAGGTTGAAAGTTGGCATGGTATCATCAGTTCTCCCACATAGAATGTGCTAAAAAGATGAGAGGGTTACGGCAAAAACTAGATGCACTTCGTGTACAAAATGGACAATCTCTTTCGAAGTATGAGGGTTTCATACGACAACTCATATGTTACAAAGATATTTCCTTTTTTGAACTTATTTGAACTCCAGACTTTTTGTGTGTTCAAAATGCACCATTCACAGCCACATCATCAATTTTTAACCTGACTTCATTTGGTATTTTTCATGCATTTACTGATTTTTTTAGCTAAGTGACCCTGAAATTTAAAAGCAGTACAAATTAAATTTAAAAACGTTGAAAGTTGGCATGGTATCATCATTTCACGCACACAACATGTGCTAAACAGTTGAGTGGGTTACGGCAAAAACTGGATGCACTTCCTGAGCAAAATGGACAATCTCTTTTAAAGTATCTGGGTTTCGGATGAAAACTAATCTGTTACAAAGGTATTTCATTTTTCGAACTTATTTGAACTCCAGACTTTGTGTGTATTCAAAATGCACCATTCAATGCCACATCATAAATTTTCAACCCTTTCTAACTTCATTTGGTATTTTTCATGCATTTATTGGGTTTTAAGCTAAATGACCCTGAAATTGAAAAGCATTACAAATGAACTTTGAAAAGGTTGAAAGTTGGCATGGTATCATCATTTGACCCAGATAGCATGTGCTAAAAAGATGAGAGGGTTACGACAAAAACTGGATGCACTTCATGCACAAAATGGACAATCTCTTTCGAAGTATCATGGTTTCATACAAAAACTCCTATGTTACGAAGGTATTTCAGAGCCACATCATCAATTTTCAAGCCTTTCTGACTTGAATTGTTATTTTTCATGCATTTACTGATTTTTTTAAAGCTAAATGACCGTAAAATTGAAAAGAACTACAAATAAACTCTCAAAGGTTGAAAGTTCGCATGGTATCATCAATTCACACACATAGGATGTGCTAAAAAGATGATAGGGTTACGGCGAAAGCTGGATGCACTTCATGTACAAAATGGACAATCCCTTTCGAAGTATCAGGGTTTCATACGAAAACTCATATGTTACAAAGATATATTTTTTTGGACTTATTTGAACTCCATACTATTTGTGTATTCAAAATGCACCTTTCAATGCGACATCGTCAATTTTCAACCCTTTCTGACGTCGTTTGGTATTTTTCATGCATTTATTAATTTTTTAAGCTAAATGACCCTGAAATTGAAAAGCATTACAAATGAACTCTTAAAAGGTTGAATGGCATGGTATCATCATTTGACCCACATAGCATGTGCTAAAAAGATGAGAGGGTTACGTCAAAAACTGGATGCACTTCGTGTACAAAATGGACAATCTCTTTCGAAGTATCAGGGTTTCATACGAAAACTCATCTGTTACAAAGATATTACTTTTTTTGAACTTATTTGAACTCCAGACTTTTTGTGTGTTCAAAATGCACCATTCACAGCCACATCATCAATTTTTAACCCTTTCTGACTTCATTTGGTATTTTTCATGCATTTACTGATTTTTTAGCTAAATGACCTTGAAATTGAGAAGCACTACAAATGAACTTTAAAAAGGTTGAAAGTTGGCATGGTATCATCATTTCACCCACACAGCATGTGCTAAAAGGTTGAGAGGGTTACGACAAAAACTGGTCACACTTCGCGTACAAAATGGACAATCTCTTTCGAAGTATAAGGGTTTCGGACGAAAACTAATATGTTACAAAGGTATTTCATTTTTTGAACTTATTTGAACTCCAGACTTCTTGTATATTCAAAATGCACCATTCAATGCCACATCATCAATTTTCAACCCTTTCTAACTTCATTTGGTATTTTTCATGCGTTTATTAATTTTATAAGCTAAATGACCCTTAAATTGAAAAGCATTACAAATTAACTTTGAAAAGGTTTAAAGTTGGCATGGTATCATCATTTGACCCACATAGCATGTGCTAAAAAGATGAGAGGGTTATGGCAAAATCTGGATGCACTTCATGCACAAAATGGACAGTCTCTTTCGAAGTATCAGGGTTTCATGCAAAAACTCATCTGTTACGGAGGTATTTCATTTTTAACTTATTTGAACACCAGACTTTTTGTGTGTTAAAATGCACCATTCAGAGCCACATCATCAATTTTCAACCCTTCTGACTTCAATTGGTATGTTTCATGCATTTACTGATTTTTTTAAAGCTAAATGACCCTAAAATTGAAAAGCACTACAAATGAACTCTAAATGGTTGAAAGTTAGCATGGTATCATCAGTTCACACACATAGCATGTGCCAAAATGATGAGAGGGTTACGGTGAAAGCTGGATGCACTTCGTGTACAAAATGGACAATCCCTGTGTCGGGGGAAACTGTCCGCCACGAACACCTATGGGACCGGAGCCCCTTGTCTGTGCGGTACGAGGGCGGAGGGAGCACAAAGAGCAGATCGAAGCGGACGCGCGGGCAGTTTTACCCAGGTTCGGGCCGCACGGATGCGTAAAACCCTACTCCTGCTTGGTTGTGTATTGAGTGGGGCGCTCGGGAGCTTGAAGAAGCAGCTACACCGTGCGTGAGAGTAATCTAGGTTTCGAACCCCCTCCACGTTGTGCATGGGCCTCCTTTTATAGTGCAAGGGGTCACCGACAGGTGTCAACGTAGGAGAAAAAGGGTAAAAGAGTAAAAGAGGTGGTAGTTGTAACAGTGCGGGAACAGTGGAGCTACAGTACAGAACAGTGGTCTATACCTACTTTAACAGTGGGGGACAAGGGCATTTAATGCCCGTCGCCGTCGACCCCAAAAGCTCCCGCCTTAGCGTCTCCGTCCGCCACGGCGACGGATTTATCGCCGCGGTGTGCCACCGTGTACCCCAGGCTGTGCAGCCATCCGCCACGCGTCCCTGGTTAGGCCCCAGGGCGACGCGTGGACCGATGAGCTGGAGCGCGGGCACACGGCGTAGCCTTCCCGGCAAGCACCTTGCCGGGGCCTTGATCTTGCCGGGCCCGGGAACCTGCCGCTCCCCGGGCCCCTTGCCGGGGCGCGCATAGCGCCGAGGCGATATCTTCCAGTCTTCCTGGCAAGCTCCTCTTGCCAGGGTCTTGTGTTAGTGGAACAGCCTTGAGCCTGGTACGGCCTTCCCGGCAAGCTCCTCTTGCCGGGGTCTCGGTCTTCTGCCTTGTATACTTTGTTTTTGAATGGTTTGATAAGAAGCAGGAAGGTCTCCGGCGAGCACGCAGTGAACCTTGCCGCGGAAAGCTGCAACTGCCCGTGCACAAGTTGGGGTACTGAGGTACCCCTACCTTAGTACACCGACAGGAGCCCCCGGGCCTGGGCCACACACGGTGTCGAGCGCTGTTGGGCCAGGCCCAAAACAGTGCACGGGCACCCGCGGCCCGCGGCGCGCCGAATCCACTTCCATATCCGCCGCACCCCACGGTAACGGCACGCGTCGATTGCGGCGCCGTGGGATGGGACGTGCCCACGATCTCTTAATGGAAAGGGCGAAACGCCCCCCACTCCCCCATAAAAGCAGAGGCAGCGGGCGCGGTTCCCCTCCCTGTGCTCTCATTACGTCGTCTTCTACCTGCGAAAGATTCCTTCTTGCGCTCCGCCTCCACAGCTCCGCCGCCGCCGAGCTCTTCGTCCCCTTCCTTCCGCCGCGCCCGCCATGGCTCCAAAGGCCGACAAGGCGAAAGCGGAGAAATCCAAGAAGGAGAAATCCGAGCAAGCAGCCAAGCTCATCGCTTACCGGAAGCGGCACGTCGTCTTCCCACCGAAGCTCGGCGTGCAAGAACTCTGGAACAAGTATTACTTGTTCTGGTCCAAGGGCACCGACGCGCATCCCCGCACCCGAGCATACCCGGCCGTCGCCAAGGACAACTATCCCGGCGGGTATCACTTCTTTGCTGCCTTTTTCCACTGTGGTCTCTGTCCTCCGTTTTCGAACTTCTTCTGTGATATCATGAATACGTATGGCTTCCATCTGCTTGATTTCACCCCCAACGCCATTCTCACCATGGCCGTTTTCGCACATATGTGCGAAAACTTCATAGGAGTCCACCCCAACGTAGCCCTCTTTAGACACTTTTTCACCCCTAGAGCCGAGGCCGATGCCCCCCTCTCCGGATGTATTTCTTGGGTCTTCCGTCTCGGGAAGAAGGGGTCGTACTTGCCGGGGGAGCTCCGCGGCAAGTGGGAGGAATGGCGAGCGGAGTGGTGCTGGATCGTAGAGGACCAGCCGCAAGCCTTCACTGCGCCGCGCACAACGCCTATCGCGCGCGGCAGAGATTGGAGCGATCTAGACTCCGACGACGTCAAGCTCGACATCGCCCTCGTCCGGATTCTCCGTCTTCGGCTGGCCCGGCTGTCAGTTGCCGAGGTGGGCGCAGATTTCCTCCGCCGGCGCATCGCCCCTCTCCAGGACCGGAAGAGGCCGGCCTGGGAGTACGGCGGCCCGGCAGACATCATGAGGCTGTGCCCCGGGCTTAATTTCAACTTCACCACTCTGGAGCTGCGCGGGATGGTACGAGAGCTCTTCAAGTACGACCTGACGCACCCCGAGTGGTTCAGGACTCCCCGGGAAGTGGTGCCGCTCTGCAACAACGCCGCGAGGGACCGGATCCTTGCCATGATGCCGATGTGCGACTCGCATGGCTTGGACCGCTCGTGGATCGCCCCGAAGCCCATCGACGTCCTCAACTTCTACGACAACCTCGTCGAGGTGGCGAGTAACAAGGAGGACCTCAAGCTGCATACGCGGGACACCACCGAACAGGAAATCGCCTACATAGCTTCTCGGGCTGAGGAGGCCGCCGCAGCCGCGGCGGCAGGAGTCTTCGGGTTCTCGCCGGAGGAGGCGGAGGCCGAAGAGGCGTCCACCCAGGCGGAAGAGGCGGAGATCCGCCGATTGCTGAACCTCCCACCCGACGCGCTCGCCGGGGTTCCCTCGTTGAGGCACTCCGGGATCCATGGGATCGCGACGGAGGCTGCGGCAAGGGACGGCACCGCCGGAGGGAGCAGAGGCGCCGCGAGGGGCGGAGGCGCCAAGGGGAAGAGGGCCGCAGTGCTGGATGCTGGGCCCAGCGAGCCGGCCGGGGCAGAGGAGGAGGAGGAAGAGGAGGCCGAAGACTCCGGCGGATCTACGGAGTTATACGCCGACGACCTCTCCTCGTCGGAGAGCTCCCCGCCCCCGGCAAGCCCGAAGGAGTCCCCGGCAAAGCGTCTCCGCAAGGCGGCGACGGGGGAAAGGGCACAGGCGCC
>LR738712.1:315931625-315943231 GCA_902687465.1 Secale cereale | reverse complement strand
CGGCAACAGCCACCTCGGCGGGCGGCTCCCCGGGGGAGTCAAGCCGCGCCAAGGCCGTCCGGCGCACCAGCCGCAGCAGAGGCGGCCCGTGCGCGGACCACGACGGAGGCGCCCCGCAGGCCGGCAGCGAGCCGGCAGGGGTCTTCTCGGAGCGGAGCAGCGGCTCCGCCCGCCCCCCGGGCGCCGGCAGCCACAGGGGCTGGGTCTTCGCAGCCCCCAGCCCCGGTGAGTACCAAGCGCGCGAGGGAGTCTTCGCCTCCCGCTCCTCGCGTCGACGCGCCCACGGTGGAGTACAACTTCTCCGCCCTGAGCGAGGACGACGAGGAGGACCAGGAGTAAGGATCCGAGATTCTTCATCTTCTTGATTTTTATCTTGATTTTCTGTTGATGCTAACTCTGTCTTCTGTTCTGATTTCAGGACCCTGGCCCATCGCGCAGCGAAGAAGGCCAAGGCGCCCGAGGCCGAGGTCGCGGAGGACTTGGCAGCGGCGGCAACAGAGGGCGCGCCGGAGCCGAGCCTGCCGGACTCTGGCACTGCTCCGATGAGCAGCCCCCAGCGCAGCCCGCAGCGCAGCCCCCAGCGTAAGTCTGGAGTTCTTTCTTTTCGCTTCTCGGGGTACGTCTGAGGCTTTTGATTTTATCTTCATGTTTTGTCATCTCTTGTCTTGTTCTGTACAGAGGAGGAACCGCAGCGGGAAGAGCGCCCGGAGACCACCGCCGAGGAGCCGCAGGCACCGCCATCCCCGCCAAGGCAGGACTCTCCGGCAAGGGAGAGTGTTCCGTCAAGGGCGGGTACTCCGCCAAGGCAGAGTACCCCGCCCAGGACGAGCAGCCCGGCAAGGGCGGCCACCCCGCCAAGGCCAAGTTCCCCGGCGAGGGCGACTACCCCGACGAGGCCGAGCTCCCCGGCGAGGGAGCCCGCCGCTGAGGACGCCCGCCAAGGTAACCTTTGTAACTTGTCTTCTTGGCTTGTCTCTTTTTTGGATATTTGCTTGAGTCTTGAATTTCTTTGTCTTCTTCTTCTTTCTAGATCTTCCTCCTCCTGTGCCCATGGAGACGGAGGTGATTATCCTCGAGGAGGAGGACGCGCAGGGCGGCGGCGGCGACGCTCCAGTCGTCGAGGAGGTGGGCGAGGCCGCCGAGCCGGCCGCGCAAGAGACTGCTCCGGCTGCGGACGCAGCGGCCGGGGAGGGGAACGGTGGCCGCACCGCCGACCCGGAGGTGGCGGGAGCATCGGATGCTGCACCGGCCACCGGTCCCTCCACCGGCGAGGAGCAAAGGTTCTATCTCGAGGCCCCCAACGGCGTCTTCATCCAGATGCCGTGGGGGTCTTCGTCGCGAGCTCCTGCGGAGGGCGAGGCGTTCGACGGAGAGGTCCTCGCCTCCGCAGGCCTGAAGATCGTCCAGGCGCCCGGTGGAGGTGAGGGGCCCGAGGAGGAGCGATTGCTTCATCAGCTCCTGGCCCTTTACCGGGCCAGGCAAGCAAAGCTCGCTTCCCGGGAGGCTCTTGCCGCCAAGGCTGCGGCAGAGATGGAGAAGCGTGCGGCGGAGCTCAGCGCCGCCAATCAGGCTGCCCTCCGCCAGGTGGCGGAGGAGCGTGAGCGTCTCGCCGGCGAGTACCAAGAGTGGGTACTTGAGAGGGCCGAAGCCGACGAACAGCAGCGTCTCGCCGGGGTGGAGATGTCCCGGCGAGAGGGAGAGCTCGCGCAGCGGAAGGTTGAGCTGGATTCTCATGAAGAAGACCTTGCCGCTCGCGAGGCTGCCCTTGGCGGGGAGCTGAAGGAGGCGAAGGCCGCCGCGGTTGCCGCGGAGGACGCCAAGAAGGAGCTCGCCGCCAAGGTCGAACAACTGGAGAAGGCGATGAAGGTGAGCGCCGAGAAGGTTGCCGCGCTCATCCTGGAGCGCGAGAAGGATGCTCACACAAACTCAGAGCTCCAGGTGAGTTTATCCAAGAGGGGTGACGAGCTGAAGGCCGCCAAGGATTCCATTGAAGACTTGGAGCTGAAGGTCACCACCCTGAAGGAATCGCTTGATGCTGCCCGGGCCCAGGAGACCAAGTTGAGGGATGAGCTCCGCAAGGAGCGAACCTTGGTGGAGAGCGTCAACAAGGCCTCCGAGCTCTTCCGGCAGACTATCGAGGTGTGGACCGAAGAGCTGGTTTCTTCTGCGTCCAATATTGACCAGGAGTTGCTTGCTTTGAAGGTTGAACATCTTATCTACTCGCCGGATCCAGATCTCCCGCACAGCGCCAAGCTCAGCCTCTTCTTCAGAGGCGTCGCTCCAGCTCTTGCAGGTCTCCGGAACCGCATCCCCGCGCAGCTGGCCGAGGAGTCGCGCCGGCTCTGCGCGGGAACTCTGGAGCGGGTCTTGACGAAGATCGTGTACCGCAACCCGGGGATCAATCTCACGAACGTTCTTCGCACCCTGCCGGCTGATGCAGACACGGAGGCCCTGAAGGAGCAGGTCGGCCACATCATCGCCAAGGTGGCAAAGCTTGGCAGGAAGGAAGGCGACCGCGTAGACTAGGGCTCCATTTATCTTTATCTTTTTGTTGCTGCACATTATGTTATAAACTCATTAGTCCATTGCGACAAGTTATCCTTGTAAGATATTTGCTTTATTTCACTCAATCGGTGCAATGTTATCTTCCTTGTTTCAATCCTTGACTTTGTATGTTTTTCACCCTTCGCTCCCGGGGAGCTTGCCGGCAAGGGGCCCTTGCCGCGAGCGCTGAGTGCTGGACTCCGAGCAGCCTGCTGGCCAAGGTCCTCGCCGGCAAGCAACCTTGCCGCAGCTGGTCGCAACGCACTTAGCTTGCTGAGCGTACTCGGAAACGAGGCAAGGGCGCGACACTTGTCGCAGCTCACTTAAATCGTTGAGTGGACTCGAAAACAAGATAAGGGTGCGGCAAGCTACGGGTAGGTTCCTCCGCGCACAGGTTTTCCATACAAAGTGTGATCGTTCAAGGAAGACAACCAAAATTTAAAATTTGAACTGGTCAAATTCTAACAACTTATCTTTCATATGCTGCTTGCTCATGTTGCTTGCTTTCCGGTAAGGCTCTTCTTACTTGAACAGCACTTAGTTCCTCCTTCATCTCCTTCCCCCCCGGCAAACTTGTGCGCGAGGAACGTTCCTTCTGCTTAAAAGAAAAAGAAAGGGAGAGGGAAACAAGCATATTGCCTTTCGGCGTAATAGTGTTTACCGTATGTCTGAGTGTTGCATCAAATGCCAAACAGAACATGCAAATAGCAAAGAGAAGCATGCAAAAGGGAATCGATGCGAAAACACGAAAACTTTACTGATGCACGGGGTCTGCGCCCGGCTTTGTACAAAGGGTTACATGCAACAGCGGCAAGGCTTGTACAAAAGGTGGTTGCCGGAGCGGATCACGGCAACCGCGCCTTAGGGGTGAAACTTTCGAAGATGCTCTATGTTCCAGGAGTTGCTCACCGGTAAGCCTTCTTCGGTCTCGAGGCGGACAGCGCCGGGCCTCGTAACTTGTCTCACCCGATAAGGGCCTTCCCACTTCGGCGTCAACTTGTTGGAATTCTTGGCGGACTGAACACGCCGAAGAACAAGGTCGCCTTCCTCGAGACTCCTGGCCTTGACTTTGCGGCTATGGTAGCGGCGCAAAGCTTGCTGGTATCGAGCAGCTCGTACAGCAGCCTGGAGACGTCCCTCCTCAAGGAGCAACGCGTCATCTTGTCGCAGTTGCTCTTGCTCGAGCTCATCATAAGCGAGTACTCGAGGAGATCCGTATACGAGTTCCGTGGGGAGAACTGCCTCTGCTCCATAGACTAGAGCAAAAGGTGTCTGTCCGGTGGCTCGACTTGGTGTCGTTCTGATTGACCAAAGAGCCACCGGGAGCTCCTCTATCCAATTCCTTCCGCACTTGCGCAGCCTGTCGAAGGTCCTTGTCTTGAGTCCGCGCAGCACTTCAGCATTTGCCCTCTCCGCTTGGCCGTTGCTCCTCGGGTGAGCAACAGAAGCGAAACAGACCTTGGCGCCAAGGTCTTGGACGTATTGCATGAAGGTGCGACTAGTGAATTGCGTACCGTTGTCGGTGATGATCCTGTTAGGGATCCCGAAACGGCAAACAATCGACCTGAAGAACCTGACTGCTGACTGTGCTGTCACCTTTCTCACTGGCTCCACTTCTGGCCACTTTGTGAACTTGTCGATTGCAACGTACAAGTACTCAAAGCCCCCGACAGCACGAGGGAAAGGGCCGAGGATATCGAGCCCCCAGACCGAGAAGGGCCATGATAAAGGGATTGTTTGGAGAGCTTGAGCTGGCTGATGGATTTGCTTTGCATGGAACTGGCACGCTTCACACTTGGTTACTAGTGCAGTTGCATCTTGGAGGGCTTCTTGCCAAAAGAACCCTTGCCGGAAAGCTTTCCCGGCAAGTGCCCTTGCGCCAATGTGGTGGCCGCATATGCCTCCGTGTATTTCCGCCAACAGCTTCTGTCCATCTTCTCTGGAGATGCATTTCAACCTGACACCATTGAGTCTTCTTCTGTATAGCTCGTTATCCACGAACTGATACATACTTGACTGCCTGGTTATCTTCTCTATCTCTTGAGGGTCGTCGGGAAGTTCTCCAGTTTGCAGAAAACGGACGATCTGCTGCGCCCATGCTGGAGCCCGAGGCTCGACGGCAAGGACTAAAGGCTCGAGGGCCGCTGCGGGAACCTCAGCTTCTTCGGCAAAGACCTCTGGTCCTGCCGGAGCTGACGGTCCCCCGGCAAGCTCGCCGGGGCGAGGCTTGTCGGGAACACTTGCTTCAACTGCACAAGCCCGAGGGCTTGCAGGAGCAAACTGTTCCTCAGCGTTGTTGTTGATCTTGGGAACTTTGGCGGCGGGTTCAGGAAGATCCGCCGGCAAGTAGTCGCCGGAGACCAACTTTCTCTTCTTGGACTGCCCAATTGACGGTATAACTGATGGCTGAGTCAGCTTGAGCAAAAAGGTCCCTGGTTCCACAGGTAATTTCATCGCGGCGCACTTTGAAAGGCCATCTGCAATCTCATTTTGAGCTCTTGGGACGTGCTCCATCTGCAGACCTTCAAAGTGCTCTTCAAGCTTCCTCACTTCATCGACATATGCTTCCATCAAAGGGCTCTGGTAGCTCTTGTTAACTTGTCGGACCACCAACTGAGAATCGCCCCGCACAATCAGCTTTCTGATCCCAAGTTCGGCCGCAATCCTGAGGCCGGCAAGCAAGCCTTCATATTCTGCAGTGTTGTTTGTCGCTTGCTCCCTGGGAAAGTGCATCTGGATAACATATTTGAGGTGCTCTCCGGTGGGCGCGATGAGTACCACGCCGGCACCGGCGCCTTGCAGCGAGAAGGCACCATCAAAATACATTACCCATTCACTTGTCGCTTCTTGCACGGGTACACTCGTTTCTTGAACTTCTTCTTCTGGCGTTGGGGTCCACTCAGCGATGAATTCTGCCAAAGCTCGGCTCTGTATGGTTGAAGTACTTTCAAACTTGAGTCCAAAGCTTGACAGCTCCAGTGCCCACTCGACGATCCTGCCTGTTGCTTCTGGATTGTGCAATATCCTCTTCAACGGAAAGCGAGTAACCACGGTTATTTCATGGGCTTGGAAGTAGTGGCGCAGCTTCCTCGAGGCCATGAGGAGGCCGAAAAGCAATTTTTGCACACCCGAGTATCTCGATCTAGCTCCCTGGAGAAGGGAACTTACAAAATACACTGGGCACTGCACCATCTTCTTCCGCACCTCTCCTTGTTCCTGCGCAGAGTCTTCCTTGTCGGGGCCAGAGCTTGTCGGGACAGCCCCCTGCTTGTCGCTAGATTCGCTTGCCGGTGATGCTGACTCCTCGTCGGACTCCCTCTCCGCTCCTAACGCAGCACTAACCACCTGGTTGGTTGCCGCTAAGTATAGCAACAACTTTTCCTGTGGTTTAGGTGCGACAAGTATAGGAGTGGAGGACAGGTACCGTTTCAAATCCTGCAACGCCGCCTCCGCTTCCGGAGTCCACTTCATGGGACCTGCCTTCTTCAAGATTTTGAAGAAAGGTAGGGCGCGTTCTGCGGACTTTGAAATGAACCTACTGAGGGCAGCAACGCAACCTGCAAGCCTTCTGACATCCTTGACGCGCTTCGGGGCTTCTATCTGCTCGATGGCTTTGATCTTGTCGGGGTTGGCTTCAATCCCCCTCTGTGATACAAAGAACCCGAGAAGCTTGCCGGAGGGAACTCCAAAGACGCACTTCTCGGGGTTCAACTTGAGCTGTATCCTGCGCAAGTTCTGAAACGTTTCTTCCAAGTCTTGAATCAGGGTTTCTTTGCTCTTGCTCTTCACCACGATGTCATCCATGTAGGCTTCTACATTCCTGTGGATCTGTGGCTCAAAAGCAGTGTACACTACCCTTGCAAAGGTTGAGCCTGCATTCTTCAGTCCAAATGGCATGCGGATAAAGCAATAGGTGCCACATGGAGTGATAAATGCAGTCTTCTCTTCATCTTCCTTGGCCATGAAAATCTGGTGATAGCCTGAATATGCATCAAGAAAACAGAGTAGCTCACATCCGGCAGTGGAGTCAACGATCTGGTCAATGCGCGGCAAAGGGAAAGGATCCTTGGGACATGCTTTATTGACATCGGTGAAGTCTATACACAGTCTCCACTTCCCGTTGGCCTTGCGCACGACGACTGGGTTCGCCAGCCACGTCGGATGGATCACACCTCTAACTAGGCCTGCTGCCTCTAGTTTCTTGATTTCCTCATTGATGAACTCTTGGCGCTCCACGGCTTGCTTCCTCACTTTCTGCTTGATGGGCCGCGCATGAGGACAGACAGCAAGCTTGTGCTCAATCACCTTCCTGGGAACACCGGGGATGTCAGATGGTTGCCAAGCAAACACATCGACATTCGCCCGCAGGAAGGCGACGAGCGCGCTTTCCTATTTGCTGTCAAGGGTGGCACTGATGGTGAAGGTACCACCAGTGCCATCCTCCTTTGCAGACACCTTCTTGGTTGCCGGAGGAGCAGCCATTCCTTTCTTGTTCTTGCCGGTGGAGCTCGATGGAACGTCCTCGACGGCAGCGCAGCACTCCGAAGAGGTGCGGTTGCCGGAGTGGGTCCCAGAGCACTTGCCGGACTTGGTCTTCGTCTTCTTCCCCCCGGGAGCTTCAGCGGCAAGAGTATCCTTCTCGGCCGCAGCTGCCGCATCCCGGTAAATCTTGTCGGCGCAAATAAGCGCATCTTTCTTGTCGCTGTGGACAGTGATGACGCTTATCGGCCCCGGCATCTTCAGCACGTTGTAGGCATAGTGGGAAGCTGCCATGAACTTGGCGAGGGCGGGACGGCCGAGAATTCCATTGTAGGGCAATGGAATATCAGCAACGTCGAAGGTGATGCGCTCAGTCCTGAAGTTGAGCTCCCCGCCAAAGGTCACCGGCAGAGTAATCTTTCCCTTGGGCTTGCTCCTTCCCGGGTTGATTCCTTGGAATGAACCGGTCTCTTCGAGCTCGCCGTCTTGAATCTGGAGCTTCTTGATCACAGCAGAGGAGATCAAGTTCAGCCCGGCCCCGCCGTCTACCAACATTTTGGTGACCTTGAGGTTGCGGATGGTGGGAGAAACCAGCATCGGCAAGCACCCGACCGCTGTGGTGCGGTCAGGGTGATCCTCAAGGTCGAAAACGATGGGCGTGCTGGACCATTTGAGGAGCCTGCGCGACTCCACGGGCGGCTCCGCTGCATTCACCTCACGCACCCACTGTTTCAGCTGGCGGTGGGAGGTGTGCAGGGAGGCGCCACCGTCGACGCACAGGACCTCCGTGGCCTTCTGGAACTCCTGCTCGTTGTTCTCGTCGTCCTCCATGTCTTCATCGTCGTCTTCGTCGTTGTCGCGGCCTCGGGGAGGTCGATCTCCTTGCCGCTGCTTGGCCTTGCCGCGGCGTCCTCCCCGGCCGTTGAATGGCCGCTTCTTGCTAGGCTCTTCCCCGCCACCTTGGGCCTTCTCCTTGTCGCGCCTCTCGTACTCAGCTTTTTGCTGCTCGACGAGGTACTCGACGCGCTTGCAGTTGGAGAGATCGTGACCCTTGGTGCGGTGGATCTTACAGTATTGCTTGTCGGAGCTACCCGGCTTGTCGGCCGCCGCCGCAGGGGCAGGCTCCTTGCCGGAGCCGCCAGCCTGCGCTTGCTTGGCGGGGGCCTCCTTGCCGGACTTCTCGACGGCAAGCACTTCCTTCTTGCCCTTCTTCCTGTTGTTCCGCCGCCGGCTCTTCTTTGCCGGGGCGGCGTCGTCGCTGTCGCTTCCCCCTGCGCCAGCATCCTCCCCGGGGAGTTTCCTCCCCTCTTCCGCGCGGGCGCACTTGTCAGCAAGAGCGTAAAGCTCGCTGACGTCCCTGATCTTGGTCATCGCCATCTCCTCACGCATGCGGCGGTTACGCACGTTCTGATGGAACGCGCTGATGACCGCGGCAGGGTGAACGTCTGGGATGTTGTGCTGCACCCGGCTGAAGCGTTGGATATATTTGCGCAGGGGCTCGCCTTCCTTCTGGGCCAAGATGTGGAGATCGCTCTCCTGGCCATGGGGTTTGTGGCCGCCGGTGAAGGCGCCAACAAACTGATGGCAGAGGTCGGCCCAAGAAGAGATAGAGCCTTCCGGCAAGTGCATGAGCCACGAACGGACGTTCGGCTTTAGCACGAGCGGGAAGTAGTTGGCTAGGATCTTCTCGTCGCGCCCCCCGGCAGCTTGCACTGCGATAGTGTAGACGCTGAGAAACTCCGAGGGGTGCGTCTTGCCGTCGTACTTCTCCGGTACGTCGGGCTTAAAGTTCTTCATACTGGGCCACTGGACGCGCCGCAGCTCGCGGGTGAACGCAGGGCAGCCTGCCGCGTACGGCAAGTCGCCTGGTTCACCGGGCGCGGGTGCGTCGACAGTGTTCCCAGCTCTCTTGTCGGATTGTCGCCGAGCTTCTCGGCGGCGCTCGATCGTGGTCCGAGCGTCTTCATCTCGCCGGTCGTCGAGGACCTGGCGCTGGTCCCGACGGGCCCGCGGGTCCGACGAGGCTGTGGAGCCGTCGTCGGGGTTGTTCCGGCGGGGCGGCGTCTTCTGCTTCTGCGGCGGGGAGTGCACGCTTGTCGCACCCCCGGCAGTCTTGTCGCCGATAGCCTTCGTCTTCTCAGCCTGCCGCGGCCGTGAGGCCGACGGCTTCTGCGGAGAGTCGTTGTTGGCGAAGTCTATCAGGCTCCGGATAGTGGCCCTCCATTCTTCGGCCTTGTCGGCCGCCGGAGGAAAATCGAGGAGCAGCTGCGCCCTTGCGAGCGCTTCTGCCGGAGTAGTGGGGAACGCGGGCGAGCGGTGCGAGGAGCGGGATACGCTCGGACTTCTAACGACGTTAGAAGGAGCGGGGTCCCGCGCCGGCGCCTTCGCTTTGCTTGTGCCCGGACGGGGGTCCGGGGCGTCCCGCGAGCCTCCAGTTTGGCCTTGTCCCAGCAAGCGGATACCACCTCCCGTGGTATGGCGCTGCGGGGTCGTCGTGTGCTGTGATGGACGCGGCGCGTCCACGGAGACCGAGGTCCGGTCGTCCGTCCTATTCTTGGATCTGGTGGCACCGTGAGTGTCCTCGCCGGCAACCACCCTTCCGACGGCGTCTCCCCCGCCCACCGTTGGCTCTGGTGGCGGCGGGTGAGACACAGACGGGCCTCCGACCTCCGAAGGCTTCTTCTTCGGGGTCATGGAGTTGTCGCTGATGAAGTTGCTGATGAAACTGGAGAGGTTGATGAAGAATGCGCCCGCGCGAACGCCGGATCAGGTTCGCACAACCTCGACGCCCCCTACCTGGCGCGCCAAAGATGTCGGGGGAAACTGTCCGCCACGAACACCTATGGGACCGGAGCCCCTTGTCTGTGCGGTACGAGGGCGGAGGGAGCACAAAGAGCAGATCGAAGCGGACGCGCGGGCAGTTTTACCCAGGTTCGGGCCGCACGGATGCGTAAAACCCTACTCCTGCTTGGTTGTGTATTGAGTGGGGCGCTCGGGAGCTTGAAGAAGCAGCTACACCGTGCGTGAGAGTAATCTAGGTTTCGAACCCCCTCCACGTTGTGCATGGGCCTCCTTTTATAGTGCAAGGGGTCACCGACAGGTGTCAACGTAGGAGAAAAAGGGTAAAAGAGTAAAAGAGGTGGTAGTTGTAACAGTGCGGGAACAGTGGAGCTACAGTACAGAACAGTGGTCTATACCTACTTTAACAGTGGGGGACAAGGGCATTTAATGCCCGTCGCCGTCGACCCCAAAAGCTCCCGCCTTAGCGTCTCCGTCCGCCACGGCGACGGATTTATCGCCGCGGTGTGCCACCGTGTACCCCAGGCTGTGCAGCCATCCGCCACGCGTCCCTGGTTAGGCCCCAGGGCGACGCGTGGACCGATGAGCTGGAGCGCGGGCACACGGCGTAGCCTTCCCGGCAAGCACCTTGCCGGGGCCTTGATCTTGCCGGGCCCGGGAACCTGCCGCTCCCCGGGCCCCTTGCCGGGGCGCGCATAGCGCCGAGGCGATATCTTCCAGTCTTCCTGGCAAGCTCCTCTTGCCAGGGTCTTGTGTTAGTGGAACAGCCTTGAGCCTGGTACGGCCTTCCCGGCAAGCTCCTCTTGCCGGGGTCTCGGTCTTCTGCCTTGTATACTTTGTTTTTGAATGGTTTGATAAGAAGCAGGAAGGTCTCCGGCGAGCACGCAGTGAACCTTGCCGCGGAAAGCTGCAACTGCCCGTGCACAAGTTGGGGTACTGAGGTACCCCTACCTTAGTACACCGACACCCTGTCGAAGTAACAGGATTTCGTACAAAAACTCATCTGTTACAAAGATATTTCTTTTTTGGAACTTATTTGAACTACACACTTTTTGTGTATTCAAAATGCACCTTTCAAAGCCACATCATCGATTTTCAACCCTTTTTGACTTCGTTTGGTATTTTCCATGCATTTGTTGATTTTTAAGCTAAATGACCCTGAAATTGAAAAGCATTAGAAATAAACTCTGAAATGGTTGAAAGTTGGCATGGTATCATCATTTGACCCACATACACTACACCACGGTAGAGCTTATGTGACACATTTATGTGGGCAAAGGTCCACTAATCTTCACAAAATAACTGTCACCGTAGCTTTTAAGTTTTGTTATCGTAACATGTGTAGGCAAAGGTACATCACTGTAGACACATTATGTGTCGGCAACCACTAAATAATTATGTATTTGTCAGTAATCGCTTAATAATGTGTTATGTGTCGGCATATATATGGGCTTTGACAGTTTATCAGTCGGTGTAGGTACATATTTAGCGACATAAAATGTGTCGGCGTATATGGGGTGTATAGACTCAAATTAAGTGTCGGTGTAGAGGGACACGTGTCAATCCACTCCGTTGGCGCGAAATTTCGGCGCGCGAGCGAAATTTCTGCCGTTCGTGCTAAGTATCCCCGCAAAATACTCCCCTCTCCCGCAAACTACCCGAAATCGACCCCAACCTAACCGGCCCGTGCCTGCCGCCGCCGCCGCCCTCGTGTTATCCACTCCATCGACTGCCCCTCGCGCTCCACCCCATCCTCATGCCCCCTCCTCCCGAGCTCCATCGCC
>LR738712.1:315659170-315931466 GCA_902687465.1 Secale cereale | reverse complement strand
CCACTACCGCCGCCGCCTCCCTTCCCCACTACCGCCGCCGCCCCCCTCCCCCACCGCCGCCGACCCCATCCTCGCCAATCCCCATACCCATCTCTGCTGCCGCTGGTGACTGATCTCCGGGCTCCCTGCTGTCGTCGGGGATCCGTCTCCCTGTTGCCGCTGGGGTTCCACATCTGGGCTCCTAGCTGCAGCCGTCGGTGTTCCATCGCCGGGCTCCTGCCGCCGCCGGAGCTCCATCTCCAGGCTCCTACTGTCGCCGGACCTCTGCTCTGCTGCTGCCGGAGCTCCATCTCTGGGCCTGTTGCTGCCGGACGTCTGTTGTGCTGCTGCCGGAGCTCCATCTCCGGGCCTGCTGCTGCCGAACCTCTGTAGTGCTGCTGCTGGGTCTCTGCTCTGCTGCTGTCAGGCTCCATCTCCGGCTAAGCTCCATCTCTGCTCCACTCCTGCAGCTCCGTCTCTGTGCCCCGAGTAAGCATCAACTCCTCCCTAGATTACCTTCTCTGTATCTGAATCGTATGTAGTTGTTTGTGACAGTAGACTACTGGACAAGAATGTGTATTTGTTGCTTGAATGGTTATTGTTTTGTACTTCTATTGCTTGAATAATGATTGCCGCTTCACCGATGCAAAGCTAACACTCCCGCACTGGCCATATTCAGATACTTGGCAACTTTGATATTAAGGTTGCATCATGGACAAAACCTGGTTGTCTAAGCCTAGGTACATCAAGTTTCCTTTTTGCAAACTCATAAACGGTATAATTTTGTCATGAACTGTTCTGATATCTAAAAATAACAATTACATGTAGGCACACAAATGACTATCTACAGGGGTTAGACAAGTTTATAGAGTTTGCTTTTATGAATTCAACAAATGGAAACCAAATCTTATGTCCTTGCTAGATATGTTTGATCTCCAAATGGAGAACAACAGCAGAAGTACGTGACCATTTGATATGTGAGGGTTTCATGGAGGGGTATTATACTTGGTTGTTTCATGGAGAATCTAGTAACTCTTGCCCTAATATTGAAGTGGTGGAAGTAGAGAGTTCACCGGCAGATAATGAATTAGCTGATTTGTTGCGAGACATAGCTTGTGGATTAGATGATGGGGGGTGTTGGAAGAGAACAATGAGGACAATAACAACCTTGGGACAGATGTTGATGTTGATACCAAGGCTTACTTGCAGATGGTTGATGATGACAACAAAGAACTATACCCTGGGTGTAAAAACTACTCAAAATTGCGTTTTACTGTCAAACTGCTCCACATCAAACTTCTTGGGCGATGGAGTGACAGAAGTTTTGACATGGTGCTTGAGTTACTTAGTGATGCATTCCCCAAAGGTTCAGTACTTCCCAAAAATTTCAATGAAGCTAAGGAAATAGTTAAATCTATTGGGCTTGGGTATGTTAGTATTCATGCCTGTGAAAATGATTGTGTACTGTTCAGAAATGAATATGATAAGGAGAGTCATTGTCCAAAGTGTAAAACATCAAGGTGGAAATCAGAAAAGAAGAGTCCTGATGGGAAAAGGGTACATAGAGTCCCTAGAAAGGTTCTTCGCTATTTTCCTATTAAAAGAAGGCTTCAAAGGTATTTTATGTCCTCTAAAACTGCAACTGACATGAGATGGCATGACGAACAAAGGACCAAAGATGGTTTGATTAGGTGCCTAGAGGATGCTATTTTCTGGAAGGATTTTGATTCCAAACATCCATTAATTGGTAATGACAGTCGCAATTTTAGATTGGCTGCAACAACTGATGGCTTTAATCCATTTAGGTCAACAAGGAGTACCTACAGTATTTGGCCAGTCTTTTTGATTCCATACAACCTTCCTCCTTGGATGTGCATGAAGTGGACTAATTTCATCCTTGCTTTGCTTATTCCTGGGCCTAAGGCACCTGGTGGCGATATGGATGTCTATCTTGAGCCTTTGGTAGATGATCTAGTAGATATGTACTGTCATGGTGTGAAGACATTTGATGCTTCTAAGTCTGAAACATTTGATCTTCGTGCTGCCATCCTTTGCACCATACATGACTTCCCCGGTTTAGGATACACTCATGGGTGTGCTACCCAGGGTGAGGTAGCTTGTCCTGAGTGCCATTCATTCACTTGTTCTCTACAATTAAAAAAGGGCAGCAAATATTGCTATATGGGACATCGAAGGTTCTTGTCATCCAACCATAAGTTTAGGTCAGATAAAAAGTTATTTGATGGAAAGTCAGAGCATAGGACACCACCCATACCTCTTACTGGTGAGGAAATCGATGATTTGACAGCAAATCTTGAAACATCCTTTGGAAAAGATCCAGCTGCCAAGAAGCCAACAAAGAGAAAACGCAAAGAAGGTGAATCGCCTCCCCTGTATAAAAGAAGATCTGTGTGGTTTAAGTTGCCCTATTGGAAAGATTTGATTTTGCGTAATAATTTTGATGTTATGCATATAGAAAAAAACGTATGTGATAACATAGTTAACACACTTCTGGGCCTTGAGGGAAAATCAAAGGATAACGCAAATTCTCGCTTGGACATCCAAGCTTTGGGTATTATGGGGGACCTACATCCTGTTGAAGTAGAAGAGGGTAAATTGTATATACCTCCAGCACAATATACTTTGACACCTGATCAGATGAAACATTTTCTCCAAATCTTGATGGGAGTCAAGTTTCCACAAGGCTTTGCTGCTGATATACGACGTTATATCCATGTTGCTGAAAAGAAGATTTTTGGACTGAAGAGCCATGATAATCACATTCTGTTGCAGCACCTACTTCCGATTGCGATTCGAAAAATATTGCCAACAAGAGTATGTGCTGCATTGACTCGTGTTAGTAACTTCTTCAAGAAGATTTGCTCACCTGTTATCCGCATCAGTGATATGCAAATTCTAGAGGCGGAAATAGTTGAGACCTTAAGCATACTTGAAACTATATTCCTGCCAAGTTTTTTTGTTGTCATGGTCCACTTGATGGTTCATTTGCCCGCACAAGTTAGAATTGGTGGTCCAGTACACTTCCGGAGCATGTGGTCAGTAGAAAGGTGAACTTCTAAACAAAGTCCAATAGCAACCTTTTTTTTGCAAATAATTTTTACAAATAGGCTTACAATCTGTAGTATGTAGGTATTTGGAGCACTGCAAAGGACATGTTCGCACTAGAAGCCATCCAGAAGGATCAATCACTGAGGGTTATTTGTTTGATGAGAGCCTTACATATTGTTCTCGCTATCTAAAAGGGTGTGAGACTAGGTTCACTCGGCAAGATAATAATGTTGAGGTGCTGAATAATGAAACGCCCAGTACCAATCCATACTTGTGCCACAAGGGGCAAGGTTTGGGTAGCATTGTATCATTATCAAACAATTCTTGGATCCAAGCACATAGATATGTCTTGTTCAACCATAATGAAATAGAACCTTTTGTGAAGTAAGCTGCCCACACAATTGTAATATTATCTCTTCCTTTCTTATCTTTCTTTTAATTTTTAATTTGATACACAATTATAGGAAGCACCGCGAGCACTTATCCTTAATTGGTCTTCCCAATGAAAAAGCAATCGACACTATGCAGCAGGAGAAGTTTCATGAGTGGTTTCGAGAGCATGTAAGTAGTACATGACTGGACCTATTGTGCTCAACATTAATCATGTTACCCGTTGTAACTAACAACTATTCTACACTCAGGTGTTGGCATTAGTTTGTGAAAGCTGCTGTTTCACAAACTCAAGCTCCAGACCGGCAATTGCGGTCCAGTTCAAGATTAGCTACTGAAATTTCAACTGAACCCGATGTTGTATTGAATATACCTGAAGGTATGCTTCTTTACTTCGATGTGTGTACCTTGCATTGCTTTGAAGTTTGTTTGTGCATTTTTTGTGAACCTTGCAATTGAATGATAATGTATTCGGAGTACTAAACCTATTTTCTATATTTATTGTATATCAGGCCAGGAAAGGGAGGTAAGGAGCGTTACTGCTATGAAAGACATATGGGGAAGGCAAAACAAGCCTAAACACAAGTTGGAAATCAATGAGTATGGTCAGCCTTGTGGTAAATCTGCTACACGGTTCGCCAACTTTGTGGGAACACAAATAAGAACCAAGGGTTTTCCGGTTGAATTTGATGATTGGAGGAAGGTTGATCTGTCTAAAAAACTTGCTTTATGGACAGAGGCAAAGGTAATGAGAGTTTGCTAAGAATGGAACCTTTCAATACTTGGTTGATGTTGCTATATTGTTATTGGTTGCTAGTATGTTGCTGTATTTTTATTGAGTTCCTAGATGAGATCTTAGTGTTCATGTTTAGGAGAGACTAATGAGTTAGTTTATGTTGTATTGTTCTCTAATGCCTATTTCCAAATGCCTATTTTTAGTTGTTTTGGGAATTAGACGAACGAATTTTCCAATGGTATATGAAAACAACACAAATTAAATGGAAAGACTTCAAATCAGACCTGAAGAGGGATTATTATGATGAATCATATTACTATGATGAACTTATAGCATCATGTGATGGTAGAGTTCATCCTGACCAATGGAAGTTGCTTGTTGCATTTTGGTTAACTCCAAAAGCTAAGGTATGCTATTTGTTAGGTTAGTATTGACCTTTAATTCTACTTGTGTGACATGATCGCTTGTGTGACATGATCTTTATCAAACCATTTGTAGGCTCGCTCAATAAGAGGTAAAAAAAATCGAGCACATCACACTCAAAATCACACATCTGGAAGTAAGAGTTTTGCTTGAGTTGACACTGAAATGGTATGCAACCATGCAATTCTTGTTGCAAATTGGATTTTTGTACATTTTTCTCATTGTTTTAATCTTTTTTATGACTTGGCATAGACCGAGGAGCTCAAGCGTCGCCCACATCGACATGAATTGTTTATTGAAACACATACACATCGAACTAGTGGACTTCCTCAAGAAGGGTCTGCAGTAAGAATTGTAAGTTCATATGCACTTGAATTTTTTGATTCATTTCTTATTTTTGTTTATGCACTAAATATTAGGAGCATATAACAATTCCTGAAATCTACAGAAACAACTTCAAGATGAAGCATTAAAGCACCCAGAATTGTTGGACAATGGTATTAAGGATGGCGATTTGTTTGCATTTGTTTGGGGAAAAGAAAAAAATGGATATGTCTGTGCTGTTGGTTTGGGGCCAACTCCATCTGACCTAGAGTTGCCAGGAATCCAGCAATATAAATCTACAAAGCTTCAAATAGCAATGGAAAAGTGTCGTGTATCTAACCAAAAAGTGGAACATCTACAGGACCAAATGGATGACATGAAGAAGCAAATGGCTGAGATGAGGCAACTTTTTCAATCTTCACAGGGACATCAAGATGAAACCAATAGCACACCAGGACATGAATCAAATACTCCACACCAGGTAGCACTAGTTCTGTTATATTGTACCTTTTCAATTGTGGAATATGCAATGTTGTGATTTCATTGTAGTTTATTATATTTAACGTCTACAATGCTTGATTTTGATGTAGAACATAAGGACAAGAGAAGCTAGTAATATTGACAAAGGTGATGCTCTTCTAGAGGACGTGGCTGAGTCAAATGCTGCTATGCAGAATGATGATACTCTTACTGGAAGAAGAATTGTTAATGCTGAGAAACATAACAGACAACAAGGGGTAATTTTTCCCTTTCTTTTGGCCTTCAATTGTTAATATGCTGCTTTATGGACTTGCTTCTTTACCATGAATTGCAAGTTTTTCCCATAGGGTGGAAGAGATGTTATACTTTATAGCATAACTAGACCTTTAAATGTCATTGTTGCCAAAGGAACAATTCAAACAACTAATCCAAAGGCTGTGGTGGGGGGTGAGCCTCTAGGTTCTCAATATGTTGAAATTGTCATCTATTCGGTGTTCAAAAGGGAAACTCAGTTGCCTCGGCCATATGGCAATGTGTTGACCATGGGGGATGCTAAGGGGAAATCGATTGCATGGCCATCTGCTATGGTAATAATCTAGATCACTTGGTTTCTTTTCTTTTGTGCTATGTCACCTATTAAGTAGTGATTGTTGTTGCATATCAAAGATCCCAAGAAGACAACTAATGTGCCAACAGGTGCAGGTACTATGATATACATCAAATTTACATGCCAATTAAAATTAATGTGCCTTACTCTGTTTCTGCCCACTTATCTGTCTTAGAAGACCATTATGTATTGAATAGTTGTCAATCTCCATATTTGTGTGCACCTTTTTCTGTCCAGCCCTTGGCACTTCTCCCACCTTGGAGAAATTTAACAAGTAAAAATCTGCAGCTATTTGTCAATCTCCATATTTATGTGCACCTTTATCTGTTTATAGTTCTCTTTTTATCCTCACAAAAAATAGTGGTTGCCATATCATTGTTCAGGAGCTTTGAATAAATTTTCGGTTGATTACACTTTCTTGACAAACTCGTATGGAATATTTTTAGGTACTTAGCCACCTAGCACTGGATGCGAGGAGGACTTGAAGTATCATGGAACATACATGGCTGTTCGCAGTATTTTGGAAGCCAACTACAATCATGTCATGAATCTTATGTGTGTTTCGGACCATTTGGTGCTTCAAGTATTTTGGAGTAGAAACTTTGTGCTCATGGATCAGTGTTTGAGTTATTTCATTCCAACAAATAGTGGTCCTTTTTATGTGACTTGTGTGTTCTGGATGTTTAAACTATACTTCTGGTTGTGCCTGTGAACCTATTCCAATATATATATCTGTTTGTGAACCTATGTCAATTTTGAACCTGTGTAAATATATGTGTGTTTGTGAACATATAATCACTGTTGTCCAATGTGTCCCATCTTGATGTTGTTTGTGATAGTATATACATATATGAAATTATTGGTTTGGTTGTGCACTACTTACCAACAATTAATCTGTTGGTAAATAGATTCTTGCAGAGCACCTGTCGGCCATGGTTACTAGCTTGCTAGGCAGAAAAAGTGTCAGCAAACATACGTACCTAGATGAACAGACTATGTGTCGGCCTAGATATATACTTCTAAAGACAGCACAAGTGTCGGCAAAGGTGTAAAGCTATCCAAACAAAATATGTGTCGGGACAGATATATACCTAGAAGAACAACCTATGTGTCGACAAAAGTAGGGTGTATGTGCACGCCCCAACTGTCGGCGTACCTAGGGTGTATGCCCACAAACCATCTGTCGGGGTAGGTAGGGTGTATGTGCACAGACAAACTGTCGGTGTAAGTAGGGTGTATACTGTCCGAAAAAGTGTCGGCAAGTGATCTTCTGTCGGCAAAGGCTTTCCCCACAGCAAGTCCTCCGACTATTTTCTCTTTTGTCAGCCTATGTGTTAGCGTTAGTCTATGTGTCGGCAAAGATACCATATGCCAACAGATTGTTCTGTCACCAAAACTTGACCGTGGTGTAGTGATAGCATGTGCTAAAAATATGAGAGGGTTACGGCAAAAACTAGATGCACTTCGTGAACAAAATGGACAATCCCTTTCGAAGTATCACGGTTTCATACGAAAACTCATCTGTTACAAAGGTATTTCATTTTTTGAACTTATTTGAACACTAGACTATTTGTGTGTTCAAAATGCACCATTCAGAGCCACATCATCAATTTTGAACCCTTTTTGTCTTCAATTGGTATTTTCCATAAATTTACTAATTTTTTTAAAGCTAAATGACCCTAAAATTGAAAAGCACTACAAATGAACTCTGAAAGATTGAAAGTTGGCAAGGTATCATCAATTCACACACATAGAATGTGCTAAAAATATGAGAGGGTTACGGCGAAAACTAGATGCACTTCGTGTACAAAATGGACAATCTCTTTCGAAGTATCAGGGTTTCATACGAAAACTCATCTGTTACAAAGCTATTTCATTTTTTGAACTTATTTGAACACCAGACTATTTGTGTGTTCAAAATGCACCATTCACAGCCACATCATCAATTTTCAACCCTTTCTGACTTCAATTGGTATTTTTTCATGAATTTACTGATTTTTTAAAGCTAAATGACCTGAAAGGTTGAAAGTTGGCATGGTATCATCAGTTCACCCACATAGAATGTGCTAAAAAGATGAGAGGGTTACGGCAAAAACTAGATGCACTTCGTGTACAAAATGGACAATCTCTTTCGAAGTATGAGGGTTTCATACGACAACTCATATGTTACAAAGATATTTCCTTTTTTGAACTTATTTGAACTCCAGACTTTTTGCGTGTTCAAAATGCACCATTCACAGCCACATCATCAATTTTTCACCTGACTTCATTTGGTATTTTTCATGCATTTACTGATTTTTTAAGCTAAATGACCCTGAAATTGAAAAGCATTACAAATGAACTTCGAAAAGGTTGAAAGTTGGCATGGTATCATCATTTGACCCAGATAGCATGTGCTAAAAAGATGAGAGGGTTACGGCAAAAACTGGATGCACTTCATGCACAAAATGGACAATCTCTTTTGAAGTATCAGGGTTTCATAAAAAACTCCTCTGTTATGAAGGTATTTCATTTTTTAAAACTTATTTGAACACCAGACTTTTTGTGTGTTCAAAATGCACCATTTAGAGCCACATCATCAATTTTCAACCCTTTCTGACTTCAATTGCTATTTTTCATGCATTTTTTGATTTTTTAAAGCTAAATGACCCTAAAATTGAAAAGAACTACAAGTGAACTCTCAAAGGTTGAAAGTTGGCATGGTATCATCAATTCACACACATAGCATGTGCTAAAAAGATGATAGGGTTACGGGGAAAGCTGGATGCACTTCGTGTACAAAATGGACAATCCCTTTCGAAGTATCAGGGTTTCATACGAAAACTCATCTGTTACAAAGATATTTCTTTTTTTGGACTTATTTGAACTCCATACTTTTTGTGTATTCAAATGCACCTTTCAATGCCACATCGTCAATTTTCAACCCTTTCTGACGTTGTTTGGTATTTTTCATGCATTTATTGATTTTTTAAGCTAAATGACCCTGAAATTGAAAAGCATTACAAATGAACTCTGAAAAGGTTGAATGGCATGGTATCATCATTTGAACCACATAGCATGTGCTAAAAAGATGAGAGTGTTACGGCAAAAACTGGATGCACTTCGTGTACAAAATGGACAATATCTTTTGAAGTAACAGGGTTTCAGACGAAAACTGATCTGTTACAAAGGTACTTCAATTTTTCTGAACTTATTTGAACTCCAGACTTTTTGTGTGTTCGAAATGCACCATTCGGAGCCACCACATCAATTTTCAACCATTTGTTACTTCATTTGGAATTTTTCATGCATTTGCTATTTTTTAATGCTAAATGACCCCGAAATTGAAAAGCACTAAAAATGAACTATGAAAAGGTTGAATATTGGCGTGGTATCATAATTTGACCCATTTGCACAAGCTAAAATTTTGAGAGGGTTACGGCAAAAACTGGATCCACTTCGTTTAGAAAATGGACAATTTGTTTCGAAGTATTTGTGTTTCGGACGAAAACTCATTTTTGACACGGGGATTTCATTTATTTAAACTTATTTGAACTCCAGACTTTTTGTGTATTCCAAATGCACCATTCAAAGCAACATCATCAATTTCAACCTTTTCTGACTTCATTTGGTATTATAAATGCATTTATTGATTTTTTTAAAGCTAAATGACCCTGAAATTGAAAAGCATTACAAATGAACTCTGAAAAGGTGGAAAGGTTGCATGGTATCTTCATTTGACCCACATAGCATGTGCTAAAAAGATGAGAGGGTTATGGCAAGAACTGGATGCACTTCGCGTACAAAATGGACAATCTCTATCGAAGTATCAGGGTTTCATACGAAAACTCATCTGTTACAAAGGTATTTGTTTTTTTTGAATTTATTTGAACTCCAGACTTTTTCTGTGTTCAAAATGCACCATTCAGAGCCACATCATCAATTTTCAACCCTTTCTCACTTCAGTTGGTATTTTTCATGCATTTACTAATTTTCTAAAGCAAATGACCCTAAAATTGAAAAGCACTACAAATGAACTTTGAAAGGTGAAAGTTGGCATGGTATCATCAGTTCACCCACATAGAATGTGCTAAAAATGTGAGAGGGTTACGGCAAAAACAGGATGCACTTCGTGTACTAAATGGACAATCTCTTTCGAAGTATCAGAGTTTCATACGAAAACTCATCTATTACAAAGATATTCCTTTTTTTAATTTATTTGAACTCCAGACTTTTTGTATGTTCAAAACCATTCAGAGCCACATCATCAATTTTTAAACCTTTCCGAATTCATTTGGTATTTTTAATGCATTTACAGATTTATTTAGGCTAAATGACCCTGAAACTAAAAAGCACTACAAATGAACTTTAAAAAGGTTGAAAGTTGGCATGGTATCATCATTTCGCCCACACAGCATGTGCTAAAAAGTTGACAGGGTTACGGAAAAACTGGATGCAATTTGTGTACAAAATGGACAATCTCTTTCGAAGTATCAGGGTTTCGGACGAAAACTAATTCGTTACAAAGGTATTTCATTTTTTGAACTTATTTGCACTCCAAACTTTTTGTGTATTCAAAATGCACCATTCACTGCCACATCATCAATTTTCAACTTATTTGAACTTATTTGAACACCAGACTATTTGTGTGTTCAAAATGCACCATTCACAGCCACATCATCAATTTTCAACCCTTTGTGACTTCAATTGGTATTTTTCATGCATTTACTAATTTTTAAATCTAAATGAACCGAAAATTGAAAAGCACTACAAATGAACTGTAATGCCCGGATCATCACGCTACAGTAATTCCCTGCTAATTATGCCATGTCACCCCGATTACTCTTGTTAAACCCGCGTTGGTTCGAATCCGGCCCAATTTCAAATTTAAATTGAAGTCAAAATAAAAGTTTTCAAACATAAAATCTAAAATGTTCAAAGTGTGGCAAATAATCTCTGGTTATTTTATCATGTTGGAACCAACCTCTTTTGGATTCCCAAGTGCCCCTGGAAATTTATTTAGTGGTCCAACAACATTTAAAATTGGCCTTTCCAATTTCTAAAAAAGGATAGACAACGCGGGTTTACTGGGTTTAGGGTTTAGGAAGCCCCTCCTCCCCCCGGAAGACCCTAATGCTTTGCTCTACTCTCCCTTTCTCCCACGCTCACCTCTCTCTCGATCGAGATCGGAGCTGAGCGATGCGGTCGCCGTGGCTCCGGAATCGCCGGGGCCACCCTCCTCCCTGAGCTACGCCAAGATGTCCAGGAGGATCGGCGCCCTCGTCCTCGTTCTTCCCGAGCACCAGGACAAACCAGACCACCCCACAGCACGTCGTCAGAATCGTTCGTGCCTACACGCGCTCCTCTGCTTCGTCCAGTCCTCCCAGAGTCGCCCCCGCGTCCGGCAGGCCCCAACCTCTCGCGAGCTCGCCTACACCCTCCCCCGTAGTGAGCTTCTCCTCCCCTGATTCCCCTCCCTCCTATTCCCCCTTTTCGTTTCTGTTGCCTAAAGCTACCGCTCGCGACCTAACGCGACGGATGGAGCTCTGCTCCCTTGCGCGCCCAGCCCCGTGCCTCGGTTGCGCCTCGTGCGTGCGCGTGCACTCGCGGGCCCCTGCTAGCCAGGGGTTGCGTCCCCTCCGATCCGCGGCTCCGCCGCCTGCAGGCGAAGGGCCGAGACCCCCGAGCTTGCCCCGCCATGTGTCTACGGCGCCGGCCATCCCCACAGCTCGCCGGCCCCGCCTCCTTCTGCCGCTTTCCGCGACCGCACCCTTTCGACCGCCACGCCTCTAGCCTCCCTAGCGCCGCCTGCGGCCCGCTGCCGCCTCAGCGCCGCCCGCGGCCATGGTCATCGCCGCCCCGCCCCCTGGCCTCATGGCCGTACACCGCGCGCGCTCGCGGCCTCCCCTGCACGCCCGCCTGACCCCGCGGTCCCTCCCGCCTCCGGCCGCTGCGGCCCCTCCCGCCTCAGGCCGCCGCTGGCCCCAGCCGACCGCCTGGGTCGCGCCCTCCCTCGCCGCAAGTGGCCTCGAGCGATACTCGGGCGCCCACCCATTACGCCCGTAAGCCCAGCACCGAAGTGGCTGCTGGGCCACTTACAAGTGGAGCCCCCCAGCCCCTTTCCTTAAAAAAAGAAATGAGATATAAAAAAACAGGAAAATTTAATTAATTAATTAACTAATTAATTAACTCAATTAACTCTGTTTAATAAGCCTAATTAACTAAATTAGTTAAGTTAACCCTGTTAATTAGCTAGCTCTATGACAGAGCGGCCCCACATGTCAGGGATGACCCTGGTCAACCCTGTTGACTGCTGACATCATGATGACGTCAGGCTGACGTCATAATTCCCTTTTTTATTAAAATAATTGTAGAATATTGCTTAATTCTTTGAAAAATCATATAAATTTATCCGTAACTCGGATGAAAAAGTTTTATACATGAAAGTTGCTCAGAACAACGAGGTGAATCTGAATGCGCGGTCTGTTCGTCCGCCACACATCTCTATCATAACGAACATGGAACAATCCCCCTCCGATTCGCCTGTCCGAAAATGCCTAACACTGGGAAAACATTCCCGGATGTTATCCCTCTTCGTCTGTACCGTGTAGCACCGCGTTAGAACACCCTAGCACTACGTGTTGACTTGTCGTGCTGCTTTGTTGCATCTGTATGCTTTGTATTTATTATTTCTTCCCCCTCTTCTCTCTGGTAGACCGCGAGACCGATGCTACCTCGGTGATCGACTGCATCGACAACGACCCCTCCTTCTCGTCTGAGCAACCAGGCAAGCCAACCCCCTTTGATCATTCCAATATCGCCCATTCCCTTCTCTCTTATACTTGCATTAGAACTGCTACAGATTTTGTATGATCCTATTCTGATGCATAGCCTGTTATTGATACATGCATTCATACCTTACATGATTATACTAAAACTGCTTAGTGTAGGCTGGTTAGAGATCCATCAGTGACCCCCACATTGTCCCGACTGCGCCGTTGGATTATCAGAAGACCCGTTCAATGGGATCGAAGAACAGGCCCCGGCACCGCACATCACTTTCCCCTTAGTTGCTCGACAATACTGGGTTACTATCGAGTGCCGAGGGTGACACTTGAGCAGCACTTCTGATGTGAACCTTGTAGGTTAATTCATCGGGTGTTCTCATCGAGGGTGATTCCTCTTTCTCCACTCCCGATAACGACGCTGTCGTGCAACTCCTCAATAGTGTACCTCAAGGGTGACTCCACTTTCGTTCACCTTGACGATAAACATCAGGTGGAATTCCATCGAGGGTGATTTGCTCAGGTTTTCCCTTTGGTGTTAGACACACATTTACTTTGGTTACTATGACTTTACAACTGTTACTTGGAAAGGCGGGTCGACCTTGAGGGGTATCCGTGAGTGATGTGGAGACTGGTTGACCTGGAGGGTACTCGAGAGTTAAATACGAGGCGTGGCCGGGCAATCTTAGCCCTTGCCGCAAGTCCTCGAGACGGGGCGACGGGGTCACATCTTTCGTGAGTCTCTGCTCGTTACCTCGTTACCAAGACACTAAACGGTTTGGATATTTGATCCAAGGGGCCTCTGGCCTGATAGCGCTAACCATCACGTGGGCATAGTATGGGCGTTCTGCGTCGTATGCATCAGCAGAAGCTTAACTAACGTCATTGCGACTGAGTGGCGCGCGGCGGGTTGGACTGGTTAGGCACCTACCTTTTTAAAGGAGGTTTCTAGGTCTGCTCACCGGCCGCGTATGCAACGTGCAGGGTTTCCCGGGGCGATTGGCCCATGACCCATGGGGGCATAGGGTTTAGTCCGGCGTGCATGACCTCTCTATTAAGCCTAGGTCGGGTTGCGGCGTATTGTCTGGCCGAGGGCGGGCATGACCTGATGGTGTGTCTGGCCGGAGTTAAGCAAGCATGATGGGTAAGTTGGTGCACCCCTGCAGGGAAGAAAACATCTATCGATAGCCTATCCTACAGTAACGGACACTTGGAGTTGTATCCCGATCGATACAACTAGAACTGGATACTGAGACATGAATGGATATGTGGCTCCGGGATTGCTTCCTCGCAGGGAGTCGAGGAAGGATCTCTGTGCGTTATTGCTACAACATGCTTGATAATTATAATATGTTATTTTGTACTCTCTTCTACTGCTCCAAGATTGGTGGTTTCCAGAAGATGCTAGTCTTCGATAGGACTAGCTTCTCCCCCTCTTATTCTACCATTCTACAGCTTAGTCCACAGATACTACCCTTTTCATTGATACTGATGCATATGAAGTGTAGATCCTTGCTTGCGAGTACTTTTGATGAGTACTCACGGTTGCTTTGCTCCCCCTGTTCCCCATATTCCTTCCTTCTGGTTGATGCAACCAGATGGTGGAGTCCAGGAGCCAAAATCCACCTTTGACGACTGCTACTACCCCGACGGAGGCTACTACTACGTGAAGAATGCCGACGACCAGGAGTAGTTAGGAGGTCCCAGGCAGGAGGCCTTGCCTTTTCGATCGTGTTGTTTTTGTGCTAGCCTTCTTAAGGCAAACTTGTTTAACTTATGTCTCTACTCATATATTATGCTTCCGCTGACTCTTGTGTATTCGATCTTATGTATTCGAGCCCTCGAGGCCCCTGGCTTGTAATATAAAGCTTGTATTATTTTAATTTGTATCTAGAGTTGTGTTGTGATATCTTCCAGTGAGTCGCCGATCTTGGTCGTACACATTTGCGTGCATGATTAGTGTACGGTCAAATCGGGGGTGTCACAAGTTGGTATCAGAGCCGACTGCCTGTAGGAATCCCCCTTTCCAACTCCTTGTCCGAAGTTGAGTCTAGTCTTTGAATTTTTTTACTAACTTGGTTGTGTGGCTTACGGGCCCACGTCGCCAATTGGGTGGTATTAGGATCTTTTATTCCTCGTCTTTACTCTGGTATTCTGATCTCTCTTCTATTCGGGTTAAATGATTTTGCAAAAATCTAACTTTAGGTTCTTGTAAATACTTCTCCCGGGGAGCCCTTCATTCCAGATGATTGCATGCTTCACTAGAAGACTTCGAAGATACTCTCCGATCTACTCCCGAGAACTTGTGTTCATTTCTTTTGCAGTCCCTTAATACCATTGAACCCTTATGGATAACTGCGTACCCTCGCCGTTCATACTTCCATCCCTAGTTGTTCTTGTTATTACAAGATACCCGAAAGTATTCTTCGACTTTGGAGAATCCTTTCCTGCTGCCTTGCAGCTTCTTTTCGCATGAATACATGTATGAATAATTCCTCACACTTACCGGGGATTCGTTCATCCACAGTTGTTCATGCGTTTCACAAAGGTCTTCGAGACGCTATTCAATCTTCCAAGATACTCTGTGGCCTATTGCCCCGGAAAGTCTTGCTTGCTTGCATTATGGTTAATTCCATATGTATGTCAATATTCGTTAAGATCCTTTGTGATTGACTTTGTGATCTTATTGATTCAATAGGTTGCAAATACCCGCAATCATCATTTAAACTAGAATTCGTTCTTCCAGCTCAGACGTCATTCCGAATATGAGCTAGTTCTCGACCAACCAAATTGTCGTCGTTTGCACCGCTAAGTCATTTCAACTTACCCATCCTTAATCAGAGCATTTGCTTCTGATCCCTTGATTTGGAAATCATAATTCCTTTTGCATTTGAGCTTGAATTAGTCAGTTGTTTCTATAATTTGATATCCTTACACTCTTTCTCCTTTTGGTTGAGTACCGATACTCACATCAGATCCCTTGTGAACCACCAGCTCCTTCGTTGGATTTTATCCGACAACGTCCTTCATATTCAAACACCTTATGAGTTCTGCCACGATATATAATGCCTTCGGTAAATTATATCATCTGCTTTCTCAACCATGCTCTGCTTTTGAGCTGGCATATTTTGCTCCTGAAATTTGCATGGTAGGAGTCTAAGATGCCCCGATGGGTTGAACTTATGCCTTCCTTAATCTATGTGAACCCGAAAGTTTTCCAAAGTTCATACTCCTATGGTAATTCACCAGGCAAGTCTTTGCAATCAATTCATTTTTAATAGAGCAGTGAATGAAAGCTTATGCATTGAAGAAGTGGGATTCAACCTTGACTTTCTGTTCATGCCCATGGACACGATGTAGATCCTATCATTAAAGCTTCTCTTAAATTAATTAACCCCTTGATATAAGTGCATCTAATATCTGGGATCTGGCCTTTCGAAATCGTGGTTTCGACCATGCTCTCCTTCAAATACCATTTCTCGGACAAGTTGCATCTATTTAACTGTGCTACCTGGTCCTTCTTCCCGGAGCATGATTTCGACAATAAGCTAAGCTTACACCGATCTTCCTCGGCATATCATTTCGCCTTGAACAACTAGCTAGATTTGAAGTTTGTATTGTACTAGTGGTTACAATAACCTTTCGCTCCATCATTCACATGAGTTGATGTCATCGCCGATCGATTACATTTTAATGAAATCTCTCGACAAATGTGTCGTAATCATCATCAACAATGATTTGCCTCCTTCCAAATTGTAAATCGACCTTGTGATGGGAAATACCATCCTTTCCCCTCGATGACTTGTATTAACACTGACAACATTCTTGCATTCCCTCTACCACAAACTTGTTCATGATATGGAGATCTCGAGGAATTGTTGCTGAGCCTGTCGGCCACATCCTCATCTTCCCTTGCGGAAATTGTATGCCTTATTTTATAAGTTATTTCCGATGGATCCTAGTGCATCCATGTTCTGACCTTTGCTTAAAGACCATGTCAATGCTATCCCGGAGCATGACTATGGTACTCAAATATCAACAAGGCACATTTGAAGCACAATGCTAAATGATTCTTGATCAGTTATCCAAACACCGTGTATGGGTACATATAATGATTCTTATTAACCCTTTTACTCAGGTGGTCATGCCTTTGATCTCCTGTCCTGTATATCATGCCTTGCTTATCGTTGTGGAGGATATACTCCCATTACATGTGTTTACACACATTTTCTTTTCCATTTGTTTGTTTAACCTTTCTTTGATCTACGTATAGTCTAAGCAGTAATAATTTCCTGCTTGTGTAAACACCTGGGTGTACAACTCAGTCAGTAAGACCATGTTACTATGGTTGATAACATTCCGGTAACCACCGATGGACGAGAACTTTGCCTATTGGTCCGCCTCGTTTCAACGAGCAGGAAAATGGTTCTCTTTGTCCCTCGCCCTTGGTACCGATGTCGTTGCCAACATGACTGACATGCTATCCTCTGACATGCCTTGCTTCCATGATCGCGTAAGACGTCACCGTCCTTCCTACTTTCTACCCACATGGTGGGCCCATAACCCACAGTTCCTCAAGATCAAAACCTGACTCTCCCGTACATCCCTATTTTCCAAATTGATCCTCGCACTTGGCTTCGTATGTAAATCACGAGCCACATTCCTAGTGATCTATTTTGGCATCAGACGCAATACTTATTCCCATTGCTCTGAACCCATTTCTACCTCTGCTTCAGGCAACGAATGATTGCTTACCAAGTTGAAGCTTCTAATTGCACCTCATTACTTGCTCTCGATGGCTTTCTTGAATTTTCAACTCGAGAGATTCCTCTATGCCACATTCACTGAGATAGTCCCCAAGAACCTATCTTTTGTTGAGCTCCGTCCTTCCAGAGTCTTTCTCCCCTCAATCTACCTCCTAAATCTCGGGACGAGATTTATTGTAGTGGAGGAGATTTGTAATGCTCGGATCATCACGCTATAGTAATTCCCTACTAATTATGCCACGTCACCACGATTACTGTTGTTAAACCCGCGTTGGTTCGAATCCGGTCCAATTTCAAATTTAAATTGAAGTCAAAATAAAAGTTTTCAAACATAAAATCTAAAATGTTCAAAGTGTGGCAAATAATCTCTGGTTATTTTATCATGTTGGAACCAACCTCTTTTGGATTCCTAGGTGCCTGTGGAAATTTATTTAGTGGTCCAACAACATTTAAAATTGGTCTTTCCAATTTCTTAAAATGGTTAGACAACTCCTTTTGGCCTCGGACTTTTGTGGCTCCTAGAAATAATGTGCTTAATTTAAGTGACAAGTCTCATTTCTAACAAAACTCATTTAGTTTTTCTATTTAATAGAAAGCTGTAGTTAGAAATAGAAAATAGCGGTGAAAGGATAACGCGGGAAAAGATAATAGGAATCTAAAAGGCCTCCACTGTGGTCTGGGCCATAAGACCACAGAGCAAGGCCCGACCCAGTCCCCCTCATCCTTTTCCTCTGTACACTTGGGGTGGCGTGGCGGCCATCCACCCCGCCATGGCCACCGATGCCGCCGCTGTCATTCATCCCGCGGTCGAGGGGATGGATAAGAGCACCCCAAGCCCCTCCTCCCCCCGGCAAACCCTAATGCTTTGCTCTACTCTCCCTTTCTACCTCGCTCACCTCTCTCTCGATTGAGATCGGAGCTGAGCATTGCGGTCACCGTGGCTCCGGAATCGCCGCGGCCACCCTCCTCCCTGAGCTGCGCCAAGACGTCCAAGAGGATCGGCGCCCTCGTCCTCATCCTTCCCGAGCACCAGGACGAACCGGACCACCCCGCAGCTCGTCGTCATTGTCGTTCGTCCCTACGCGCGCTCCTTTGCTTCGTCTAGTCCTCCCCGAGTCGGCCCCGCGTCCGGCAGGCCCCGACCTCTCGCGAGCTTGCCTACACCCTCCCCCGCATTGAGCTTCTACTCCCCTGATTCCCCTCCCTCCTATTCCCCCTTTTCGTTTATATTGCCTTAAGTTGCTGCCCGCGACCTCACGCGACGGATGGAGCTCTGCTCCCTTGCGCGCCTAGCCCCGTGCCTCGGTTGCGCCTCGTGCGTGCGCGCGTGCGCGCGTGCTCGCAGGCCCCTGCTGGCCAGGGGTTGCGTCCCCTCCGATCCGCGGCTCCGCCGCCTGCCGGCCAAGGGCCGAGACCCCCGAGCTCGCCCCGCCATGCGGCTATGGCGCCGGCCATCCCCGTAGCTCGCCGGCCCCGCCTCCTTCTTCCGCTTGCCGCAACCGCACCCATTCGACCGCCTCGCCTCCAGCCTCCCTAGCGCCGCCCACGGCCGCGGTCATCGCCGCCCCTCCCACTAGCCTCATCACTGTACGCCGCGCGCGCTCGCGGCCTCCCCTGCAAGCCGGCCTTACCCCGCGGTCCCTCCCACCTCCGGCCGCCGCGGCCCCTCCCGCCTCAGGCCGCCGCTGGCCCCGGCCGGCCGCCAGGGTCGCGCCCTCCCTGGCCGCAAGTGGCCTCGGGCGATACTCGGGCGCCCGCCCGTTACGCCCGTAAGCCCAGCACCCAAGTGACTGCTGGGCCACTTACAAGTGGAGCCCCCAAGCCCCTTTCCTTAAAAAAAGAAATAAGATATAAAAAAACAGGAAAAATTAATTTATTAATTAATTAATTAACTCAATTAACTCTGTTTAATAAGCCGAATTAACTAAATTAGTTAAGTTAACCCTGTTAATTAGCTAGCTCTATGACAGAGCGGCCACACATGTCAGGGATGACCCTGGTCAACCCTGTTGACTGCTGTCGTCATGATGACGTCAGGCTGACGTCATAATTCCCTTTTTTATTAAAATAATTACAGAATATTGTTTAATTCTTTGAAAAATCATATAAAATTATACGTAACTCGGATGAAAAAGTTTTATACATGAAAGTTGCTCAGAACGACGAGACGAATCCGAATACGCAGTCTGTTCATCTGCCACACATCTCTATCATAACGAACATGGAACAATCCCCCTCCGATTCGCCTGTCCGAAAATGCCTAACACTGGGAAAACATTCCCGGATGTTATCCCTCTTCGCCAGTACCATGTAGCACCATGTTAGAACACCCTAGCACTACGTGTTGACATGTCGTGCTGCTTTGTTGCATCTGTATGCTTTGTATTTATTGTTTCTTCCCCCTCTTCTCTCCGGTAGACCGCGAGACTGATGCTACCTCGGTGATCGACTACTTCGATGACGACCCCTCTTTCTCGTCTGAACAACCAGGCAAGCCAACCCCCTTTGATCATTCTGATATCGCCCATTCCCTTCTCTCTTGTACTTGCATTAGAACTGCTACTGCTTTTTGTATGATCCTATTCTAATGCATAGCCTGTTGTTGATACCTGCTTTCATACCTTACATGTTTATACTAAAACTGCTTAGTATAGTCTGGTTAGAGATCCATCAGTGACCCCCACATTGTCTCGACAGTCCCGCTGGATTATCAAAAGACCCGATCAATGGGATCGAAGACCAGGCCCCGGCACCGCACATCACTTTCCCCTTAGTTGCTCGACAATACTGGGTTACTATCGAGTGCCGAGGGTGACACCTCAGCAGCACTTCTGATGTGAACCTTGTAGTTTAGTTCATCGGGTGTGGTCATCGAGGGTGATTCCTCTTTCTCCACTCTCGATAACGACACTGTCGTGCAACTCCTCAAGAGTGGACCTCGAGGGTGACTCCTCTTTCGTTCACCTTGATGATAAACATCAGGTGGAATTCCATCGAGGGTGATTTCCTCAGGTTTTCCCTTTGGTGTTAGACACACAATTACTTTGGTTACTATGACTTTACAACTATTACTTGGAAAGGAGGGTCGACCTTGAGGGGTTCCCGCGAGTTATGTGGAGACGGGTTGACCTGGAGGGTACCCGAGAGTTGAATACGAGGCGTGGCCGGGCAATCTTAGCCCTTGCCGCAAGTCCTCGAGACGGGGCGGCGGGGTCACATCTTTCGTGAGTCTCTACTCGTTACCGCGTTACCAAGACACTAAACGGTTTGGATATTTGATCCAAGGGGCCTCTGGCCTAATAGCGCTAACCATCACGTGGGCATAGTATGGGTGTTCTGCGTCGTATGTATCAGCCGAAGCTTAACTGACGTCATTGCGACTGAGCGGCGCGCGCCGGGTTGGACAGGTTAGGCACCTACCCTTTAAAAGGAGGTTGCTAGGTCTGGTCACCGGCCGCATACGCAACGTGCAGGAGTTCCCGGGGCGATTGGCCCACGACCCCTCGGGGCATAGGGTTTAGTCGGGCGTGCATGACCTCTCTATTAAGCCTAGGTCGGGTTGCGGCGTATTGTTCGGCCGAGGGCGGCCATGACCTGATGGTGTGTCTGGCCGGAGTTAAGCAAGCGTGATGGGTAAGTTGGTGCACCCCTGCAGGGAAGAAAACAACTATCGATAGCCTGTCCTACTCTAATTGACACTTGGAGTTGTATCCCGATCGATACAACTAGAAGTAGATACTGAGACATGAATGGATATGTGGCTCCGGGATTGCTTCCTCCCAGGGATTCGAGGAGGATCTCTGGGCGTTATTGCTACAACATGCTAGATAATTATAATATGTTATTTTGTACTCTCTTCTACTGCTGCAAGATTGGTGGTTTCCAGAAGATGCTAGTCTTCGATAGGACTAGCTTCTCCCCCTCTTATTCTGGCATTCTACGGCTTAGTCCACATATACTACCATTTTCATTGATACCGATGCATATGTAGTGTAGATCCTTGCTTGCGAGTACTTTGGATGAGTACTCACGGTTGCTTTGCTCCCACTTTTCCCCTTCTTCCTTCCTTCTGGTTGATGCAACCAGATGGTGGAGTCCAGGAGGCAGAAGCCACCTTTGACGACTGCTACTACCCCGACGGAGGCTACTATTACGTGAAGACCGCCGACGACCAGGAGTAGTTAGGAGGTCCCAGGCAGGAGGCCTTGCCTTTTCGATCGTGTTGTTTTTGTGCTAGCCTTCTTAAGGCAAACTTGTTTAACTTATGTCTGTACTCATATATTATTGCTTCCGCTAACTCTTGTGTATTCGAGCTTATGTATTCGAGCCCTCGAGGCCCCTGGAATGTAATAAAAATCTTGTATTATTTTAATTAGTGTCTAGAGTTGTGTTGTGATATCTTCCAGTGAGTCCCTGATCTTGGTCGTACACATTTGCGTGCATGATTAGTGTACGGTCAAATCGGGGGCGTCACACGAACTCTGAAAGGTTGAAAGTTGGCATGGTATCATCAGTTCACCCACATAGAATGTGCTAAAAAGATGAGAGGGTTACGACAAAAACCGGATGCACTTCGTGTACAAAAAGGACAATCACTTTCGAAATATCAGGGTTTTCTACGAAAACTCATGTGTTACAAAGATATATCTCTTTTTGAACTTATTTGAACTCCATACTTTTTGGGTATTCAAAATGCACTATTCAATGCCACATCATCAATTTTCAACCCTTTCTGACTTCATTTAGTATTTTTCATGCATTTATTGATCTTTTAAGCTAAATGACCCTAAAATTGAAAAGCATTACAAATGAACTCTGAAAAAGTTTGAAAGTTGGCATGGTATCATCATTTGACCCACAAAGCTTGTGCTAAAAAGATGAGAGGGTTACGGAAAAAAAACTGGATGCACTTCGTGTACAAAATGGACAATCTCTTTCGAAGTATCAGGGTTTCAGATGCAAACTCATCTGTTACAAAGGTGTTTCAATTTTTCTGAACTTATTTGAACTCCAGACTTTTTTCGTGTTCAAAATGCACCATCCGGAGACACCACGTCAATTTTCAACCCTTTCTAACTTCATTTGGATTTCTTCATGCATTTGCTAATTTTTAAGCTAAATGACCCTGAAATTGAAAAGCACTACAAATGAACTCTGAAAATATTGAAAGTTTGCATGGTATCATAATTTGACCCACATAGCACATGCTAAAATTTTGAGAGGGTTACGGCAAAAACTGGACGCACTTCGTGTACAAAATGGACAATCTCTTTCAAAGTATGTGTGTTTCGAACGAAAATACATTTGTTACAAAGGGATTTCATTTATTTGAACTTATTTGAACTCTAGACTTTTTTAGTATTCAGAAAGCACCATTCAATGCCACATCATCAATTTTCAACCCTTTCTAAATTCATTTGGTATTTTTCATGCATTTATTGATTTTTTAAGCTAAATTCCCCTGGAATTGAAAAGCATTACAAATGAACTCTGAAAAGGTTGAAAGTTGGCATGATATCATCATTTGACCCACAAAGCATGTGTTAAAAATATGATAGGGTTACGGCAAAAACTGGATGCACTTCGTGTACAAAATGGACAATCTCTTTCAAAGTATCAGGATTTCTTTCGAAAACTCATATGTTACAAAGGTATTTCATTTTTTTGAACTTATTTGAACAGCAGACTTTTTGTGTGTTCAAAATGCAGCATTCAGAGCCACATCATCAATTTTCAACCATTTCTAAATTCATTTGGTATTTTTCATGCATTTATTGACTTTTTAAGCTAAATGACCCTAAAATTGAAAAGTACTACAAATGAACTCTGAAATGTTGAAAGTTTGCATGGTATCATCAGTTCACACCCATAAAATGTGCTTAAAAGATGATAGGGTTACCGCAAAAACTGGATGCAGTTTGTGTACAAAATGTACAATCTCTTTAGAATTATTAGGGTTTCATACGAAAACTCATCTATTTCAAAGATATTTCTTTTTTTGAACTTATTTGAACTCCAGACTTTTTGTTCGTTCAAAATGCACCATTGAGAGCCACATAATCAATTGTTAAACCATTCTGACGTCATTTGGTATTTTGCATGCATTTAGTGATTTTTTCAAGGTAAATGACCCTGAAATTGAAAAGCGCTACAAATGAACTTTGGAAAGGTTGAAAGTTGGCATGGTATCATCATTTCACCCACATAGAATGTGCTAAAAAGTTGAGAGGGTTACGGAAAAAACTGGATACACTTCATGTACGAAATGGACAATATCTTTTGAAGTATCAGGGTTTCGAACGAAAAATCATCTGTTACAAAGGTATTTCATTTTTTTGAACTTATTTGAACTCGAGACTTTTTGTGTGTTCAAGATGCACCTTTCGGAGCCACCACATCAATTTTCAACTCTTTCTGACTTCTTTTGGAATTTTTCATGCATTTGATGATTTTTTAATCTAAATGACCCTGAAATTGAAAAGCACTACAAATGAACTCTGAAAAGGTTGAAAGTTGGCATGGTATCATCATTTGACCCACATAGCACATGCTAAAATTTTGAGAGGGTTACGACAAAAAGTGGACACGCTTCGTGTACAAAGTGGATAATCTCTTTCCAAGTATCTGTGTCTCGGACGAAAACTCATTTGTTACAAAGGGATTTCGTTTATTAGAACTTATTTGAACTCTAGACTTTTGCATATTCAAAATGCACCATTCAAAGCAACATCATCAATTTTCAACCCTTTTTGACTTCATTTGGTATTTTTCATGCATTTATTGATTTTTTAAGCTAAATGACCATGATATTTACAAGCATTACAAATGAACTCTGAAAAGGTTGAACGTTGGCATGGTATCATCATTTGACCCACATAGCATGTGCTAAATAGATGAGAGGGTTACGGCAAAAACTGGATGCACTTCGTGTACAAAATGGACAATCTCTTTCGAAGTATCAGGGCTTCATTCGAAAACTCATCTGTTACAAAGGTATATCGTTTTTTTTTTGAACTTATTTGAACACTCGAATTTTTGTGTATTCAAAATGCAGCATTCAGAGCCACATCGTCAATTTTGAACCCTTTCTGACTTCAATTGGTATTTTTCATACATTTACGGAGTTTTTAAAGCTAAATGACCCTAAATTTGAAAAGCACTACAAATGAACTCTGAAAGGTTGAAAGTTGGCATGGTATTATGACTTCACCCACATAGAATGTGCTAAAAAGATGAGAGGATTACGGCAAAAACTGGATGCACTTCGTGTACGAAATGGACAATCTCTTTCGAAGTATCATGGTTTCATACGAAAACTCATCTGTTACAAAGATATTTCTTTTTTTGAACTTATTTGAACTATAGAATTTTTGTTTTTTTCAAAATGCACCATTCAGAGCCACATCATCAATTTTTAACCCTTTCTGACTTCATTTCGTATTTTTCTTGCATTGATTGAATTTTTCAAGCTAAATGGCACTGAAATTAAAAAGCACGACAAATGAACTTTGAAAAGGTTGAAAGTTGGCATGGTATCATCATTTCACCCACATAGCATGTGCTAAAAGGTTGAGAGGGTTACGGCAAAAACTAGATGCACTTCGTGTACAAAATGGACAATAGCTTTCGAAGTATTAGGGTTTCAGACGAAAACTCATCTGTTACAAAGGTATTTCATTTTTTGAACTTACTTGAACTCCACACTTTATGTGTGTTCAAAATGCACCATTCGAAGCCACCGCATCAATTTCAACCCTTTCTGACTTCATTAGGAAATTTTCATGCATTTACTCATTTTTATGCTAAATGACCCTGAAATTGAAAAGCACTACAAATGAACTCTAAAAATGTTGAAAGTTTGTATGGTCTCATCATTTGACCCATGAAGTACATGTGTAAATTTTGAGAGGGTTACGGCAAAAACTGGACAATCTCTTTCGAAGTATCTGTGTTTCGGACAAAAACTCATTTCTGACAAAGAGATTTCATTTATTAGAACTTATTTGAACTCCAGACTTTTTGTGTATTCAAAATGCACCATTCAAAAAAATCATCAATTTTCAACCCATTCTGACTTCATTTGGTATTTTTCATGCATTTATTGATTTCGTAAGCTAAATGATCCTGAAATTGAAACGCGTTACAAATGAACTCTGAAAAGGTTGAAAGTTGGCATGGTATCATCATTTGAACCACATAGCACGTGCTAAAAAGATGAGGGGGTTACGGCAAAAACTGGACAATCTCTTTCGAAGTATCTGTGTTTTAGACAAAAACTCATCTGTTACAAAGAGATTTAATTTATTATAACTTATTTGAACTCCAAACTTTTTGTGTATTCAATATGCACCATTCAAAGCAACATCATCAATTTTCAACCCATTCTGACTTCATTTCGTATTTTTCATGCATTTATTGATTTTGTAAGCTAAATGACCATGAAATTGAAATGCATTACAAATGAACTCTGATAAGGTTGAAAGTTGGCATGGTATCATCATTTGACCCACATAGCATGTGCTAAAAAGATGAGGGGGTTACGGCAAAAACTGGATGCACTACGTGTACAAAATGGACAATCTGTTTCGAAGTATTAGGGTTTCATACGAAAACTCATCTGTTACAAAGGTATTTTGTTTTTTTGAACTTATTTGAACACCAGACTTTTTGTGTGTTCCAAATGCGCCATTCAGAGCCACATCATCAATTTTCAACCCTTTCTGACTTCAATTGGTATTTTTCCTGCATTTATAGAGTTTTGAAAGCTAAATGACCCTAAAATTGAAAAGCACTACAAATGAACTCTGAAAGGTTGAAAGTTGGCATGGTATCATCAGTTCACCCACAAACAATGTGCTAGAAAGATTAGAGGGTTACCGCAAAAACTGGATGCACTTCGTGTACAAAATGGACAGTCTCTTTCATAGTATTATGGTTTCATTCGAAAACTCATCTGTTACAAAGATATTTATTTTTTTGAACTTATTTGAACTCCAGACTTTTTGTTTTTCCAAAATGCACCATTGAGAGCCGCATCATAAATTTTTAACCCTTTCTTACTTCATTTGGTATTTTTCATGCATTTTGTGTTTTTCTCAAGCTAAATGACCCTGGAATTGAAAAGCAGTACAAATGAACTTTGAAAAGGTTGAAAGTTGGCGTGGTATCATTATTTCACCCACATAGCAAGTGCTAAAAAGTTGAGAGGGTTACAGCAAAAACTGGATGCACTTCGTGTACAAAATGGAAAATATCTTTCGAAGTATCAGGGTTTTGGACGAAAACTCATCTATTACAAAGGTATTTCATTTTTTGAACTTATTTGAACTCCAAACTTTTTGTGTGTTCAAAATGCACCATTCGGAGCCACCTCATCAATTTTAACCCTTTCTGACTTCATTTGGCATTTTTCATGCATTTAGTGATTTTTTAAAGCTAAATGACCCTGAAATTGAAAAGCACTACATAAGAACTTTAAAAAGGTTGAAAGTTGGCATGGTATTATCATTTCACCCACATAGCATGTGCTAAAATTTCAGAGGGTTACGGCAAAAGCTGGATGCACTTCGTGTACAAAATGGACAATAGCTTTCGAAGTATCAGTGTTTCAGACGAAAACTCATCTGTTACAATGGTATTTCATTTTTTGAACTTATTTGAACTCCACACGTTTTGTGTGTTCAAAATGCACCATTCGAAGCCACCGCATCAATTTCAACCCTTTCTGACTTCATTAGGAAATTTTCATGCATTTACTCATTTTCTATGCTAAATGACCCTGAAATTGAAAAGCACTACAAATGAACTCTAAAAATGTTGAAAGTTCGTATGGTCTCATCATTTGACCCATGAAGCACACGCTAAAACTTTGAGAGGGTTACGGCAAAAACTGGACAATCTCTTTCGAAGTATTTGTGTTTCGACGAAAATTCATTTGTTACAAAGAGATTTCATTTATTAGAACTTATTTGAACTCCAGACTTTTTGTGTATTCAAAATGCACCATTCAAAGCAACATCATCAATTTTCAACCCATTCTGACTTCATTTGGTATTTTTCATGCATTTATAGATTTTGTAAGCTAAATGACCCTGAAATTGAAACGCATTTCAAATGAACTCTCAAAAGGTTGAAAGTTGGCATGGTATCATCATTTGACCCACATAGCATGTGCTAAAAAGATGAGGGGGTTACGGAAAAAACTGGATGCACTTCGTGTACAAAATTGACAATCTATTTCGAAGTATCAGGGTTTCATACGAAAACTCATCTGTTACAAAGGTATTTAGTTTTTTTGAACTTATTTGAACACCAGACTTTTTGTGTGTTCAAAATACGCCATTCAGAGCCGCATCATCAATTTTCAACCCTTTCTGACTTCAATTGGTATTTTTCCTTCATTTACAGAGTTTTTAAAGCTAAATGACCCTAAAATTGAAAAGCATTACAAATGAACTCTGAAAGGTTTAAAGTTGGCATGGTATCATCAGTTCACCCACAAACAATGTGCTAGAAAGATTAGAGGGTTACCGCAAAAACTGGATGCACTTCGTGTACAAAATGGACAGTCTCTTTCAAAGTATTATGGTTTCATACGAAAACTCATCTGTTACAAAGATATTTATTTTTTTGAACTTATTTGAACTCCAGACTTTTTGTTTTTCCAAAATGCACCATTGAGAGCCACATCATAAATTTTTAACCCTTTCTTACTTCATTTGGTATTTTTCATGCATTTTGTGTTTTTCTCAAGCTAAATGACCCTGGAATTGAAAAGCAGTACAAATGAACTTTGAAAAGGTTGAAAGTTGGCATGGTATCATTATTTCACCCACATAGCATGTGCTAAAAAGTAGAGAGGGTTACAGCAAAAACTGGATGCACTTCGTGTACAAAATGGAAAATATCTTTCGAAGTATCAAGGTTTTGGACGAAAACTCATCTATTACAAAGGTATTTCATTTTTTGAACTTATTTGAACTCCGAACTTTTTGTGTGTTCAAAATGCACCATTCGGAGCCACCTCATCAATTTTAACCCTTTCTGACTTCATTTGGCATTTTTCATGCATTTAGTGATTTTTTAAAGCTAAATGACCCTGAAGTTTAAAAGCACTACATATGAACTTTAAAAAGGTTGAAAGTTGGCATGGTATCATCATTTCACCCACATAGCATGTGCTAAAATTTCAGAGGGTTACGGCAAAAGCTGGATGCACTTCGTGTACAAAATGGACAATAGCTTTCGAAGTATCAGGGTTTCAGACGAAAACTCATCTGTTACAATGGTATTTCATTTTTTGAACTTATTTGAACTCCACACGTTTTGTGTGTTCAAAATGCACCATTCGAAGCCACCGCATCAATTTCAACCCTTTCTGACTTCATTAGGAAATTTTCATGCATTTAATCATTTTTTATGCTAAATGACCCTGAAATTGAAAAGCACTACAAATGAACTCTAAAAATGTTGAAAGTTCGTATGGTCTCTTTATTTGACCCAAGAAGCACACGCTAAAACTTTGAGAGGGTTACGGCAAAAACTGGACAATCTCGTTCGAAGTATTTGTGTTTCGACGAAAATTCATTTGTTACAAAGAGATTTCATTTATTAGAACTTATTTGAACTCCAGATTTTTTGTGTATTCAAAATGCACCATTCAAAGCAACATCATCAATTTTCAACCCATTCTGACTTCATTTGGTATTTTTCATGCATTAATTGATTTTGTAAGCTAAATGACCCTGAAATTGAAACGCATTTCAAATGAACTCTCAAAAGGTTGAAAGTTGGCATGGTATCATCATTTGACCCACATAGCATGTGCTAAAAAGATGAGGGGGTTACGGCAAAAACTGGATGCACTTCGTGTACATAATTGACAATCTATTTCGAAGTATCAGGGTTTCATACGAAAACTCATCTGTTACAAAGGTATTTAGTTTTTTTGAACTTATTTGAACACCAGACTTTTTGTGTGTTCAAAATACGCCATTCAGAGCCGCATCATCAATTTTCAACCCTTTCTGACTTCAATTGGTATTTTTCCTTCATTTACAGAGTTTTTAAAGCTAAATGACCCTAAAATTGAAAAGCACTACAAATGAACTCTGAAAGGTTTAAAGTTGGCATGGTATCATCAGTTCACCCACAAACAATGTGCTAGAAAGATTAGAGGGTTACGGCAAAAACTGGATGAACTTCGTGTACAAAATGGAAAATCTCTTTCGAAGTATTAGGGTTTCATACGAAAACTCATCTGTTACAAAGATATTCCTTTTTTTGAACTTATTTGAACTCCAGACTTTTTGTTTTTCCAAAATGCACCATTGAAAGCCACACCATCTATTTTTAACCCTTTCTTACTTCATTTGGGATTTTTGATGCATTTAGTGATTTTCTCAAGCTAAATGACCCTGGAATTGAAAAGCACTACAAATGAACTTTGAAAAGGTTGAAAGTTGGCATGGTATCATTATTTCACCCACATAGCAAGTGCTAAAAAGTTGAGAGGGTTACGGCAAAAACTGGATGCACTTCGTCTACAAAATGGAAAATATCTTTCGAAGTATCAGGGTTTTGGACGAAAACTCATCTGTTACAAAGGTATTTCATTTTTAGAACTTATTTGAACTCCGAACTTTTTGTGTGTTCAAAATGCACCATTCGGAGCCACCTCATCAATTTTAACCCTTTCTGACTTCATTTGGCATTTTTCATGCATTTAGTGATTTTTTAAAGCTAAATGACCCTGAAATTGAAAAGCACTACATATGAACTTTAAAAAGGTTGAAAGTTGTCATGGTATCATCATTTCACCCACATAGCATGTGCTAAAATTTCAGAGGGTTACGGCAAAAGCTGGATGCACTTCGTGTACAAAATGGACAATAGCTTTCGAAGTATCAGGGTTTCAGACGAAAACTCATCTGTTACAATGGTATTTCATTTTTTGGACTTATTTGAACTCCACACTTTTTGTGTGTTCAAAATGCACCATTCGAAGCCACCGCATCAATTTCAACCCTTTCTGACTTCATTAGGAAATTTTCTTGCATTTACTCATTTTTTATGCTAAATGACCCTGAAATTGAAAAGCACTACAAATGAACTCTAAAAATGTTGAAAGTTCGTATGGTCTCATCATTTGACCCATGAAGCACATGCTAAAACTTTGAGAGGGTTACGGCAAAAACTGGACAATCTCTTTCGAAGTATCTGTGTCTCGGACGAAAATTCATTTGTTACAAAGAGATTTCATTTATTAGAACTTATTTGAACTCCAAACTTTTTGTGTATTCAAAATGCCCAATTCAAAACAACATCATCAATTTTCAACCCATTCTGACTTCATTTGGTATTTTTCATGCATTTTTAATTTTGTAAGCTAAATGACCCTGAAATTGAAACACATTTCAAATGAACTCTCAAAAGGTTGAAAGTTGGCATGGTATCATCATTTGAGCCACATAGCATGTGGTAAAAAGATGAGGGGGTTACGGCAAAAACTGGATGCACTTCGTGTACAAAATGGACAATCTATTTCGACGTATCAGGGTTTCATACGAAAACTCATCTGTTACAAAGGTATTTAATTTTTTTGAACTTATTTGAACACCAGACTTTTTGTGTGCTCAAAATACGCCATTCAGAGCCGCATCATCAATTTTCAACCCTTTCTGACTTCAATTGGTATTTTTCCTGCATTTACAGAGTTTTTAAAGCTAAATGACCCTAAAATTGAAAAGCACTACAAATGAACTCTGAAAGGTTTAAAGTTGGCATGGTATCATCAGTTCACCCACAAACAATGTGCTAGAAAGATTAGAGGGTTACGGCAAAATCTGGATGCACTTCGTGTACAAAATGGACAATCTCTTTCGAAGTATTAGGGTTTCATACGAAAACTCATCTGTTACAAAGATATTCCTTTTTTTGAACTTATTTGAACTCCAGACTTTTTGTTTTTCCAAAATGCACCATTGAAAGCCACACCATCAATTTTTAACCCTTTCTTACTTCATTTGGTATTTTTCATGCATTTAGTGATTTTCTCAAGCTAAATGACCCTGGAATTGAAAAGCACTACAAATGAACTTTGAAAAGGATGAAAGTTGGCATGGTATCATTATTTCACCCACATAGCAAGTGCTAAAAAGTTGAGAGGGTTACGGCAAAAACTGGATGCACTTCGTGTACAAAATGGAAAATATCTTTCGAAGTATCAGGGTTTTGGACGAAAACTCATCTGTTACAAAGGTATTTCATTTTTTGAACTTATTTGAACTCCGAACTTTTTGTGTGTTCAAAATGCACCATTCGGAGCCACCTCATCAATTTCAACCCTTTCTGACTTCATTTGGCATTTTTCATGCATTTAGTGATTTTTAAAAGCTAAATGACCCTGAAATTGAAAAGCACTACAAATGAACTTTAAAAAGGTTGAAAGTTGGCATGGTATCATCATTTCACCCACATAGCATGTGCTAAAAATTTCAGAGGGTTACGGCAAAAACTGGATGCACTTCGTGTACAAAATGGACAATAGCTTTCGAAGTATCAGGGTTTCAAACGAAAACTCATCTGTTACAATGGTATTTCATTTTTTGAACTTATTTGAACTCCACACTTTTTGTGTGTTCAAAATGCACCATTCGAAGCCACCGCATCAATTTCACCCCTTTCTGACTTCATTAGGAAATTTTCATGCATTTACTCATTTTTTATGCTAAATGACCCTGAAATTGAAAAACACTACAAATGAACTCTAAAAATGTTGAAAGTTCGTATGGTCTCATCATTTGACCCATGAAGCACATGCTAAAACTTTGAGAGGGTTACGGCAAAAACTGGACAATCTCTTTCGAAGTATCTGTGTCTCGGACGAAAATTCATTTGTTACAAAGAGATTTCATTTATTAGAACTTATTTGAACTCCAGACTTTTTGTGTATTCAAAATGCACCATTCAAAACAACATCATCAATTTTCAACCCATTCTGACTTCATTTGGTATTTTTCATGCATTTTTAATTTTGTAAGCTAAATGACCCTAAAATTGAAACACATTTCAAATGAACTCTCAAAAGGTTGAAAGTTGGCATGGTATCATCATTTGAGCCACATAGCATGTGGTAAAAAGATGAGGGGGTTACGGCAAAAACTGGATGCACTTCGTGTACAAAATGGACAATCTATTTCGACGTATCAGGGTTTCATACGAAAACTCATCTGTTACAAAGGTATTTAGTTTTTTTGAACTTATTTGAACACCAGACTTTTTGTGTGTTCAAAATACGCCATTCAGAGCCGCATCATCAATTTTCAACCCTTTCTAACTTCAATTGGTATTTTTCCTGCATTTACAGAGTTTTTATAGCTAAATGACCCTAAAATTGAAAAGCACTACAAATGAACTCTGAAAGGTTTAAAGTTGGCATGGTATCATCAGTTCACCCACAAACAATGTGCTAGAAAGATTAGAGGGTTACGGCAAAAACTGGATGCACTTCGTGTACAAAATGGACAATCTCTTTCGAAGTATTAGGGTTTCATACGAAAACTCATCTGTTACAAAGATATTCCTTTTTTTGAACTTATTTGAACTCCAGACTTTTTGTTTTTCCAAAATGCACCATTGAAAGCCACACCATCAATTTTTAACCCTTTCTTACTTCATTTGGTATTTTTCATGCATTTAGTGATTTTCTCAAGCTAAATGACCCTGGAATTGAAAAGCACTACAAATGAACTTTGAAAAGGATGAAAGTTGGCATGGTATCATTATTTCACCCACATAGCAAGTGCTAAAAAGTTGAGAGGGTTACGGCAAAAACTGGATGCACTTCGTGTACAAAATGGAAAATATCTTTCGAAGTATCAGGGTTTTGGACGAAAACTCATCTGTTACAAAGGTATTTCATTTTTTGAACTTATTTGAACTCCGAACTTTTTGTGTGTTCAAAATGCACCATTCGGAGCCACCTCATCAATTTCAACCCTTTCTGACTTCATTTGGCATTTTTCATGCATTTAGTGATTTTTAAAAGCTAAATGACCCTGAAATTGAAAAGCACTACAAATGAACTTTAAAAAGGTTGAAAGTTGGCATGGTATCATCATTTCACCCACATAGCATGTGCTAAAAATTTCAGAGGGTTACGGCAAAAACTGGATGCACTTCGTGTACAAAATGGACAATAGCTTTCGAAGTATCAGGGTTTCAAACGAAAACTCATCTGTTACAATGGTATTTCATTTTTTGAACTTATTTGAACTCCACACTTTTTGTGTGTTCAAAATGCACCATTCGAAGCCACCGCATCAATTTCAACCCTTTCTGACTTCATTAGGAAATTTTCATGCATTTACTCATTTTTTATGCTAAATGACCCTGAAATTGAAAAGCACTACAAATGAACTCTAAAAATGTTGAAAAGTTGGTATGGTCTCATCATTTGACCCATGAAGCACATGCTAAAAGTTTGAGAGGGTTACGGCAAAAACTGGACAATCTCTTTCGAAGTATCTGTGTTTCGGACAAAAAATCATTTGTTACAAAGAGATTTCATTTATTAGAACTTATTTGAACTCCAGACTTTTCGTGTATTCAAAATGCACCATTCAAAGCAACATCATCAATTTTCAACCCATTCTGACTTCATTTGGTATTTTTCATGCATTTATTTTGTAAGCTAAATGACCCTGAAATTGAAATGCATTACAAATGAACTCTGAGAAGGTTGAAAGTTGGCATGGTATCATCATTTGACCCACATAACATGTGCTAAAAATTTGAGGGTGTTATGGCAAAAACTGGATGCACTTCGTGTACAAAATGGACAATCTCTTTCGCAGTATCAGGGTTTCATACGAAAACTCATCTGTTACAAAGGTATTTTGTTTTTTTTGAACTTATTTGAACACCAGACTTTTTGTGTGTTCAAAATGCGCCATTCAGAGCCACATCATCAATTTTCAACCCTTTCTGACTTCAATTGGTATTTTTCCTGTATTTACAGAGTTTTTAATGCTAAATGACCCTAAAATTGAAAAGCACTACAAATGAACTCTGAAAGGTTGAAAGTTGGTATGGTATCATTAGTTCACCCACAAACAATGTGCTAGAAAGATTAGAGGGTTACGGCAAAAACTGGATGCACTTCATGTACAAAATGGACAATCTCTTTCGAAGTATTAGGGTTTCATACGAAAACTCATTTGTTACAAAGATATTTCTTTTTTTGAACTTATTTGAACTCCAAACTTTTTGTTTTTCCAAAATGCACCATTGAGAGCCACATCATCAATTTTTAACCCTTTCTTTCTTCATTTGGTATTTTTCATGCATTTAGTGATTTTCTCAAGCTAAATGACCCTGGAATTGAAAAGCACTGCAAATGAACTTTGAAAAGGTTGAAAGTAGGCATGGTATCATTATTTCACCCACATAGCAAGTGCTAAAAAGTTGAGAGGGTTACGGCAAAAACTGGATGCACTTCGTGTACAAAATGGAAAATATCTTTCGAAGTATCAGGGTTTTGGACGAAAACTCATCTGTTACAAAGGTATTTCATTTTTTTGAACTTATTTGAACTCCGAACTTTTTGTGTGTTCAAAATGCACCATTCGGAGCCACCTCATCAATTTCAACCCTTTCTGACTTCATTCGGCATTTTTCATGCATTTAGTGATTTTTTAAAGCTAAATGACCCTGAAATTGAAAAGCACTACAAATGAACTTTAAAAAGGTTGAAAGTTGGCATGGTATCATCATTTCACCCACATAGCATGTGCTAAAAATTTCAGAGGGTTACGGCAAAACTGGATGCACTTCGTGTACAAAATGGACAATAGCTTTTGAAGTATCATGGTTTCAGACGAAAACTCATCTGTTGCAATGGGATTTCATTTTTTGAACTTATTTGAACTCCACACTTTTTGTGTGTTCAAAATGCACCATTCGAAGCCACCGCATCAATTTCAACCCGTTCTGACTTCATTAGGAAATTTTCATGCATTTACTCATTTTTTATGCTAAATGACCCTAAAATTGAAAAGCACTACAAATGAACTCTAAAAATGTTGAAAGTTGGTATGGTCTCATCATTTGACCCATGAAGCACATGCTAAAATTTTGAGAGGGTTACGGCAAAAACTGGACAATCTCTTTCGAAGTATCTGTCTTTCGGACAAAAACTCATTTGTTACAAAGAGATTTCATTTATTTGAACTTATTTGAACTCCAGACTTTTTGTGTATTCAAAATGCAACATTCAAAGCAACATCATCAATTTCCAACCCATTCTGACTTCATTTGGTATTTTTCATGCATTTATTGATTTTGTAAGCTAAATGACCCTGAAATTGAAACGCATTACAAATGAACTCTGAAAAGGTTGAAAGTTGGCTTGGTATCATCAGTTCACCCACATAGAATGTGCTGAAAAGATTAGAGGGTTACGGCAAAAACTAGATGCACTTCGTGTACAAAATGGACAATATCTTTTGAAGTATCAGGGTTTCGGACGAAAACTCATCTGTTACAAAGGTATTTCATTTTTTGAACTTATTTGAACTCCACACTTTTCATGTGTTCAAAATGCACCATTCGGAGCCACCACATCAATTTCAATCCTTTCTGACTTCATTTGAATTTTTTCATGCATTTGTTGATTTATTAAGCTAAATGACCCTGAAATTGAAAAAGCACTACAAATGAACTTTGAAAAGGTTAAAAGTTAGCATGGTATCATCATTTCACCCACATAGCATGTGCTAAAAAGTTGAGAGCGTTACGGCAAAAACTGAATTCACGTCGTGTACAAAATGAACAATATCTTTCGAAGTATCAGGGTTTTGGACGAAAACTCATCTGTTACAAAGGTATTTCATTTTTTTGAACCTATTTGAAATCCAGACTTTTTGTGTGTTCAAAATGCACCATTCGAAGCCACCACATCAATTTCAACTCTTTCTGACTTCATTTGGAAATTTTCATGCATTTGCTGATTTTTTAAGGTAAATGACCCTCAAATTGAAAAGCACTACAAATGAACTCTGAAAAGGTTGAAAGTTGGTATGATATCATCATTTGACCCACATAGCACATGCCAAAATTTTGAGAGGGTTACGGCAAAAACTGGACGCGCTTCGTGTACAAAATGGACAATCTCTTTTCGAAGTATCTGTGTTTCGGACGAAAACTCATTTGTTACAAAGGGATTTCATTTATTAGAACTTATTTGAACTCCAGAATTTTTGTGTATTCAAAATGCACCATTGAAAGCAACATCATCAATTTTCAACCCTTTCTGACTTCATTTGGTATTTTTCATGCATTTATTGATTTTTAAAGCTAAATGTCCATGAAATTGAAAAGCATTACAAACGAACTCTTAAAAGGTTGAAAATTTTCATGGTATCATCATTTGACCCACATAGCTTGTGCTAAAAAGATGAGAGGGTTACGGCAAAAACTGGATGCACTTCGTGTACACAATGGACAATCTCTTTCGAAGTATCAGGGTTTCATACGAAAACTCATCTGTTACAAAGGTATTTCCTTTTTTGAACTTATTTGAACCCCAGACTTTTGTGCATGTTCAAAATGCACCATTCAGAGCCACATCATCAATTTTCAACCCTTTCTGACTTCAGTTGGTATTTTTCATGCATTTACGAAGTTTTTAAAGCTAAATGACCCTAAAATTGAAAAGCACTACAAATGAAGTCTGAAAGGTTGAAAGTTGGCATGGTATCATCAGTTCACCCACATAGAATGTGCTAAAAACATGAGAGGGTTACGACAAAAACTGGATGCACTTCGTGTACAAAATGGACAATCTCTTTCGTAGTATCAGGGTTTCATACAAAACCTCATCTGTTACAAAGATATTTCCTTTTTTGAACTTATTTGAACTCCAGACTTTTTGTTTGTTCAAAATGCACCATTCAAAGCCACATCATCAATTTTTAACCCTTTCTGACTTCATTAGGAAATTTTCATGCATTTACAGATTTTTTATGCTAAATGACCCTGAAATGGAAAAGCACTACAAATGAACATGAAAATGTTGAAAGTTGGCATGGTCCGATCATTTGACCCATAAAACACATGCTAAAATTTTGAGAGGGTTACGGCAAAAACTGGACAATCTCTTTCGAAGTATTTGTGTTTCAGACGAAAACTCATTTGTTACAAAGAGATTTCATTTATTAGAATTTATTTGAACTCTAGACTTTTTGTGTATTCAAAATGCACCATTCAAAGCAACATCATCAATTTTCAACCCATTCTGACTTCATTTGGTATTTTTCATGCATTTATTCATTTTTAAGCTAAATGACCCTGAAATTGAAACGCATTAAAATGAACTCTGAAAAGGTTGAAAGTTGGCATGGTATCATTATTTGACCCACATAGTATGTGCTAAAAAGATGAGGGGGTTACAGCAAAAACTGGATGCACTTCGTGTACAAAATGGACAATCTCTATCGAAGTTTCAGGGTTTCATTCGAAAACTCATCTGTTACAAAGGTATTTCATTTTTTAACTTATTTGAACACCAGACTTTTTGTGTGATCAAAATGCGCCATTCAGAGCCACATCATCATTTCTCAACTCTTTCTGGCTTCAATTGGTATTTTTCCTGCATTTACACAATTTTTAAAGCTAAATGACCCTAAAATTGAAAAGCACTACAAATGAACTCTGAAAGGTTGAAAGTTGGCATAGTATCATCAGTTCACCCACATACAATGCGCTAAAAAGATTACAGGGTTACGACAAAAACTGGATGCACTTCGTGTACAAAATGGACAATCTCTTTCGAAGTATTAGGGTTTCATACGAAAACTCATCTGTTACAAAGATATTTCTTTTTTTTGAACTTATTTGAACTCCAGGCTTTTTGTTTTTTCAAAATGCACCATTCAGAGCCACATCATCAATTTTTAACCCTTTCTTACTTCATTTGGTATTTTCCATGCATTTAGTGATTTTTTCAAGCTAAATGTCCTTGAAATTGAAAAGCACTACAAATGAACTTAGAAAAGGATGAAAGTTGGCATGGTATCATTCTTTCACCCACATACCAAGTGCTAAAAAGTTATGAGTGTTAGGGCAAAAACTAGATGCACTTCGTGTACAAAATAGACAATATCTTTCGAAGTATCAGGGTTTCGAACGAAAACTCATCTGTTACAAAGGTATTTCATTTTTTGAACTTATTTGAACTCTGAATTTTTGTGTGTTCAAAATGCACCATTCGGAGCCACCACATCAATTTCAACCCTTTCTGACTTCATTTGGTATATTTCATGCATTTAGTGATTTTTTTCAAGCTAAATGACCCTAAAATTGAAAAGCACTACAAATGAACTTTAAAAAGGTTGAAAGTTGGCATGGTATCATCATTTCACCCACATAGCATGTGCTAAAAATTTGAGAGGGTTACGGCAAAACCTGGATGCACTTCGTGCACAAAATGGACAATACGTTCCGAAGTATCAGGGTTTCGGACGAAAACTCCTCTGTTACAAAGGTATTTTATTTTTTGAACTTATTTGAACTCCGCACTTTTTGTGTGTTCAAAGTGCACCATTTGTAGCCACCACATCAATTTCAACCCTTTTGGATTTCATTTGAAAATTTTCATGCATTTGCTGATTTTTAAGCTAAATGACCCTAAAATTGAAAAGCACTACAAATGAACTCTGAAAGGTTGAAAGTTGGCATTGTATCATCATTTGACCCACATAGCACATGCTAAAATTTTGAGAGCGTTACCGAAATAACTGGATGCGCTTCGTGTACATAATGGACAATCTCTTTCGAAGTATCTGTGTTTCAGACGAAAACTCATTTGTTACAAAGGGATTTTATTTATTTGAACTTATTTGAACTCCAGACTTTTTGTGTATTCAAAATGGACCATTCAAAGCAACATCATCAATTTTCAACCCTTTCTCACTTCATTTTGGTATTTTTCATGCATTTATTGATTTTTTAAGCTAAATGACCCTGAAATTGAAAAGCATTACAAATGAACTCTGAAAAGGTTGAAAGTTGGCATGGTACCATCATTTGACCCACATAGCATGTGCTAAAAAGATGAGAGGGTTACGACAAAAACTGGATGCACTAGACCCACATAGCATGTTTGTCGCTAGCTCCTTGGGAAAGTGCATTTGAACAACGTACTTGAGGTGCTCCTCGGTGGGCGCTATGAGTAACACACCTGCACCGGCGCCTTGCAGCGAGAAGGCACCATCGAAGTACATTATCCATTCCTTGCTTGCTTCCTTGACGGGGATGCTTGTCTCTTGAACTTCTTCGTCTGATGTTGGCGTCCATTCCGCTATGAACTCTGCCAAAGCCCTGCTCTATATGGTTGAGGTGCTTTCAAACTTAAGACCAAAGCTTGATAGCTCTAGTGCCCACTCGACGATCCTGCCTGTTGCTTCTGGGTTCTGCAATATCCTCTTCAGCAGAAAGCGAGTGACCACTGTTATCTCGTGTGCTTGGAAGTAATGGCGCAGCTTTCTCGAGGCCATGAGGAGGCCGAAAAGCAGCTTCTGCACCCCAGAGTATCTTGATCTAGCCCCCTGCAGGAGGGAGCTTACAAAATAAACTGGGCGCTGCACCATCTTCTTTCGCACTTCTCCTTGTTCCTGCGCAGACTTGTCCTTGTCGGGGCTAGAGCTTGTCGGGGAAGCCCCCTGTTTGTCGCTGGACGCGCTTGCCGGGGCTGTGGGTTCTTCATCTGCCTCCCTCTCCGCTACCAACGCAGCACTAACCACTTGATTGGTTGCTGCTAAGTACAGGAGCAACTTCTCTTGTGGCCTAGGTGCGACAAGTATTGGAGTGGAGGATAGGTATCCTTTCAAGTCATGCAGCGCTGCCTCCGCTTCTGGAGTCCATTTCATAGGACCTGCCTTTTTCAAGATTTTGAAGAAAGGCAGGGCACGTTCTGCAGACTTTGAAATGAACCTGCTGAGGGCAGCCACACAACCAGCAAGTCTCTGTACATCCTTGACGCGCTTCGGAGCTTTGATCTGCTCGATGGCCTTGATCTTGTCGAGATTGGCTTCAATCCCTCTCTGGGACACAAAGAACCCGAGAAGCTTGCCGGAGGGAACTCCGAAGACACACTTCTCGGGGTTCAGCTTGAGTTGTATCTTGCGCAGATTTGTAAAGGTCTCATCTAGGTCTTGGATCAGGGTATCTGTGTCCTTGCTCTTGACCACTATGTCATCCATGTAGGCTTCTACATTCCTGTGTATCTGTGGCTCAAAAGCAGTGTGGACTACCCTTGCAAATGTTGAGCCCGCATTCTTCAGTCCAAAGGGCATGCGTATGAAACAGTAAGTGCCTTATGGAGTAATGAATGCGGTCTTCTCTTCATCTTCTTCAACCATGAATATCTGGTGATAGCCTGAGTATGCGTCAAGAAATGAAAGTAACTCACATCCAGCCGTGGAGTCAACGATCTGGTCAATGCGCGGCAAGGGAAATGGATCCTTTGGACAAGCTTTATTCACATCAGTGAAGTCTATACAAAGTCTCCACTTCCCATTAGCTTTGCGCACGACAACTGGATTTGCCAACCACGTAGGATGAAGTACACCTCTAACAAGGCCTGCTGCTTCCAACTTCTTGATCTCTTCGGCAATGAACTCTTGGCGCTCCACCGCTTGCTTCCTGACCTTCTGCTTGACGGGCCGTGCGTGAGGACAAACAGCAAGCTTGTGCTCAATTACCTTCCTGGGAACGCCGGGGATGTCAGATGGTTGCCATGCAAACACGTCGACATTCGCCCGCAGGAAGGCAACGAGCGCGCTTTCCTATTTGGGGTCGAGCGTAGCACTGATGGTGAAGGTACCACCAGTGCCGTCCTCCTTGGCGGACACTTTCTTGGTTGCGGGTGGAGCTGCCATTCTTTTCTTGCACTTGTCGGTGGAGCTCGATGGTGCGTCCTCGACGGCAGCGCAGCACTCCGAAGAGGTGCGTTTGCCGGAGTGGGCCCCAGAGCTCTTGCCGGACTTGGTCTTGGTCTTCCCCCCGGGAGCTTCAGCGGCAAGTGTGTTGCTGTCTGCCGCGGCTGCTGCGTCCCGGTAGATCTTGTCGGCGCAAATAAGCACGTCCTTCTTGTCGCCGGGGACAGAGATGACGCTTATTGGCCCTGGCATCTTGAGCATGTTGTATGAATGGTGAGAGGCTGCCATGAACTTGGCGAGCGCAGGACGGCCAAGTATCCCATTGTATGGCAATGGGATATCGGCGACATCGAAGGTGATCCTCTCAGTCCTGAAGTTTAGTTCTCCGCCAAAGGTCACTGGCAGCGTGATCTTCCCCTTCGGCTTGCTCCTTCCCGGGTTGATCCCTTGGAAAGTTCCGGTTTCTTCGAGCTCGCTGTCGGGGATTTGTAGCTTCCGTATTACAGCAGAGGAGATCAAGTTTAGGCCGGCCCCGCTGTCAAACAACATCTTGGTGACCTTGAGGTAGCGGATGGTTGGCGAAACCAACATCAGCAAGCACCCGACCGCAGTTGTGCGGTCAGGGTGGTCCTCAAGGTCGAAGATGATGGGCGTGCTGGACCACTTCAGCAGCTTGCGCGATTCGACGGGTGGCTCAGCTGCATTCACTTCCCGCACCCATTGCTTGAGTTGGCGGTGGGAAGTGTGCAGGGAGGCACCTCCATCGATGCACAAAACTTATGTGGCCTTCTGGAACTCCTGTTCGCTGTTGTGTCCATCATCCATGTCCTCGTCATCGTCTTCATCTTCATCCTTGTCGCGGCCCCGGGGAGGTCTATCTCCTTGCCGCTGCTTGGCCTTGCCGCGGCGTCCTCCCCGTCCATTGAATGGCCTCTTCTTGCCGGACTCACCTTCGCCTCCTTGGGCCTTCTCCTTGCCGCGTCGCTCGTATTCAGCCTTCTGCTGCTCTATGAGGTATTCGACCCTCTTGCAGTTCTGGAGATCGTGGCCCTTGGTGCGGTGGATCTTGCAGTACTGCTTGTCGGAGCCGTCCTGCTTGTCGGCGGCGGCTACAGTGGCAGGCTCCTTGCCGGAGCCACCAACCTGAGTTTTCTTGTCGCCAGCCTCCTTGCCGGACTTCTCCACAGCCAGTACTTCCTTGTTCCTCTTCTTCTTGTTGTTCCGCCGCCGGTTTTTCCTTGCCGGGGCGGCATCCTCGCTGTCACTTCCTCCTGCTCCAGTATCCTCTCCGGGGAGTCTCCTCCATTCTTCAGCGCGCGCACACTTGTCAGCCCGAGCGTAAAGCTCGCTGACGTCCCGGATCTTGGTCATCGCCATTTCCTCCCTCATCCGGCGGTTACGCACGTTCTGGTGGAACACGCTGATAACCGCGGCAGGGTGGACGCCCGGGATGTTGTGCTGAACACGGCTGAACCTCTGGATGTAATTTCACAGCGACTCTCCCTCCTTCTGGGCAAGAATGTGGAGATCGCTCTCCTGGCCGTGGGGTTTGTGGCCGCCTGTGAAGGCGCCAACAAACTGGTGGCACAGATCTGCCCATGAAGAGATGGAGTTCTCCGGCAAGTGCATAAGCCAAGATCTGACGTTTGGCTTAAGCACGAGCGGGAAGTAATTTGCTAGAATCCTCTCGTCGCGTCCCCCGGCAGCCTGCACCGCAATGGTGTAGATGCTGAGGAACTCCGAGGGATGGGTCTTGCCGTCGTACTTCTCGGGTACGTCGGGCTTGAAGTTCTTCATGCTGGGCCACTGGACTTGCCGCAGCTCTCGGGTGAACGCAGGGCAACCTGCCGCATATGGCAAGTCGCCTGGTTCACCGGGCGCGTGCAAGTCGACAGCGGTCCCAGCGCGCTGGTCGGACTGTCGCCGTGCTTCTCTTCGACGCTCGATGCGAGTTCGAGCGTCCTCTTGTCGCCTGTCGCCGAGGACTTGGCGCTGATCGCGGCAAGCTCGCGGATCTGACGACGCCGTAGAGTCGTCGTCGACGTTGATCCGGCGAGCTGGCGATTTTTGCTTCTGCGGCGGGGAGTGCACGATAGTTGCACCCCCGGCGGTCTTGTCTCCATCAGCCTTCGCTTGGCTGACTTGCCGCGGCCGCGATGTCTCCGGCTGCTGCGGCGTGTCGTTGTTGGCGAAGGCGATGAGGCTTTGGATTGTGGCCCTCCAGTCTTCGGCCTTGTCTGCCGCTGGAGGGAAGTCGAGGAGCAGCTGAGCTCTGGCGAGAGCTTCAGCTGGAGAGGAGGGAAGCGGTGGCGAGCGGTGCGAGGAGCGAGATATGCTCGGACTTTTAACAGCGTTAGAAGGAGCAGGTTCTCGCCCCGGCGACCGCGCCTTGCTCGAGCCGGCGCGCTGGCCTTGAGCGTCCCGCGACCCGCCAGCTTGGCTATGTCCTAGCAAGCGTATGGTACCCCCGGTACCACGCCGCTGCTGGTCCGGCACCTCTTGAGAGGGACGGGGTGCGTGCACGGACGCTGAGGCTTTGGAGTTCGCCCGGTCGTCCGTCTTGTCCTTGGACTTGGCGGCGCCGTGAGTGTCCTCGCCGGCATCCACCCTTCCGCCAGTGTCTACCCCACCAACCGTTGGTTCTGGTGGTGGTGGGATCGACGCGGACGGGCCTCCTACCTCCGAAGCTTTCTTCTTCAGCGGCATGTTGATGTAGTCGATGAGGTTGTTGAAGCTAGTGAAGTTGCTGAAGGTTGCGCCCGCGTGAGCGCCGGATCAGGTTCGCACAACCTCGACGTGCCCCTACCTGGCGCGCCAAAGATGTTGGGGAAACTGATCGCCCACGAACACCTATGGGACCGGAGCCCCTTTTTGGTCCGGCAAGGGAGCGGAGGGAGCACGAAGAGCAGATCGACGGGCACACGCGAGCAGTTTACCCAGGTTCGGGCCGCACGGATGCGTAAAACCCTACTCCCGCCTTTGGTTGTATTGAGTTCTTGAGCTCGGGAGCTTGAAGATCTACAGTACTAGCTACACCGGGCGTGGGAGTGCTCGAGTTTCTGGAATCGAACCCCCTCTACGTTGTGCATGGGCCTCCTTTTATAGCTCAAAGGGGTCACCGACAGGTGTCAACGTAGAGGAGGGTAAAAACATAAAATCGGTGGTAGTTGTAACAGTGGATGTACAGTGTATGTACAGTGGTCTATACCTAACCCTGACGGTGGGGGACAAGGGCATTGAATGCCCGTCGCCGTCACCCCAAAAGCGTCCGCCCGGGCGTCTCCGTTCGCCACGATGGTGGCCTCGTCACCGCGGCTCGCCACCGTGTACCCCAGGCTGCACAGCTATCTGCCACGTGCCCCCTGGAAGGGCCCCAGGGTGACGCGTGGACAGGTGAGCTGGAGCGCGGGCACACAGTGAAAGCTTGCCCCGGCAAGAACCTTGCCGGGGTCGCTCTCTTGCCGGGCCCGGAAGCTTGTCGCTCTTCGGGTCCTGCCGGGGCGCGTGGTGCGCCACGACATGTCTTCTGAGATGTTGTTTTCTGGTCTTCCTGGCAAGCTCCTCTCGCCAGGGTCCTGTGAAAATAGAGTGGTCTTGTGCTTGGAGCAGCCTTCCCGGCAAGCTCCTCTTGCCGGGGCCTTGTTCTTCTGACTTGTATACTTTGTTCTTGAATGGGTTTGGGGGAACTAGAGCTGGCCTTGGCGGGCACGTGGTGAGCCCGACCACGGGACGCTGCTACTGCCCGTGCACAAGTCGGGATACTAAGGTACCCCTACTTTAGTACACCGACTGTGTACAAAATGGACAATCTCTTTGGAACTATCAGGGTTTCATATGAAAACTCATATGTTACAAAGGTATTTCGTTTTTTGAACTTATTAGAACACGGGACTTTTTGTGTGTTCGAAATGCACCCTTTCTGACTTCAATTGGTATTTTTCATGCACTTATGGAGTTTTTAAAGCTAAATAACCCTATAATTGAAAAGCACTACAAATGAATTCTAAAAGATTTATAGTTGGCATGCTATCATCAGTTCACCCACATAGAATGTGCTAAAAACATGAGAGGGTTAAGGCAAAAACTGGATGCACTTCGTGTGCAAAATGGACAATCTGTTACAAAATATTTCTTTTTTTGAACTCCAGACTTTTTGTTCGTTCAAAATGCACCGTTGAGAGCCACATAATCAATTTTTAACCCATTCGGACTTCATTTGGTATTTTTCATGCATTTAGTGATTTTTTCAAGCTAAATAACCCTGAAATTGAAAAGCACTACAAATGAACTTTGAAAAGGTTAAAAGTTGGCATGGTATCATCATTTCACCCACATAGCATGTGCTAAAAAGTTGAGAGCGTTATGGCAAAAAGTGAATTCACTTCGTGTACAAAATGGACAATATCTTTCGAAGTATCAGGGTTTCGGACGAAAACTCATCTGTTACAAAGGTATTTCATTTTTTTAACTTATTTGAACTCCAGACTTTTTGTGCGTTCAATATGCACCATTAGGAGCCACCACATCAATTTCAACCCTTTCTGACTTCATTTGGAATTTTTCATGCATTTGCTGATTTTTTAATGTAAATGACCCTGAAATTGAAAAGCACTACAAATGAACTCTAAAAAGGTTGAAAGTTGGCATGATATCATTATTTGACCCACATAGCACATGCTAAAAATTCGAGAGGGTTACGGCAAAAACTGGACGTGCTTCGTGTACAAAATGGACAATCTCTTTCGAAGTATGTGTGTTTCGGACGAAAACTCATTTGTTACAAAGGGATTTCATTTATTAGAACTTATTGAACTCCATACTTTTTGTGTATTCAAAATGCACCATTCAAAGGAACATCATCAATTTTTAACCCTTTCTGACTTCATTTGGTATTTTTCATGCATTTATTGATTTTTAAGCTAAATGAGTATGAAATTGAAAAGCATTACTAATGAACTCTGAAAAGGTTGAAAGTTGGCATGGTATCATCATTTGAACCACATAGCATGTGCTAATAAGATGAGAGGGTTACGGCAAAAACTGGATGCACTTCGTGTACAAAATGGACAATCTCTTTCGAAGTATCAGGGTTTCATACGAAAACTCATCTCTTACAAAGGTATTTCATTTTGTGAACTTATTTGAACACCAGACTTTTGTGTGTGTTCAAAATGCACCATTCAGAGCCACACTATCGATTTTCAACCCTTTCTGACTTCAATGGGTATTTTTCATCCATTTACGAAGTTTTAAAAGCTAAATGACCCTAAAATTGAAAAGCACAACAAATGAAGTCTAAAAGGTTGAAAGTTGGCATGGTATCATCAGTTCACCCACATAGAATGTGCTAAAAAGATGAGAGGGTTACGGCAAAAACTGGATGCCCTTCGTGTACAAAATGGACAATCTCTTTCGTAGTATCTGGGTTTCATACAAAAACTCATCTGTTACAAAGATATTTCCTTTTTTGAACTTATTTGAACTCCATACTTTTTGTTTGTTCAAAATGCACCATTCAGAGCCACATCATCAATTTTTAACCCTTTCTGACTTCATTTGTTATTTTTCATCAATTTAGTGATTTTTTCAATCTAAATGACCCTGGAATTGAAAAGCACTACAAATGAACTTTTAAAAGGTTGAAAGTTGGCATGGTATCATCATTTCACCCACATATTATGTGCTAAAACCTGGATGCACTTCGTGTACAAAATGGACAATATCTTTCGAAGTATCAGGGTTTCGGACGAAAACTCGTCTGTTACAAAGGTATTTCATTTTTTGAACTTATTTGAACTCCACACTTTTTGTGTGTTCAAAATGCACCATTCGGAGCCACCACATCAATTTCAGCCCTTACAGACTTCATTTGAATTTTTTCATGCATTTGCTGATTTTTTTAAGCTAAATGACCCTGAAATTGAAAAGCACTGCAAATGAACTCTCAAAAGGTTGAAAATTGGCATGGTATCATCATTTGACCCACATAACACATGCTAAAATTTTGAGAGGGTTACGGAAAAAACTGGATGCGCTTCGTGTACATAATGGACAATTTCTTTCGAAGATTCCGTGTTTCAGACGAAAACTCATTTGTTACAAAGGGATTTTATTTTTTGAACTTATTTGAACTCCACAATTTTTGTGTATTCAAAATTCACCATTCAAAGCAACATCATCAATTTTTAACCCTTTCTTGCTTCATTTGGTATTTTTCATGCATTTATTGATTTTTAAGCTAAATGACCCTGAAATTGAAAAGCATTACAAATGAACTCTGAAAAGGTTGAAAGTTGGCATGGTACCATCATTTGACCCACATAGCATGTGCTAAATAGAGGAGAGGGTTACGACAAAAACTGGATGCACTTCGTGTACAAAATGGCCAATCTCTTTTCAAATATCAGGGTTTCATACGAAAACTCATCTGTTACAAAGGTATTTCATTTTTTTGAACTTATTTGAACACGAGACTTTTTGTGTGTTCGAAATGCACCATTCAGAGCCACATCATCAATTTTCAACCATTTCTGACTTCAATTGGTATTTTTCAAGCACTTACGGAGTTTTTAAAGCTAAATGACCCTAAAATTGAAAAGCACTACAAATGAACTCTAAAAGATTGATAGTTGACATGGTATGATCAGTTCACCCACATAGAATGTGCTAAAAAGATGAGATGGTTAAGGCAAAAACTGGATGCGCTTCGTGTACAAAATGGACAATCTATTTCGAAGTATCAGGGTTTCATACGAAAACTCATGTGTTACAAAGATATTTTGTTTTTTAAACTTATTTGAACTCGAGACTTTTTGTTCGTTCAAAATGCACCATTGAGAGCCACATAATCAATTTTTAACCCATTCGTACTTCATTTGGTATTTTTCTTGCATTTAGTGATTTTTTCAAGCTAAATGACCCTGAAATTTAAAAGGACTACAAATGAACTTTAAAAAGGTTAAAAGTTGGCATGGTATCATCATTTCACCCACATAGCATGTGCTAAAAAGTTGAGAGCGTTCGGCAAAAACTGAATTCACTTCGTGTACAAAATGGACAATATCTTTCGAAGTATCAGGGTTTTGGACGAAAACTCATCTGTTAAAAAGGCATTTCATTTTTTGAACTTATTTGAACTCCAGACTTTTTGTTTGCTCGAAATACACCATTCAGAGCCACATCATCAATTTTTAACCCTTTCTGACTTCATTTGGTATTTTTCATGCATTTAGTAATTTTTTCAAGCTAAATGACCCTGAAATTGAAAAGCACAAGAAATAAACTTCGAAAAGGTTGAAAGTTGGCATGGTATCATCATTTGACCCACATAGCACATGCTAAAAATTTGAGAGGGTTACGGCAAAAACTGCACGCGCTTCGTGTACAAAATTGACAATCTCTTTCAAAGTATCTGTGTTTCGGACGAAAACTTATTTGATACAAAGCGATTTCATTTATTAGAACTTATTTGAACTCCAAACTTTTTGTGTATTCAAAATGCACTATTCAAAGCAACATCATCAATTTTCAACCCTTTCCAACTTCATTTGGTATTTTGTATGCATTTATTGATTTTTTAAGCTAAATGACCATGAAATTGAAAAACATTACAAATGAACTCCGAAAAGGTTGAAAGTTGGCATGGTATCATCATTTGACCCACATAGCATGTGCTAAAAAGATGAGATGGTTACGGCAAAAAGTGGATGCATTTCGTGTACAAAATGGACAATCTCTTTCGAAGTATCAGAGTTTCATACGAAAACTCATCTGTTACAAAGATATTTCTTTTTTTGAACTTGTTTTAACTTCAGACTTTTTGTTTGTTCGAAATGCACCATTTAGAGCCACATCATCAATTTTTAACGCTTTCTAACTTCATTTGGTATTTTTTCATGCATTTAGTAATTTTTTGAAGCTAAATGACCCTGAAATTGAAAAGCACTACAAATGAACTTTGAAAAGGTTGAAAGTTGGCATGGTATCATCATTTCACCCACATAGCATGTGCTAAAAAGTTGAGAGCGTTACGGCAAAAGCTGGATTCACTTCGTGTACAAAATGGACAATATCTTTCGTAGTATTAGGGTTTCGGACGAAAACTTATATATGTTACAAATGTATTTCATTTTTTGAACTTATTTGAACACCAGAATTTTTGTGTGTTAAAATTGCACCATTCGGAGCCACCATATCAATTTCAACCCTTTCTGACTTCATTAGGAATTTTTCATGCATTTGCTGATTTTTTAAGGTGAATGACCTTGAAATCGAAAAGCACTACAAATGAACTCTAAACAGGTTGAAAGTTGGCATGGTGTCATCATTTGACCCACATAGCACATGCTAAAATGTTGAGAGGGTTACGGCAAAAACTGGACATACTTCGTGTACAAAATGGACAATCTCTTTTGAAGTATTTGTGTTTCGGACGAAAACTCATTTGTTACAAAGGGATTTCATTTATTATAACTTATATGAACTCCAGACTTTTTGTGTATTCAAAATGCACCATTCAAAGCAATATCATCAATTTTCTACCCTTTTTGACTTCATTTGGTATTTTTCATGCATTTATTGATTTTTTAAGCTAAATGACCTTGAAATTGAAAAGCATTACAAATGAACTCTGAAAAGGTTGAAAGTCGGCATGGTATCATCATTTGACCCACATAGCATGTGCTAAAAAGATGAGAGGGTTACGGCAAAAACTCGATGCACTTCGTGTACAAAATGGACAATCTCTTTCGAAGTATCAGGGTTTCATACGAAAACTCATTTGTTACAAAGGTATTTCGTTTTTTGAACTTATTTGAACACCAGGCTTTTGGTGTGTTCAAAATGCACCATTCGGAGCCACATCATCAATTTTCAACCCTTTCTAACTTCAATTGGTATTTTTCATGCTTTTACGGAGTTTTCAAAGCTTAATGACCCTAAAATTGAAAATCACTACAAATGAAGTCTGAAAGGTTGAAAGTTGGCATGGTATCATCAGTTCACCCACATAGATTGTGCTAAAAAGATGAGAGGGTTATGGCAAAAATTGGATGCACTTCGTGTACAAAATGGACAATCTCTTTCGAAGTATCAGGGTTTCATACGAAAACTCATCTGTTACAAAGATATTTCTTTTTTTGAACTTGTTTTAACTTCAGACTTTTTGTTTGTTCGAAATGCACCATTTAGAGCCACATCATCAATTTTTAACGCTTTCTAACTTCATTTGGTATTTTTTCATGCATTTAGTAATTTTTTGAAGCTAAATGACCCTGAAATTGAAAAGCACTACAAATGAAATTTGAAAAGGTTGAAAGTTGGCATGGTATCATCATTTCACCCACATAGCATGTGCTAAAAAGTTGAGAGCGTTACGGCAAAAGCTGGATTCACTTCGTGTACAAAATGGACAATATCTTTCGTAGTATTAGGGTTTCGGACGAAAACTTATATATGTTACAAATGTATTTCATTTTTTGAACTTATTTGAACACCAGAATTTTTGTGTGTTAAAATTGCACCATTCGGAGCCACCACATCAATTTCAACCCTTTCTGACTTCATTAGGAATTTTTCATGCATTTGCTGATTTTTTAAGGTGAATGACCTTGAAATCGAAAAGCACTGCAAATGAACTCTAAACAGGTTGAAAGTTGGCATGGTGTCATCATTTGACCCACATAGCACATGCTAAAATGTTGAGAGGGTTACGGCAAAAACTGGACATACTTCGTGTACAAAATGGACAATCTCTTTTGAAGCATTTGTGTTTCGGACGAAAACTCATTTGTTACAAAGGGATTTCATTTATTATAACTTATATGAACTCCAGACTTTTTGTGTATGCAAAATGCACCATTCAAAGCAATATCATCAATTTTCTACCCTTTTTGACTTCATTTGGTATTTTTCATGCATTTATTGATTTTTTAAGCTAAATGACCTTGAAATTGAAAAGCATTACAAATGAACTCTGAAAAGGTTGAAAGTCGGCATGGTATCATCATTTGACCCACATAGCATGTGCTAAAAAGATGAGAGGGTTACGGCAAAAACTCGATGCACTTCGTGTACAAAATGGACAATCTCTTTCGAAGTATCAGGGTTTCATACGAAAACTCATTTGTTACAAAGGTATTTCGTTTTTTGAACTTATTTGAACACCAGACTTTTGGTGTGTTCAAAATGCACCATTCGGAGCCACATCATCAATTTTCAACCCTTTCTGAGTTCAATTGGTATTTTTCATGCTTTTACGGAGTGTCGGTGTACTAAGGTAGGGGTACCTCAGTACCCCAACTTGTGCACGGGCAGTTGCAGCTTCCCGCGGCAGGGTTTACCGCGTGCTCGCCGGAGACCTTCCTGCTCCATATCAAACCATTCAAAAACAAAGTATACAAGACAGAAGATCGAGACCCCGGCAAGTGAAGCTTGCCGGGAAGGCCGTTCCAGGCTCAAGATTACCTCACTTACGCTAGGCCCTGGCAAGAGGAGCTTGCCAAGAAGACTAGAAGATTATATTTCAGAAGACATGCCTCGGCGCTATACGCGCCCCGGCGGGGCCCGGGGAGCGACAAGCTACAGAGCCCGGCAAGCTCCCGGTCCCGGCAAGATCAAGACCCCGGCAAGGTGCTTGCCGGGAGAGTTGCGCTGTGTGCCCGCGCTCCAGCTCATCGGCCCAGGCGTCGCCCTGGGGCCTTCCCAGGGACGCGTGGCGGATGGCTGTGCAGCCTGGGGGACACGGTGGCACTCCACGGTGGTGAAGCCATCGCCGTGGCAAACGGAGACGCAAGGGCGGGAGCTTTTGGGGTCGACGGCGACGGGCAGTAAATGCCCTTGTCCCCCACTGTCAAAGTAGGTGGCGACCACTGTTCGCGCACTGTAGCTCCACTATTCCCGCACTATTACAACTACCACCTCTTTTACGTTTTTACCCCTTTCTCCTACGTTGACACCTGTCGGTGACCCCTTGCACTATAAAAGGAGGCCCATGCACAACGTGGAGGGGGTTCGGAACCTAGATCGCTCATACGCTCGATGTAGCCGCTTCTTCAAGCTCCCGAGCTCTCCAACTCAATACACAACTAAGCAGGAGTAGGGTTTTACGCGACCATCGCGGCCCGAACCTGGGTAAAACTGCCCGCGTGCTCGCTACGATCTGCTCTTCGTGCTGCCTCCGCCCTCGTACCGCACAGACAAGGGGCTCCGGTCCCATAGGTGTTCGTGGCGGACAGTTTCCCCCGACATCTTTGGCGCGCCAGGTAGGGGGCGTCGAGGTTGTGCAAATCTGATCCGGCGTTCGCGCGGGCGCATTCTTCACAACCTCTCCAGTTTTGTCAGCAACTTCATCAGCAACAGCACCATGGCCCCGAAGAAGAAGGCTTCGGAGGTCGGAGGCCCGTCTGCGTCTCATCCGCTGCCACCAGAGCCAACGGTGGGCGGGGGAGACGCCGTCGGAAGGATGGTCGCCGGTGAGGACACTCGCGGCGCCACCAAATCCAAGGACAGGACGGACGACCGAGCCTCGGTCTCCGTGGACGCGCCGCGTCCATCTCAGCACACGACAACCCAGCAGCGCCATGTCACAGGAGGTGGCATCCGCTTGTTGGGCCAAGGACAAACCGGAGGTTCGCGCGATGCCCCGGACCACCGTCCGGGCACAAGCAAAGCGAAGGCGCCGGGGCGGGACCCTGCTCCTTCTAACGCTTTTAGGAGTCCGAGCATATCCCGCTCCTCGCACCGCTCGCCCCCGTTCCCCTCCACTCCAGCAGAAGCGCTCGCAAGGGCGCAACTACTCCTCGACTTCCCTCCAGCGGGAGACAAGGCCGAAGACTGGAGGGCCACAATCCAGAGCCTGATAGCCTTCGCCAACAACGATTCTCCACAGCAGCTGGCGGCCTCGCGGCCGCGGCAAGCTGAGAAGACGAAGGCCGACGGCGACAAGACCGCCGGGGGTGCGACAAGCGTGCACTCCCCGCCGCGGAAGCAGAAGACGCCGCCCCGCCGGAACAACGCCGACAACGGCTCCACGGCATCGTCGGATCCGCGGGCCCGTCGGGACCAGCGCCAGGTCCTCGACGACAGGCGACAAGAAGACGCTCGAACAACAATCGAGCGCCGCTGAGAAGCTCGGCGACAATCGGACCAGAGGGCTGGGGACGCTGTCGACGCGCGCGCGCCCGATGAACCAGGCGATTTGCCGTACGCGGCAGGCTGCCCTGCGTTTACCCGTGAGCTACGGCGCGTCCAGTGGCCCAGCATGAAGAATTTCAAGCCCGACGTACCGGAGAAGTACGACGGCAAGACGCACCCCTCGGAATTCCTCAGCGTCTACACCATCGCGGTGCAGGCTGCCGGGGGGCGCGACGAGAAGATTTTGGCAAACTACTTCCCGCTCGTCCTTAAGCTGAACGTCCGTTCGTGGCTTATGCACTTGCCGGAAGGTTCCATCTCTTCTTGGGCCGACCTTTGCCACCAGTTTGTTGGCGCCTTCACCGGCGGCCACAAACCCCACGGCCAGGAGAGCGATCTCCACATTCTGGCCCAGAAGGAGGGAGAGTCCCTGCGCAAGTACATCCAACGCTTCAGCCGTGTACAGCACAACATCCCTGATGTCCACCCTGCCGCGGTTATCAGTGCGTTCCACCAGAACGTGCGTAACCGCCGCATGCGTGAAGAAATGGCGATGACCAAGATTCGGGATGTCAGCGAGCTCTATGCTCTGGCTGACAAGTGCGCACGCGCAGAAGAGGGGAGGAGACTCCCCGGGGAGGATGCTGGCGCAGGAGGAAGCGACAGCGACGACGCCGCCCCGGCAAAGAAGGGCCGGCGGCGGAACAACAGAAGGAAGAACAAGAAGGAGGTGCTTGCCGCCGAGAAGTCCGGCAAGGAGGCTCCCGCCAAGCAAACACAGGCTGGCGGCTCCGGCAAGGAGCCTGCCCCTGTAGCGGCAGCCGACAAGCAGGACGGCTCCGACAAGCAGTACTGCAAGATCCACCGCACCAAGGGCCACGACCTCTCCAACTACAAGCGCGTCGAGTACCTCGTCGAGCAGCAGAAAGCTGAGTACGAGAGGCGCGACAAGGAGAAGGCCCAAGGTGGCGGGGGAGAGCCAAGCAAGAAGCGGCCGTTCAATGGCCGGGGAGGACGCCGCGGCAAGGCTAAGCAGCGGCAAGGTGACCGACCTCCCCGGGGCCGCGACAAGGATGAAGAAGACGACGACGAAGACATGGAGGACGAGGATAACAGCGAGCAGGAGTTCCAGAAGGCCACGGAGGTCCTGTGCGTCGACGGTGGCGCCTCTCTGCACACCTCCCACCGCCAGCTAAAGCAGTGGGTGCGTGAGGTGAATGCAGCAGAGCCGCCCGTGGAGTCGCGCAGGCTCCTCAAATGGTCCAGCACACCCATCATTTTTGATCTTGAGGATCACCCTGACCGCACCACTGCGGTCGGGTGCTTGCCGATGCTGGTCTCACCCACCATCCGCAACCTCAAGGTCACCAAAATGTTGGTTGACGGCGGGGCCGGGCTGAACTTGATCTCTTCTCCTGTGATCAAGAAACTCCAAATTCCAGATGGCGAGCTCGAAGAGACCGGTTCATTCCAAGGAATCAACCCGGGAAGGAGCAAGCCCAAGGGGAAGATCACTCTGCCGGTGACCTTTGGCGGGGAGCTCAACTTCAGAACTGAGCGTATCACTTTCGACGTCGCCGATATTCCATTACCATACAATGGAATATTCGGCCGTCCTGCCCTCGCCAAGTTCATGGCGGCTTCCCATTATGCCTACAACGTACTAAAGATGCCGGGGCCGATAAGCGTCATCACTGTCCACGGCGACAAGAAAGATGCGCTTGTCTGCGCCGACAAGATCTACCGGGATGCGGCAGCTGCGGCAGAAAAAGATACACTTGCCGCTGAAGCTCCCGGGGGGAAGAAGACGAAGACCAAGTCCGGCAAGTGCTCTGGGGCCCACTCCGGCAACCGCACCTCTTCGGAGTGCTGCGTCGCCGTCGAGGACGTCCCATCGAGCTCCACCGGCAAGTGTAAGAAAGGGATGGCCGCTCCTCCGGCAACCAAGAAGGTGTCCGCCAAGGAGGACGGTACTGGTGGTACCTTCACCATCAGTGCCACGCTTGACAGCAAATAGGAAAGCGCGCTCGTTGCCTTCCTGCGGGCGAATGTCGATGTGTTTGCCTGGCAACCATCTGACATCCCCGGTGTTCCCAGGAAGGTAATTGAGCACAAGCTTGCTGTCTGTCCTCATGCGCGGGCCATCAAGCAGAAGGTGAGGAAGCAAGCCGTGGAGCGCCAAGAATTTATCAATGAAGAAATCAAGAAGCTAGAGGCAGCAGGCCTAGTTAGAGGTGTGATCCATCCGACGTGGTTAGCAAATCCAGTCGTCGTGCGCAAGGCCAACGGGAAGTGGAGACTGTGTATAGACTTCACCGATGTGAATAAAGCATGTCCCAAGGATCCATTCCCTTTGCCGCGCATTGACCAGATCGTTGACTCCACTGCCGGATGTGAGCTACTCTGTTTTCTTGATGCATATTCAGGCTACCACCAGATCTTTATGGCCAAAGAGGATGAAGAGAAGACCGCATTTATCACTCCATGTGGCACTTATTGCTTCATACACATGCCATTTGGGCTGCAGAATGCAGGATCAACGTTTGCAAGGGTAGTGTACACTGCTTTCGAGCCACAGATCCACAGAAATGTAGAGGCTTACATGGATGACATCGTGGTGAAAAGTAAGAGCAAAGAAACCCTAGTCCAAGATTTGGAAGAGACATTTCAGAACCTGCGCAAGATACAGCTCAAGTTAAACCCTGAGAAGTGCGTCTTTGGAGTCCCCTCTGGCAAGCTTCTCGGGTTCTTTATATCACAGAGGGGGATTGAAGCTAACCCCGACAAGATTAAAGCCATTGAGCAAATCGAGGCCCTGAAGCGCGTCAAGGATGTCAGAAGGCTTGCAGGTTGTGTGGCTGCCCTCAGTAGGTTCATTTCGAAGTCTGCAGAACGCGCCCTACCTTTCTTCAAAATCTTGAAGAAGGCAGGTCCCATGAAGTGGACTCCGGAAGCGGAGGCAGCGCTGCAAGATTTGAAACGGTACCTATCCTCCACTCCAATACTTGTCGCACCTAGACCACAGGAAAAGTTGTTGCTATACCTAGCGGCAACCAACCAGGTGGTTAGTGCTGCGTTAGTAGCGGAGAGGGAGTCCGACAAGGAGGCTACGCCACCGGCAAGCGAATCCAGCGACAAGCAGGGGGCTGCTCCGGCAAGCTCTGGCCCCGACAAGGACAACTCTGCGCAGGAACAGGATGAAGTGCGGAAGAAAATGGTGCAGCGCCCAGTGTATTTTGTGAGTTCCCTTCTCCAGGGGGCTAGATCAAGGTACTCTGGTGTGCAAAAGTTGCTTTTCGGCCTCCTCATGGCCTCGAGAAAGCTGCGCCATTACTTCCAAGCACATGAGATAACAGTGGTCACTCGCTTTCCGCTGAAGAGGATATTGCACAACCCAGAAGCAACAGGCAGGATCGTTGAGTGGGCACTGGAGCTGTCGAGCTTTGGACTCAAGTTTGAAAGTACTTCAACCATACAGAGCCGAGCTTTGGCAGAATTCATAGCTGAGTGGACCCCGACGCCCGATGAGGAAGCCCAAGAAACAAGTGCACCCGTACAAGAAGCGACAAGTGAATGGGTAATGTATTTTGACGGTGCCTTCTCGCTGCAAGGCGCCGGTGCTGGCGTGGTACTCATCGCGCCCACCAGAGAGCACCTCAAATACGTTATCCAGATGCACTTTCCCAGGGAGCAAGCGACAAACAACACTGCTGAATATGAAGGCTTGCTTGCCGGCCTCAGGATTGCGGCCGAACTTGGGAACAGGAAGCTGATTGTACGGGGAGATTCTCAGTTGGTGGTCCGGCAAGTTAACAAGAGCTATCAAAGCCCTTTGATGGAAGCTTATGTAGATGAAGTGAGGAAGCTTGAGGAGCACTTTGAAGGTCTACAAATGGAGCACGTCCCGAGAGCTCAGAATGAAATTGCAGATGGCCTTTCAAAGTGTGCTTCGATGAAGTTACCTGTGGAACCAGGGACCTTCTTGCTCAAGCTGACTCAGCCATCCGTTACACCATCAATTGGGCAGTCCAAGAAGAGAAAGTTGGTCTCCGGCGACTACTTGCCGGCGGATCTCCCTGAAACCGCCGCCAAGGTCCCCAAGATCAACAATCAGAACGCTGAGGAACGGTTTGCTCCTGCAGATCCTCGGGTCTATGCAGTTGAAGCAAGCGTTCCCGACAAGCCTCGCCCCGGCGAGCTTGCCGGGGGACCTTCAGCTCCGGCAGAGCCAGAGGTTCTCGCCGTAGAAGCTGAGGTTCCCGCAGCGGCCCTCATGCCTTTAGTCCTTGCCGTTGAGCCTCAAGCTCCGGCATGGGCGCAGCAGATCGTCCATTTTCTGCAAACTGGAGAACTTCCCGACGACCCAGAAGAAATAGAGAAGATAACCAGGCAGTCAAGCATGTACCAGTTCGTGGATAACAAGCTGTACAGAAGAAGGCTCAATGGTGTCAGGCTGAAGTGCATCTCCAGGGAAGATGGACAGAAGCTGTTGGCAGAAATACACGGAGGCATATGCGGCCACCACATTGGCGCAAGGGCGCTTGCCGGGAAAGCTTTCCGGCAAGGGTTCTTTTGGCAAGAAGCCCTCCAAGATGCAACTGCACTAGTAACCAAGTGTGAAGCGTGCCAGTTCCATGCAAAGCAGATTCATCAGCCAGCTCAAGCTCTCCAAACAATTCCTTTATCCTGGCCCTTCTCGGTCTGGGGGCTCGATATCCTCGGCCCCTTCCCCCGAGCCGTCGGGGGCTTTGAGTACTTGTACGTTGCAATCGACAAGTTCACAAAGAGGCCAGAAGTGGAGCCAGTGAGAAAGGTAACAACACAGTCAGCGGTCAGGTTCTTCAGGTCGATTGTTTGCCGTTTCGGAATCCCTAACAGGATTATCACCGACAACGGAACACAATTCACTAGTCGCACCTTCATGCAGTACGTCCAAGACCTTGGCGCCAAGGTCTGTTTCGCTTCTGTTGCTCACCCGAGGAGCAACGGTCAAGCGGAGAGGGCTAATGCTGAAGTGTTGCGCGGACTCAAGACAAGGACCTTTGACAGGCTGCGCAGGTGCGGAAGAAATTGGATAGAGGAGCTACCGGCGGCTCTTTGGTCAATCAGAACGACACCAAGTCGAGCCACCGGATAGACACCATTTGCTCTAGTCTATGGAGCAGAGGCAGTTCTCCCCACGGAACTCGTATACGGATCTCCTCGAGTGCTCGCTTATGATGAGCTCGAGCAAGAGCAACTGCGACAAGATGATGCCTTGCTCCTCGAGGAGGGACGACTCCAGGCTGCTGTACGAGCTGCTCGATACCAGCAAGCCTTGCGTCGCTACCATAGCCGCAAGGTCAAGGCCAGGAGTCTCGAGGAAGGCGACCTTGTTCTTCGGCGTGTTCAGTCCGCCAAGAATTCCAACAAGTTGACGCCGAAGTGGGAAGGCCCTTATCGGGTGAGGCAAGTCACGAGGCCCGGCACTGTCCGCCTCGAGACCGAAGAAGGCTTACCGGTGAGCAACTCCTGGAACATAGAGCATCTTCGCAAGTTCCACCCATAAGGCGCGGTTGCCGTGATCCGCTCCGGCAACCACCTTTTGTACAAGCCTTGCCGCTGTTGCATGTAACCCTTTGTACAAAGCCGGGCGCAGACCCCGTGCATCAGTAAAGATTTTGTGTTTTGCGCTATTTGCCTTTTGCATGCTTTTCTTTGCTATTTGCATGTGTTATTTGGCATCTTGTACAACATACACATCCGGTAAGCATTAGCACGCCGAAAGGCCATGTCTTGTTTCCCTCTTCTTTTCCTTTGCCTCTTAAGCAGAAGGAACGTTCCTCGCGCACAAGTTTGCCGGGGGGGAAGGAGATGGAGGAGGAACCAAGTGCTGTTCAAGAAAGAAAAGCCTTACCGAGAAGGAAGCAATATATGAAAGCTAAGTTATTCGAATTTGGCCAGTTCAAATTTTTAAATTTTAGTTGTCTTCCTTGAACAATCACACTTTGTATGGAAAACCTGTGCGCGGAGGAACCTACCCGTAGCTAGCCGCACCCTTGTCTTGTTTCCGAGTACGCTCAACGATCTAAGCGAGCTGCGACAAGTGTCGCGCCCTTACTTCGTTTTCGAGTTCGCTCAGCAAGCTAAGTGCGTTGCGACTAGCTGCGGCAAAGTTGCTTGCCGGTGAGACCTTGGCCAGCGGGCTGCTCAGAGTCCAGCACTCAGCGCTCGCGGCAAAGGCCCCTTGCCGGCAAGCTCCCCGGGAGCGTAGGGTGAAAAGCATACAAAGTAGATGACCAAGACAAGGAAGATAACATTGCACTGATTGATCAAAATAAGATAAACATCTTACAAAGGATAACTTGTCGCAATGATTAATGAGTTCACAAACATCCTATGCAGCAACAAAAAGAGATAAAGATAATGGAGGCCTAATCTACGCGGTCGCCCTCAATCCTGGAGATCTTGTTCACCCTGGCGATGATGTGGGCGACCTGCTCCTTCAACACCTCCATGTTTGCATCGGCCGGCAGGCTGCGAAGAACGTTGGTGAGGTTTATGCCGGGATTGCGGTATACAATCTTCGTCAGCACACGCTCCAAGGTTCCCGTGCAGAGCAGGCGCGACTCCTCGGCCAGCTGCGCGGGGATCTTCTTCCGAAGACCTGCAAGAGCCGGCGCAATCCCCATGAAGAAGAGGCTGAGCTTGGCGCTGTGAGGGAGGTTCGGATCCGGGGAGTACATGAGATGCTCGACTTTCAGCGCCAGCAGCTCCTGGTCGATGTTGGACGCAGAAGATACCAAGTCCTCGGTCCATACCTCAATGGTACGGCGGAAGTTCTCGGCCGCCTTGTTGGCGCTGTCCACCAAGGCTCGCTCCTTGCGGAGCTCCTCCTTCAACTTGGTCTCCCGATCCCGGGCGGCGTCAAGCGAGTCCTTCAGTGTGGAGACCTTCAGCTCCAGATCCTCGATGGAGTCCTTGGCGGCCTTCAACTCGTCGCCCCTCTCAGAAAGACGCACTTGGAGTTCTGAGTTAGTGTGGGCGTCCTTCTCGCGCTCTATATTGAGCGCGGCGACCTTCTCCACGCTCGCCTTCAGCGACTCCTCCAGCTGCGCGACCTTGGCGGCGAGCTCCTCCTTGGCGGTCTCCGCGGTAGCCACGGCAGCTCTCGCCTCCTTCAGCTCCCCGCCAAGGGCCTGCTCCCGAGCGGCAAGTTCTTCCTCGTGGGCGTCGAGGTTGACCTTCCGCTGGGCGAGTTCTCCTTCTCGCCGGGACAGCTCCACCCCGGCGAGCCGCTGCTGCTCTTCGGCCTCGGCCTTCTCCAGCACCCACTCTTGGTATTCTCCGGCGAGTCGCTCGCGCTCCTCCGCCACCTCGCGGAAGGCCGCCTGGTTGGCGGCGCTGAGCTCCGCCGCGCGCTTCTCCATCTCCGCGGCGGCCTTGGCGGCAAGGACCTCCCGACAAGCAAGCTTCGCCTGCCTGGCCCGGTAAAGGGCCAGGAGCTGGTGAAGCAGCTTCTCCTCCTCAGGCCCTTGCTTCCGCCGGGCGCCTCGACGATCTTCAAGCCCGCGGAGGCGAGGACCTCTCCATCAAAGGCCTCGCCCTCCGCGGGAGCTCGCGATGAAGAACCCCACGGCACCTGGATGAAGACGCCGTTGGGGGCTTCGAGATAATCGCCGGCCTGCTCCGTTCCGGTGGAGGGGTCGGCGGCCGGCGCAGCACTTGATGCTCCCGCCGCCTCCGGGCCGGCGGTGCGGTCGCCGTCCCCCTCCCCGGCCGCTGCGTCCGCAGCCGGAGCGGTGTCTGGCGCAGCTGGCTCGGCGGCTCCCGCCGTGTCCTCGGCGACAGGGGCGTCGCCGCCGCCGCCCTGCGCGCCCTCCTCCTCGATTATGATGACTTCCGTCTCCATCTGCTCGGGGGGAGGAGGATCTAGAAGAAGAAGAAGAAGCAAAGGAAGTTCAAGCAAATACCCAAAAAGAAACGACGCCAAGGAGACAAAGTTACAAGACCTACCTTGGCGGACGTCGTCAGCGGCGGGCTCCCTCGCCGGGGAGCTCTGCCTTGGCGGAGTAGCCACCCTCGCCGGGCTGCTCGCCCTTGGCGGGGTACTCGCCCTTGGCGGAGTACTCGCCCTTGGCGGAGCGCTCTCCCTTGCCGGGGAGGCCGGCCTTGGCGGGGACGGCGGGGCCTACAGCTCCTCGGGGGCGGCCTCCGGACGCTCCTGCAGCTGTGGCTCCACCTCTGCACAAGTAAAGACAAAAATATCAAGATACTGGAACAAGACAAAATCTCCAAGCGCGCCCGGCGAGCGAAAGTACAGAATCCAGACTTACGCTGGGGGCTGCGCTGGGGGCTGCTCCTCGGAGCAGCGCTCGGGTCCGGCAGGCTTGGCTCCGGCGCGTCCCCAGTTGCCGCGGTGGGCGAGTCATCCGCGACCTCGACCACGGGCACCTTGGCTTTCTTCGCCGCGCGCTGGGCCAAGGTCCTGAAATCAAAGCAAAAAAACAAGATTAGCATCAACAATAATCAAGACGTAGTTTGAGAAGATAAAGATCTCGAATGCTTACTCCTGTTCCTCCTCGTCGTCGTCGCTCAAGGCGGAGAAGTCAAACTCCACCTGGGGCGCGTCTGCGCGAGGAGCGGGAGGCGAAGATTCCCTCGGGCGCTTGGCGGTCCCTGGGGCTGGGGGCTGCGAAGACCCAGCCCCTGTGGTAGCCGAGGCCCGGGGAGCGTGCGGAGCCGCCGCTCCGCCCCGTGAAGACTCCTGTCGGCTCGACGCCGGCCTGCGAGGCGCCTCTGTTGTGGCCTGCTTGCGGGGCGCCTCCGTCGTGGCCTGCGCGCGGGCCGCCTCCGCTGTAGCTGGTGCGCCGGTCGCCCCCGGCGCAGCTTGGCTCCCCCGGGGAGCTCGCGCTGCCCGGCGAGCTGGTTGTTGCCGGGGCGCCTGCGCCCCCTCCCCCGTCGCCGTCTTGCGGAGACGCTTCAGTGAAGACCGCCTAGGGCTTGCCCGGGGCGGGGAGGTCTCCGACGAGGAGAGGTCGTCGGCGTAGAGCTCCGTAGACCCGCCGGAGTCCTCGGCGGCCTCGGCGTCCTCCTCCTCCTCCTCCCCGGCTGGCTTGCTGGGCCCAGCGCCCTGCGCTGCGGCCTCCTTCCCTCCGGCGCCTCCGCTCCCTGCGGCGCCCCTGTTCCCTCCGGCGGCGTGGCCTCTCGCCGCGGCCTCCGTCTGGATCCCGATGATCCCGGAGTGCCTCAAGGATGGGACCCCGGCGAGCTCGTCGGGAGGCAGCTTCAGTAGCCTGCGGATCTCCGCCTCCTCCGCTTGGCAGGACGCCTCCGCAGCATCTGCCTCGTCGGGCGTGTAGCCGAACTCTCCTGCCGCTGCGGCTACGGCGGCCTCTTCAACCCGAGAAGCGATGTACGCTATCTCCTGGTCGGTGGTGTCCCGCGTCAGCTCCCGGGTCTCGTTCTTGTTCTTCGCCACCTCCACAAGGTTGTCGAAGAAGCTGAGAATGTCTGATGGCTGGGGCGGAATCCACGTGCGGTCCACGCCGTGCGAATCACACGCGGGCATCATCGCGCGAAGAGGATCACAAGCCGTACTGTTGCAAAGGGGCACCACTCCCCGGGGCCCCCTGAACCATTCCGGGTGGGCCGGGTCGCGCTTAAACAGCTCCCGGACCATCCCCTTCAGCTCCAGCGACGTGAAGTTGTAGTCGAGCCCGGGCCGCAACCTCATGATATCCGCCGAGTTGCCGTACTCCCAGGCCGGCCTTTTCCTGTCTTGGAGAGGGGCGATGCGGCGGCGGAGGAAGTCTGTGCCTACTTCTGCGACAGACAGCCTAGCGGTCCGGAGACGCAGAATCCTGATGAGGGCGACGTTGAGCTTGCCGTCGTCCGAATCCAGCTCGCTCCAGTCCCTGCCGCGCACGATGGGCGTTGTGCGCGGCGCGGTGAAGGATTGCGGCTGGTCCTCGACAATCCAGCACCATTCCGCACGCCACTCCTCCCACTTGCCGCGAAGCTCCCCCGGCAAGTAGGACTCCTTCTTGTTCAGACGGAAAACCCAAGAAATTCCTCCGGAGAGGGGGGCGCCGGCCTCTGCTCTAGGGGTGAAGAAATGCCTAAACAGCGCTACATTTGGGTGTATTCCTATATAGTTTTCGCACATGTGTGCGAAAACCGCCATTGTGAGGATGGCGTTGGGGGTGAAGTCAAGAAGGTGGAGGCCGTAGGTGTGCATTATGTCACAGAAGAACTCAGAAAAAGGAGGGCAAAGACCGCAGTGGAAGAAGGCTGCGAAGAAATAGTACCCGCCGGGGTAGTTGTCCTTGGCGGCAGCCGGATAAGCTCGAGTGCGGGGGTGCGCCTTGGTTCCCTTGGACCAGAACAAGCAATACTTGTTCCAGAGTTCCCGCGCGCTGAGCTTCGGCGGGAAGACGAGGTTCCGCTTCCGATACGCGGCGAGCTTCGCCGCTTGCTCCGACTTCTCCTTCTTGGCTTTCTCCGCCTTCGCCTTCTCGGTCTTCGGGGCCATGGCGGAGGCGGTGGAGGAAGAGGGACGAAGAGCCCGGCGGCGGCGGAGGTGTAGAGGCGGAGCGCAAAGGGGATCTCTGGAGGAAGAAGAGGATGCAATGAAAGCGTAAGGAGGGGAACCGCTCCTGCTTCCTATGCTTTTATGGGGAAGTGGGGGGCGTTTCGCTCTTTCCATTGAAGGAACGTGGGCACGTCCCATCCCACGACGCCGCAATCGACGCGCGCCGTTACGGGGGGACGCGGCGGATGCGGAAGTGGATTCGGCGCGCCGTGGGCCGCGTGTGCCCGTGCACTGTTTTGGGCCTGGCCCAACAGCGCTCGGCACCGTGTGTGGCCCAGGCCCGGGGGCTCCTGTCGGTGTACTAAGGTAGGGGTACCTCAGTACCCCAACTTGTGCACGGGCAGTTGCAGCTTCCCGCGGCAGGGTTTACCGCGTGCTCGCCGGAGACCTTCCTGCTCCATATCAAACCATTCAAAAACAAAGTATACAAGACAGAAGATCGAGACCCCGGCAAGTGAAGCTTGCCGGGAAGGCCGTTCCAGGCTCAAGATTACCTCACTTACGCTAGGCCCTGGCAAGAGGAGCTTGCCAGGAAGCCTAGAAGATTATATTTCAGAAGACATGCCTCGGCGCTATACGCGCCCCGGCGGGGCCCGGGGAGCGACAAGCTACAGAGCCCGGCAAGCTCCCGGGCCCGGCAAGATCAAGACCCCGGCAAGGTGCTTGCCGGGAGAGTTGCGCTGTGTGCCCGTGCTCCAGCTCATCGGCCCACGCGTCGCCCTAGGGCCTTCCCAGGGACGCGTGGCGGATGGCTGTGCAGCCTGGGGGACACGGTGGCACTCCACGGTGGTGAAGCCATCGCCGTGGCAAACGGAGACGCAAGGGCGGGAGCTTTTGGGGTCGACGGCGACGGGCAGTAAATGCCCTTGTCCCCCACTGTCAAAGTAGGTGGCGACCACTGTTCGCGCACTGTAGCTCCACTATTCCCGCACTATTACAACTACCACCTCTTTTACGTTTTTACCCCTTTCTCCTACGTTGACACCTGTCGGTGACCCCTTGCACTATAAAAGGAGGCCCATGCACAATGTGGAGGGTGTTCGGAACCTAGATCGCTCATACGCTCGGTGTAGCCGCTTCTTCAAGCTCCCGAGCTCTCCAACTCAATACACAACTAAGCAGGAGTAGGGTTTTACGCGACCATCGCGGCCCGAACCTGGGTAAAACTGCCCGCGTGCTCGCTACGATCTGCTCTTCGTGCTCCCTCCGCCCTCGTACCGCACAGACAAGGGGCTCCGGTCCCATAGGTGTTCGTGGCGGACAGTTTCCCCCGACACGTAGTTTTTAAAGCTTAATGACCCTAAAATTGAGAAGCACTACAAATGAAGTCTGAAAGGTTGAAAGGTTGCATGGTATCATCGGTTCACCCACATAGAATTTAAACTATAAACCTTGAAGAACTCCTAGGCAGAACCGTTGCCTCCACGTCGCCTTTAAATCGCTTGTGACACCGCTTGTTAATTCTGTGCCCCGCCAAGGGTATTTTCGTCATTTCACCTTTGAGTATAAATCCCAGCAACTTCTGTAAACCTAGCCCCAATCCCCTTCCTTCCTTGAGCCCCTCGTCTCGTCATCGCCCTCTCCTTCTTCTCCCAGGCGCACTGTCGCCGCCATGCCCCTCCTCCTCCCCTTTTCTCCCATCCTCGAGCCCCTCGTCCCCCTTCCCTTCCCATTCGTGTGCGCCGCCGTCGCTCTCGCCCCCTCCTATGCTCTCCAGTATCCACCACCACGCTGCCCATTGCTTCGCTTCTACCCTCCTCTCAATTCGGCACCGGCGTACACACTACACAGTGGTTACAGATGGGCCACTGGTCGCCGCCATGGGAGAGCAGGGTCGTGCAGCATGGGTGTGCAGGAGCAGGAAGAGGTGAGGAGGAAGACAGCGTGGGGAAAAGGAAGCCAGATCGAAGCTCTCCGCAGGTCTCGTGTCGCCCTGCAATCGAGGGGCATCGCAAACAAGTGAGTAGGAGGACGACGCCTGGATTCGGCCCCGGCCTGGGCCCCGTGGATTTGGCGATGGCATCGTGAGAGGCTTGGGCCTCCTTCCCGGACAAGGCGGCGCTGCTCATGCTAGGCGACGGTTCAAGGTGAGGCCCCTCCTCTAGCCACATCTAGTTTCTCCCATGAGTTTGTGCTAAAAATGAGTTCTTGTTAGGGTAGGGTAGCAGTACTCTCTTGGCTGTAGCTGGGCCTTCAATCGGCCAGACATGGAGCTCCAGCATGCACGTGTGCCTACCCTCCTTGCCCATGAGTTCCTGCAACAACAACATATCGTGTGTAGTACCAGCCAGATAAATACTACACAAATCATGTGCATGGTATGTTCCCAATCTTAATTTATAGACAGTCTACTGTAGTTAGTTCAGGTGATTATCAATTGATCTAAAACCAACCTCTGTACATGCATATCTATGACTTGAGAAGAATGCACACATCAACTTAAGCACCATTGATGAGAACATAATACTATTTCGATGATTGTCTTGTTCGTGTGCTTGTCTGAATAAAGCGCATATGTTACAGAGGAATTGGAACATGTTACTATGAAACCGGAGAGCAGGCTGCCGTTGGTTAATTCCATTAATAGTATTTTTCATAGTATTACCTTTAGTTCAGGTATATACAAGAAATAGAATCCAGGAAAAACATACCAACCTGCTTGTGTTCCCGAGAGTGTGTATTTTCTCCATACCTCACCATTCTTGATACATATGGTCATCTTTGTTCTGAACAACACACTTGATGACCTCTCTTCATGGCACAAAACTGAAACTGTGCCATGAATATATTTTCCTTTCATGCTTGTCTAAATAAAGTGTGCAATACACTTGGCATAGTCGCATAGATATACAAATCCCTTATTCCTGTGAGCGAAACTGAATCTTGCTACTTGTGTAAGACCAGTCATAAACATTTCTGTGATTGTAGACGATTGCCTGATTCCCTAGATGTGTGTAGATTGTAGGAAGAAGAGAAGAGGAAGGATCTTGAGGAAGAGTTAAGAACGAGGTGAACTCACTCTTATTTGCCGGTTATTTTCCTGTGTCAACGATTGAGTTAGCATGGTGATGGCACTGATACAATTCCTCAGTGCACCCCCTTCTCGTTGCTTGCAAAGGTAGATCCTACGACCTTACATATGCTATTCGTAATTTATGTTGCCGATTTTCTCTTTTGATTAGATGCGGCACTTCAAGTAAACCTGGACATTAAATGGTTTATGTGTGCAGATACAAGAAGAAGATTTATGTTCTTAACAGGAGCATGTTCAGAGGTCTGAAGGAGGATGGACATGGTTGCAAGCTATGAATGTAACATAAAAACTTGCACTACACTATATGATTTTGCATGTGCAAAATAGAATCACCCACAACGTAGCTTTTGATTTTTTTTCAGGTCCAGATAGGCAGCTGCAAATTCATTGGTTCACCAATCTAGATCATTTCTATCTAAACTATTTACTGATTCACTGAACTAAATATTTCTACTCAGGTTCGTTTGTGTTTCTCCTTTGTTTTTTTAAGGCAAGATTTATCATGTTTGTCCATAATAGATCAATGAAGCATCAAAATATTAGTTGGACCAATTCCCGATAGCCGTCTTATTTAACCTGCTTCAAAATCGGGAAAGGCTGGTTCCTAATATTTGATGTTTTCTTTTTAAGGGGCTGGGGAATCAGGAAAGTTCATGATATCTATGCAGGCAAGAATTAATTCGTATTCTTCCCTGGAAAGCCACTATCCCAGTGAAAAATAGTATGCCTTAACTTTTTTTTTTCTTTTGAACATCTATCTCCAGATAAAGCTTCTTTTCTGAACCGTCTTCGACTAGGCGGAACACAAGGGGTATACAGTAGTCATCGATGTCAGCGTGTAGCAGACTATCAATGTACGCCAATACTGGAATGAGTGTGTTTTAATATAGTTTTTCCCTCTTAGTGCTTAGTGAGGATCATGTAGGCAGCTTCATGTTGTTCTTTTGGGAGTGTTTTTGCAAGTTTTTTTCCTAAGTAATGAGCTTAATTTGAACAGTTAATAAATGCTGGAGCTAAAGAGCTTGCCCAAGTGGAACCTAAGTACTCAAAATATGCTATTTTACCTGATAATCAGGTTTGTACATCCTATTTTCTTCAGTACGTAGAGTTAAATTTGGGCTGGGCATAAACACGAATATATTGCAACATGAACAACTTGTTATAGTTGAGGCAGCAATACAATTAACACTCAGAACTAGACTATTATCGAACTTGTTCAGACCTTGCACCTACTTTAAGCTCTGCTAAAGTATTGTGTTTTGCTGCTTTTCCATTGTCATTCTCGGATATGCATTCAACTGTAGATGATTCAACCAAATGATGTATACAATGTTTGGTCTCTAACCCGTCCTTTCTATGTACTGCTCCTTTGATTTCCCACAAATCATTGTTCCTCTCATAGCTTAGGAATATATACTCTTTGCTTGTTATTACACTTGATTCCTTCAGATAAGAGAAGAATACTAACTTTATATAATGTTCTTCTGATAACTGGGAAATATATTGTGGCTCATGTCATGGCAAGGCTACTACAATCCTGACTTTGTCAAGTATAAAGTATTACTGAGATTATGAAGTTTGTTTATTTACAGTGCCCTCCTATCTTCAGGAGATTGGAAAAAAACTATCAGAAATAAGTATCTGGTTTGATTACCCACCCCTTAACAAAGAAGTCATACATGGTGTAAGAAAGCTATTAGAAGATCCATCCATCTAGGTGAAAAGAAGTTCATATTTCTGTAAATGTGTATATTGTCAGAAAAACCAACTTTATTATAAACAAATGCATATGTAAAAAACTTACTTGTGTGGAAGTGTGTTGCAAGTTCCTGACTATGCATAATACTTCATCGAAAGTCTGGACCGATTAGCTAAAGCAGAGTACATACCAACAAAGTTCCACAATTATCCATAATCTCATTCTTGTCTAGAGACATTTATTTACTTTTTTTCTTCTGATGTCCCTACAACACCTTCATCAGATGGATATAATGATGGTCACATATAAGTGACATATGATCATATTCTTTTGCTTTGAGGTCTAGAGAAATAGTCGAATGATAACTTATAGCTTCAAAATTGTTTCAGCACATCCTTTGAGCATTAGAATAAATAGAGCAAGTTGTATGCTGGTTCAATTCTATTAGCCCTGACTTTTATGTGCTCATTGTGACTTCTGTTTTTCCCACGGGATGCAGTTTTCAGCACAAGTAGTAGTTCTGATCATCTACTATCTCTTCTCTACTCAGGCTCCCATGTCCCTGAGCCTTTCACCATAAGCCCGTACTTCTAGCGTTTTGTCAATTGAAATCGTGTGCCTGCCTGTTATGTCCCGTTCACAAGCAAAACGAGCTCCCGTTGAATTATGTTGTTTGCCTTGCTTGGATGTTTTTTTGGAAGGCTTAAACCTCACTCATTCATCAATGATTTTATTCCACCTATCAAAGAGATGATGACATCTATGCATATTGTTTCCTGATAAAATCTTCAAGGTACGTCATGCCCTCTTTATTTCACTTATTGCTTTGCTCCAAGGTTTATGTAAAAAGTGTAGTATAGTTGTACAAAGTACAAACCTCTATGAAACATCTATAGAAAGAGCTTATCACTCTTTATGGTATTTGTTGACATGTGGCTGATGGCATTAGTAATTTTGTATCATTAGATGGCTTACCAACTGTAAAAAAAATCGAGCTTACTATATGAAGTGCTCTCTTTTAGGTTAAGTATTTGGATATATGAATATAATGCCATGGATATTATCGGTTGGGATGACCTTTTATATATAGTGACATTATCGAACATATAAAGCTCGCTACACTACCCGCCCATACGAGCTACCTGAGTTGCGAAATCAATCTGCCTCGCTCGATCTGTCTCGCTGGCATTTTTTCACCGCACTGTACAAAAACCAACCGCTTGTTTCTCTTCACACGTCTCTTTCCTGCTCAGGTTGATGAAAGATGGGCCTTGTTTGCCGGCTGGCCCAGCTTTACAGTGAGCCTCGCGCGTGTCTTGCGTGAGAAAAAAGGGTATTTTGTTTTCATTATGAACTGATAATGATTAAGAGCAGTGGCGGAGCTTCGGCAAGGCCTAGTGGGACGTGGCCAGCCTAGGTCATAAGCAAAAATATTTTTTATATGAAGCACATCATCACACAATCGCATGCATAGCACTCTTTCTCCAAGAAAAACGCACATAGGAGCGGAGGTGCTCAGGAGCAACCGTCGGTACTGGAGACACACACATATACGGTAATCTTCAGCCCGCCCAACAATTATTTTGTAGCGCCACCACTGATTAAGAGCATGGTAAGGTAACAATAATTTGTGTTATAGCAGAATATAGATGCAGTGTGCTTGTCTGAATATAATGCAGAGTTTAGAAATGAACTAAAATCTGAGAGCAGGAGGTAATAGGCTTATTTTTCAGTTAGAAAAATATGTGTACTGTAGCATCATGTATTCAGGTAATCCCTTCTATTTTTTGCCAGGTTCATGTTTTATATATTGTCTATACACCCACATAAATTAAAGTTTGTAGTGTCGGCAGTAAATAGGGGCACAACTTAGTATGGGTAGAAAAGTAAGAGCTTGTGAAAAGAATAGTATCTCTATTACAGGATAAGAATGACTCCTTAGTTTTATGCTGATGTCTGAAAGCACCCCCTTATCATGCAAATAGTACCAGGTGTAGAGCCTTGATTATGGCGGCTATAAACCCAAAACAATCCATCTTATTATTTAGTATACAAAGCACGTTCTGGTTGGAATGACTCCAATTAGAATTTTAGCTGCCGACATATATCTGATTGGTCCCAGATTGAAAATCTCAATTGTCAAGACTTGCTTGTATGCATTCCTAAATAGTGTAAAACTGAAGCTTGCTGCTCGTGAGGTGTTAGCCATAAATATGTATTATGACCATTGTTTATCCGGTGAAGTGCCTAAAAAATAGAGTTACACTAGGGTTTTTACCCTACTGTGTTTGCTAAAAAAAGTGCCTAAAATTCAGTGACCATGGATTTCCACTTTAGCTCATAAAATGGATGGAAAAATAGAGTATGCCCATTTCATATCTATGTTATCTTATTAGGAAAATAGAGTTTGTTTTATAGCTGATGCTTAATATGTTTCATCGACTGGTGAATGCTCAACTTTAGCTCATAAACTGGATGGCAAATGCTAATTCTGATGGGGCTTTTGCCACTTATTGTTTTATGGTTGTCTAGACAGCTGATGGCATGCTTCTTTCTGCGAATTGTCAATTCTTTTGTACAGGATCCCTCGGCTACTTATGATTTGCTGGACAATGAGAGTATGTAGATAGCATGTATGGTTTTTACATTCTTTTGTGCAGGTTGAGATGCATCACATGATGTTTTCCTTTTACATTTATGAGTATTACAGAGTCCTTTCTTTTTCCACAAGGGGCAGTAGCTGTGCCATTTGATTCAAAGGACAGAGTTGATCACAAAGGGATAGCATTCAGGATATATACTCAAAAGAGTATAGAACCAAATTATATGATGTAATTGACTACTATTTCTATTAACTTCTCCTGTACACAATGTTCACAAGTTCATGTATTAAGTACATTTTATTGTGTCACTTGTGTTTACTCTTTTTTAATGCAAGCTTACAGCTACTCAGAATTCCTAATTGTAGACTCAACTATCTTGACCTACCGATGATCTAATTTGTGGCACTATTACCTTAAGAAAACATTTGCATTTAATTTCCTTTATATATAGGGGTATAAATTCTTACCAAATGTACTCAAATATACGGTTATTGAAAAAATGCAAATATTTTCAACACAAACATGGTTTTAAACGGGTCTTTGCGCCATTTGGCGCAACTGGTCATCTAGTGTGCTAAAAAGATGAGAGGGTTATGGCAAAAACTGGATGCACTTCGTGTACAAAATGGATAATCTCTTTTGAAGTATCAGGGTTTCATACGAAAACTCATCTGTTGCAAAGATATTTCTTTTTTTGAACTTATTTGAACTCTAGACTTTTTGTTTGCTCGAAATGCACCATTCAGAGCCACATCATCAATTTTTAACCCTTTCTGACTTCATTTGGTATTTTTCATGCATTTAGTAATGTGTTCAAGCTAAATGACCCTGAAATTGAAAAGCACTACAAATGAACTTTGAAAAGGTTGAAAGTTGGCATGGTATCATCATTTCACCCACATAGCATGTGCTAAAAAGTTGAGAGCGTTACGGCAAAAACTAGATTCACTTCGTGTACAAAATGGACAATATCTGTCGAAGTGTCAGGGTTTCGGACAAAAACTCATATGTTACAAATGTATTTCATTTTTTGAACTTATTTGAACATGTCGGTGTACTAAAGCAGGGGTACCCTTAGTATCCCGACTTGTGCACGGGCAGTAGCAGCGTCCCGTGGTCAGGCTCACCACGCGCCCGCCAAAGCCCACTCTGGATCCTTTGGAGCCATTCAAGAACAAAGTATTCAAGTTAAGAGACAAGACCCCGGCAAGAGGAGCTTGCCGGGAAGGCCGCACCAGGCTCAAGGTTATCATTCCAGCACAAGACCCTGGCAAGAGGAGCTTGCCAGGAAGGCCAAAGAACAACACCTCAGAAGATATATCGTGGCGCATCATGCGCCCCGGCAGGACCCGGAGAGCGACAAGCTTCCGGGCCCGACAAGATTGTGACCCCGGCAAGGTGCTTGCCGGGGGAAGCTTACGCTGTGTGCCTGCGCTCCAGCTCATCCGGCCACGCGTCGCCCTAGGGCCCTTCCAGGGGCACGTGGCAGATGGCTATGCAGCCTGGGGTACACGGTGGCAAGCCGCGGTGACAAGGCCATCGCCATGGCGAACGGAGACGCATGGACGGACGCTTTTGGGGTGACGGCGACGGGCATTCAATGCCCTTGTCCCCCACTGTCAGGGTTAGGTATAGACCACTGTGCATACACTGTTCATGCACTGTTACAACTACCACCGATTTTACACTTTTACCCTCTTCTACGTTGACACCTGTCGGTGACCCCTTTGAGCTATAAAAGGAGGCCCATGCACAACATAGAGGGGGTTCGATTCCTGAAACTTGATCACTCCCACGCTCGGTGCAGCTAGCACTGTAGATCTTCAAGCTCCCGAGCTCAAGAACTCAATAGAACCAAAGGCAGGAGTAGGGTTTTACGCATCCGTGCGGCCCGAACCTGGGTAAACTGCCCGCGTGTGCCCCTCGAACTGCTCTTTGTGCTTCCTCCGCTCCCTTGCCGTACCGTAGAAGGGGCTCCGGTCCCATAGGTGTTCGTGGGCGGTTAGTTTCCCCGACATCTTTGGCGCGCCAGGTAGGGGGCGTCGAGGTTGTGCGAACCTGATCCGGCGCTCACGCGGGCGCAACCTTCAGCAACTTCACCAGCTTCGTCAGCTTCGTCGACTACATCAACATGCCACCAAAGAAGAAAGCTTCAGAGGTAGGAGGCCCGTCCGCGTCGATCCCACCACCACCAGAACCAACGGTTGGTGGGGTTGACGCTGGCGGAATGGTGGACGCCGGTGGGGACACTCACGGCGCCGCCAAGTCCAAGGACAAGACGGACGACCGGGCGAACTCCAAGGCCTCGGCGTCCGTGCACGCACCCCGTCCCTCTCAGGAGGAGCCGGGCCAGCAGCGACGTAGTACCCACGGTACCATCCGCCTGCTGGGACAAGGCCAAACTGGCGGGTCGCGGGACGCTCAAGGCCAGCATATTGGCACGAGCAAGGCGTGGTCGCCTGGGCGAGAACCTGCTCCTTCTAACGCTGTTAGAAGTCCGAGCATATCTCGCTCCTCGGACCGCTCGCCACCGCTTCCCTCCTCTCCAGCAGAAGCTCTAGCCAGAGCTCAACTGCTCCTCGACTTCCCTCCCGCGGCAGACAAGGCCGAAGACTGGAGGGCTACAATCCAGAGCCTCATCGCCTTCGCCAACAACGACTCGCCGCAGCAGCCGGCAACATCACGGCCGCGGCAAGTCGACCAAGCGAAGGCCGATGGCGACAAGACCGCCGGGGGTGCTACTACCGTGCACTCCCCGTCGCGGAAGCAGAAATCACCGACCCGCCAGATCAACGTCGACGATGACTCCACGGCGTCGTCGGATCCGCGGGCTCGCTGCGATCAGCGCCAAGTCCTCGACGACAGGCGACAAGAAGACGCTCGGACACGTATCGAGCGTCGAAGAGAAGCCCGAAGACAATCCGATCAGCGCGCTGGGACCGCTGTCGACATGCACGCGCCTAGTGGACCAGGCGACTTGTCGTACGCGGCAGGCTGCCCTGCCTTCACCTGAGAGCTGCGGCAAGTCCAGTGGCCAAGCATGAAGAACTTTAAGCCCGACGTACCCGAGAAGTACGACGACAAGACACATCCCTCAGAGTTCCTCAGCATCTACACCATTGCGGTGCAGGCTGCCGGGGGACGTGACGAGAAGATCTTAGCAAACTACTTCCCGCTCGTGCTTAAGCCAAACGTCAGATCTTGGCTTATGCACTTGCCGAAGAATTCCATCTCTTCTTGGGCAGATCTGTGCCACCAGTTTGTTGGCGCCTTCACGGGCGGCCACAAACCCCACGGCCAGGAGAGCGATCTCCACATTCTTGCCCAGAAGGAGGGAGAGTCCCTGCGAAAGTACATCCAGAGGTTCAGCCGCGTTCAGCACAACATCCCGGATGTCCACCCCGCCGCGGTTATTAGCGCGTTCCACCAGAACGTGCGTAACCGCCGGATGAGGGAGGAAATGGCGATGACCAAGATCAGGGACGTCAGCGAGCTTTACGCTCTGGCTGACAAGTGTGCGTGCGCTGAAGAAGGGAGGAGACTCCCCGAAGAGGATACTGGAGCAGGAGTAAGTGATAGCGAGGATGCCGCCCCGGCAAGGAAAAACCGGCGGTGGAACAATAAGAAGAAGAAGAACAAGGAAGTACTGGTTGTCGAGCAGTCCGGCAAGGAGGCTACCGCCGAGAAGACACAGGCTGGTGGCTCCGGCAAGGAGGCCACCCCTGTAGCGGCCGCCGACAAGAAGGACGGCTCCGACATGCAGTACTGCAAGATCCACCGCACCAAGGGCCACGATCTCCAGAACCGCAAGAGGGTAGAGTACCTCGTAGAACAGCAGAAGGCTGAATACGAGCGTCGCGACAAGGAGAAGGCCCAAGGGGGCGGAGGAGAGCCCAGCAAGAAGCGGCCATTCAATGGCCGGGGAGGACGCCGCGGCAAGGCCAAGCAGCGGCAAGGAGATAGACCTCCCTGGGGCCGCGACAAGGATGAAGATGAAGACGATGACGAGGACATGAATGAAGGAGACAACAGCGAGCAGGAGTTCCAGAAGGCCACGGAAGTTCTGTGCGTCGATGGAGGTGCCTCTCTGCGCACTTCCCACCGCCAACTCAAGCAATGGGTGCGGGAAGTGAATGCAGCTGAGCCACCCGTCGAGTCGCGCAAGCTGCTGAAGTGGTCCAGCACGCCCATCATCTTCGACCTTGAGGACCACCCTGACCGCACAACGGCGGTCGGGTGCTTGCCGATGTTGGTTTCCCCAACTACCCGCAACCTCAGGGTCACCAAGATGTTGGTTGACGGCGGGACCGGTCTCAACTTGATCTCCTCCGCTGTGATCAAGAAGCTACAGATCCCCGACAACGAGCTCGAGGAAACCGGGACTTTTCAAGGAATCAACCCGGGAAGGAGCAAGCCGAAAGGGAAGATTACGCTGCCGGTGACCTTTGGCGAAGAGCTTAACTTCAGGACTAAGAGGATCACCTTCGACGTCGCCGATATCCCATTGCCATACAATGGGATACTTGTCCGTCCTGCGCTCGCCAAGTTCATGGCAGCCTCTCACCATGCATACAACATGCTCAAGATGCCAGGGCCAATAAGCGTCATCTCTGTCCCCGGCGACAAGAAAGGCGCGCTTATTTGCGCCGACAAGATCTACCGGGACGCAGCAGCCGCGGCAGACAGCAACACACTTGCCGTTGAAGCTCCCGGGGGGAAGACCAAGACCAAGTCCGGCAAGAGCTCTAGGGCCCACTCCGGCAAACGCACCTCTTCGGAGTGCTGTGCTGCCGTCGAGGACGCACCATCGAGCTCCACCGGCAAGTGCAAGAAAGGAATGGCAGCTCCACCCGCAACCAAGAAAGTGTCCGCCAAGGAGGACGGCACTGGTGGTACCTTCACCATCAGTGCTACGCTCGACCCCAAATAGGAAAGCGCGCTCATTGCCTTCCTGCGGGCGAATGTCGACGTGTTTGCATGACAACCGTCTGACATCCCCGGCGTTCCCAGGAAGGTAATTGAGCACAAGCTTGCTGTTTGTCCTCACGCACGGCCCGTCAAGCAGAAGGTCAGGAAGCAAGCGGTGGAGCGCCAAGAGTTCATTGCCGAGGAAATCAAGAAGTTGGAAACAGCAGGCCTTGTTAGAGGTGTACTTCATCCCACGTGGCTGGCCAATCCAGTTGTCGTGCGCAAAGCCAATGGGAAGTGGAGACTTTGTATAGACTTCACCGATGTGAATAAAGCTTGTCCCAAGGATCCATTTCCCTTGCCGCGCATTGACCAGATTGTGGACTCCACGGCTGGATGTGAGTCGCTTTCATTTCTCGATGCATACTCAGGTTACCACCAGATATTCATGGCTGAGGAAGACGAAGAGAAGACCGCATTCATTACTCCATGTGGCACTTACTGTTTCATACGTATGCCCTTTGGACTGAAGAATGCGGGCTCAACATTTGCAAGGGTGGTCCACACTGCTTTTGAGCCACAGATACACAGGAATGTAGAAGCCTACATGGATGATATAGTGGTCAAGAGCAAGAGCAAGGATACCCTGATACAAGACCTAGAAGAAACCTTTGAGAATCTACGCAAGATACAGCTCAAGTTGAACCCCGAGATGTGCGTTTTCGGAGTCCCCTCCGGCAAGCTTCTCGGGTTCTTTGTGTCCCAGAGGGGGATTGAAGCCAATCCCGACAAGATAAAGGCCATCGAGCAGATCGAAGCTCCGAAGCGCGTCAAGGATGTGCGGAGACTTGCTGGTTGTGTGGCTGCCCTCAGCAGGTTCATTTCAAAGTCTGCAGAACGCGCCCTGCCTTTCTTCAAAATCTTGAAAAAGGAAGGTCCCATGAAATGGACTCCGGAAGCAGAGTCAGCGCTGCATGACTTGAAAGGATACCTGTCCTCCACTCCAATACTTGTCGCACCTAGGCCACAAGAGAAGTTGCTGCTATACTTAGCAGCAACCAATCAAGTGGTTAGTGCTGTGTTGGTAGCGGAGAGGGTGGCGGATGAGGAACCCACAGCCCCGGCAAGCACATCCAGCGACAAGCAGGGGGCTTCCCCGACAAGCTCTGGCCCCGACAAGGATGAGTCTGCGCAGAAACAAGGAGAAGTGCGAAAGAAGATGGTGCAGCGCCCAGTTTATTTTGTAAGCTCCCTCCTGCAGGGGGCTAGATCAAGATACTCTGGGGTGCAGAAGCTGCTTTTCGGCCTCCTCATGGCCTCGAGGAAGCTGCGCCATTACTTCCAAGCACATGAGATAACAGTGGTCACTCGCTTTCCGCTGAAGAGGATATTGCAAAACCCAGAAGCGACAGGAAGGATTGTCGAGTGGGCACATGAACTGTCAAGCTTCGGTCTTAAGTTTGAGAGTATTTCAACTATACAGAGCAGAGCTTTGGCAGAGTTCATAGCGGAATGGACCCCAACACCAGATGAAGAAGTTCAAGAGACAAACATCCCAGTCCAAGAAGCAAGCAAAGAATGGATAATGTACTTCGATGGTGCCTTCTTGCTGCAAGGCGCCGGTGCTGGTGTGTTACTCGTAGCACCCACCGGGGAACACCTCAAGTACGTTGTTCAAATGCACTTTCCCAAGGAGCAAGGGACAAACAATACTGCTGAGTATGAAGGTCTGCTTGCCGGCCTCAGAATTGCGGCCGAACTTGGGATCAAGAAGCTGATTTTGCGGGGAGATTCACAATTGGTGGTCCGACAAGTAAACAAGAGTTACCAGAGCCCTTTGATGGAAGCTTATGTCGATGAAGTGAGGAAGCTTGAAGAACACTTTGAAGGCCTGCAGATGGAGCACGTTCCAAGAGCTCAAAATGATATCGCAGATGGCCTCTCAAAGTGTGCTGCAATGAAGTTACCTGTGGAACCAGGGACCTTCCTGCTCAAGTTAACTCAACCATCTGTTACTCCATCAGTTGGGCAGAACAAGAAAAGAAAGTTGGTCTCCGGCGACTACTTGCCGGCGGATCTTCCTGAAGCCGCCGCCAAGGTCCCCAAGATCGACGACCGAATTGCTGAGGAACGGTCTGCTCCTGCGGACCCAAGGGTTCGTGCAGTTGAAGCAGATGTTCCCGGCAAGTCTTGCCCCGGCAGGCTTGCCGGGGAACGTGAAGCTCCGACAGAACCTCAGGTCTTTGCCGTAGACGTGGACGTTCCCGCAGTAGCACTGGTGCCTTTAGTCCTTGTTGTTGAGCCCCAGGCTCCAGCATGGGCGCAGCAAATCATCCGTTTTCTTCAAACTGGAGAACTTCCCGAAGAACCAGAAGAGATAGAGAGGATAACCAGGCAGTCAAGTATGTACCAGTTCGTCGGCAATGAACTGTACAGAAGAAGACTCAATGGTGTCAGATTGAAGTGCATTTCTCGGGAAGATGAACAGAAGCTGTTGGCAGAGATACACGGAGGCATATGTGGCCACCACATTGGCACAAGAGCACTTGCCGGGAAGGCGTTCCGGCAAGGTTTCTTTTGGCCAGAAGCCCTCCAAGATGCAACTGCACAAGTAACCAAGTGTGAAGCGTGCCAGTTCCATGCCAAGCAAATACACCAGCCAGCTCAAGCTCTCCAGACGATCCCTTTGTCCTGGCCCTTCTCGGTCTGGGGGCTCGACATCCTCGGCCCCTTTCCCCATGCCGTCGGGGGCTTTGAGTACTTGTACGTTGCTATCGACAAGTTCACAAAGTGGCCGGAAGTGGAACCAGTGAGAAAGGTGACCGCACAGTCAGCAGTGAAGTTCTTCAGGTCGATTGTTTGCAGTTTCGGAATCCCTAACAAGATCATCACTGACAACGGCACACAGTTCACAAGCCGCACCTTCATGCAATACGCCCAAGACCTTGGCGCCAAGATCTGCTTCGCTTCTGTTGCTCACCCGAGGAGCAATGGTCAAGCGGAGAGGACAAATGCTGAAGTGCTGCGCGGACTCAAGACAAGAACCTTCGATAGGCTGCACAAGTGCGGAAGAAACTGGATCGAGGAGTTGCCGACGGCTCTTTGGTCAATCAGGACGACACCAAATCGAGCCACCGGACAGACACCCTTTGCTCTTGTCTATGGAGCAGAGGCAGTTCTCCCCACGGAACTCGTATACGGGTCTCCTCGAGTGCTCGCTTACGATGAGCTCGAGCAAGAGCAACTGCGGCATGATGATGCACTGCTCCTCGGGGAGGACCGTCTCCAGGCTGATGTACGAGCTGCTCGATACCAGCAAGCCTTGCGACGCTATCATAGCCGCAAGGTCAAGGCCAGGAGTCTCGAGGAAGGCGACCTTGTTCTTCGGCGCGTTCAGTCCGCCAAGAACTCCAACAAGTTGACGCCAAAGTGGGAAGGCCCTTATCGGGTGAGGCAAGTCACAAGGCTCGGCGTTGTCTGCCTTGAGACCGAAGAAGGCTTACCGGTGAGCAACTCCTGGAACATAGAGCATATTCGCAAGTTTCACCCATAAGGCGCGGTTGCCGTGATCCGCTCCGGCAACCATATTTTGTACAAGTCTTGCCGCTGTTGCATGTATACCTTTGTACAAAGCCGGGCGCAGACCCCGTGCATCAGTAAAACTATTGTGCTTCGCACAGCTTGTCGTTTCATGCATTCTTGTTTTTATTGCATATATTATCTGACACATCGTGCAGCACACGATCCCGGTAAGCAATAACAAGCCGCAAGGCTCCATATCTATGTTTCCTCCCTTCTTCCTTTTTCTCTCAAGAAGAAGAAGTGTTCCCTGCGCACAAGTTTGCCGGGGGAGAAGGAGACAGTAGTATGGACCAAGTGCTGTTCAAGAAAGGAAAGCCTTGCCGGGAAGCGAACTATCCATGGAAGCTAAGTTGCCAAAGTTTGGGAAGCAAACAATCCATGAAAGCTAAGTTGCCAAAGTTTGAGCATTCAAATTTTTGAAATTCTTAGTTATCTTCCTTGAACAAACACACTTTGTATGGAAAACCTGTGCGCAGAGGAACCCACCCGTGGCTAGCCGCGCCCTTACTTTGTTTCGAGCACGCTCAACGGCTTAAGTGAGCTGCAACAAGTGTCGCGCCCTTACTTCGTTTTCGAGTTCGCTCAACAATATGAGTGTGCTGCGACTAGCCGCGGCAAGGTTTCTTGCTGGCAAGGGCATTGCCAGCAGGCTGCTAAGAGTCCCGCACTCAGCGCTCGCGGCAAGGGTTCCTTTGCCGGCAAGTTCCCTAAAAGCGTAAGGTGGAAAGCATACAAAGCGAAGGGACTAAGCAAGGGAGATACAGCTGCATTGACTATCCAAAATAAAGTTATATTACAAGATAATTTGCCACTGTTCTAACCAACTACTACCCATGACTTAATCGACAGCCGCAAGGGAAGCAGAAAGAAGGGAGCCTAGTCTACACGGTCTCCGTCAACCCTCTTGATCTTGCCCGCCTTGGCTACGATGTGGGCAACTCGTGCCTTCAGCGCTTCCATGTCAGCTTCGGGCGGCAAGGTCCGGAGGACGTTCTCAAGATTAATCCCGGGGTTGCGGTAGACGATCTTCGTCAACACCCGCTCCATAGTGCCCATGCAAAGTCGACGCGCCTCGTTTGCCAGCTCCGTGGGGACCCTCTCCCGTAGCTGCGCGAGTGCCGGCGCCACCCCTCTGAAGAACAAGCTCAGCTTGGCGCTGTGGGGGAGGCTCTCGTCGGGGGAGTACACAAGGTGCTCCGCCCTCAGCGCCACCATCTCCTTGTCGATGTTGGCGGCGGAGGCGACGAGTTCCTCGGTCCACTGCTCCACCGTCCGCTGGAAGTTGTTCTGCGACAAGGCAGCGCTGTCCAACAGCGCCCTTTCGGCTCGGAGATCATCCTTCAGCTTCGTTTCGCGGTCCCGGGCGGCGTCAAGCGAGTCAGTGAGAGTGGAAACCTTCAGCTCCAAGTATGCAATGGAGTCCTTGGCGTCGTTGAGCTCTTTGCCCTTCTCGGAGAGACGGACTTGCAGCTCCGAATTGGTGTGGGCGTCCTTCTCCCGCGCCACGTTGAGCGCAGCAACCCTGTCCTCGCTCGCCTTCAAGCCCATCTCCAACTGCGCCACCCTGGCCTCCAGATCCCTCTTGGCGGTCTCTGCGGCAGCAGCCGCGTCCCTCGCCTCCTGCAGGGCCCCGCCAATGGCCTGCTCGCGAGCGGTGAGGTCGTCCTCGTGGCTATCGAGATCGACCTTCCGCTGGTTGAGCTCTCCTTCCCGCCGAGACAGATCCTCGGCGGCCAGTCGCTGCTGCTCCTCCACCTCGGCCTTCTCAAGGAGGAACGCCTGGTGTGCTCCGGCGAGCTCTTCGCGCTCCTGCGCCAAGTTCCGGAGGGCCGCCTGGTTGGCGGCATGGAGCTCCGCGGCGCGCTTCTCCAAATCAGCATCGGCCTTGGCAGCCAGAGCCTCTCGGGACTCCAGCTTGGCTTGCCTGGCCCGGTACAGGCCCAGGAGTCGACGTAGGAGTTGCTCCTCTTCGGCCTCGTTGCTGCTGCCGGGCGCGTCGACGACCCTCAGCCCGGCGGAGGCGAGAACTTCTCCGTCGAAGGTCTACCCCTCCACGGGTGCCCTTGACGAGGACGCCCACGGGACTTGGATAAAGACCCCGTTGGAGGCCTCCAGATAGACACCCGACCCAGCCGCGGGGGCGGAGGGGTCGGCGGCCGGCGCAGCGTCCGGCGCTCCTGCGGCCTCAGGGCCAGCAGTGCGGTCGCCGTTCCTTCCCCAGCTGCCGCGCTAGTGGTCGGGGCGGTCTCCTCGACGGCTGGCTCATCGGCACCAGCCATTCCTTCAGTGGTGGTGGCGTCGCCAGCATTGCCGCGCACGTCTTCCTCGGCGATGGTCTCCGTCTCCATCGGCTCCGGGGCGGGCGGATCTAACAACAGAAAAAGAAAAGAAAGAATCGTCAAGCAAATATCCAAAAAGAAGAGTTCAAAAGAAAGAAAGTACAAGGGTTTACCTGCGCGGGCCTCTTCGGTAACGGGGTCCCTCGCCGGGGAGTTCTCCCTTGGCGGCGTAGTAGTGGCCCCTGCTGGCGGAGAGCCGCTTGCGCCTTCCCTTGGCGGGGTGCCCACCCTTGTCGGAGTGCTCGCCCTTGGCGGGGTGCTCGACCTTGTCGGAGTACCCATCCTTGGCGGAGCGCTGTCCCTCGCCGGGGAGCTCCTCCTTGGCGGGGAAGGTGGAACAAGCGGCTCGTCGGGGGCGGCCTCTTGGTGCTCCTGCGGCTGCGGCTCCACTTCTGCACAAAACAACAAAACATTAGTAAGGATAACAACCTCAAGCGCGCCCGTCAAGCAGAAAAGTGAACACAAGACTTACGCTGGGGGCTGCGCTGGGGGCTGCTCTCCGGAGCAGCAGGCTGGTCCGGCAAGCTTGTCGCTGGAGCATCCCCCGCCGCTGCGGCAGGCTCGTCGTCCTCGAGGTCAACCACAGGGATCTTGGCCCTCTTCGCCATCCTCTAGGTCAAGGTCCTGGAAGCCAAACAAGACCAGAGTTAGGCAAAGAGAAATCAAGACAAGAACAACAAGAATCAGAAGTAATAAAAGTATCAAGTGCTTACTCTTCCTCCTCCTCGTCGGAGCTAAGGGCGGAGAAGTCGAATTCCGCCTCGCGTGCCCCAGCTCGAGGAGCTGGAGGAGTAGGCTCCCTCGGGCGCTTGGCGGGCTCCGGAGCCATGGGCTGCGAAAACACCGCTCCGGTCGTCGCCGAGCACCGAGGAGCAGAAGGAACACCGGAGCCGCTTCGGGAGGATCCCCCTCCGCTTGCCGCTGGGACACGGGGCGCCTCCTTGACGACCTTGCTCGTCGTGGTGGCACGCGTCGCACGGCGTTTCGGCTGCTGTCGGGGCGCCGATGGCCTCGCCGTCTCAGTGGTCTTGCGGAGGCGCTTCTTCGGCTGTGGCGGAGGACTTGGTGGTGGCGGAGAGTTCTCTGAGGATGGGGAGGCGTCGTCAAGGATCAGAGACCCGCCGGAGTCTTCGTCAGAATCGCCAGATTCGGCGTCCTCTTCGGCGGGCTCACTGGACTCGGTGCCCTGCCTGGCGGCCTCGCTCGTCCCGGCAGGCTCCCCGGCGGGCTCCCCGGCAAGATCCGCGGCAAGCTTCCCCGCGGGCCTCAGCTGTTTGAGGATCTCCTCCTCCTCGGCCTGGCTCACCGCGTCCGCCGCTTCCGCTTCCTCCACGGGGTACCCAAACTCACCCGCTGCCGCCGCGGCGGCGGCCTCCTCCATCCGGCTGGCTATATATGCCACATCCCGGTCGGTGGTCGCACGGGTGAGCCCCTTTTTCTCCTCGGGGTTGCGTGGCCGTTCAACCAGACTGTCGAAGAAGGTCTGCACGGTCTCCTCTGAAGGCGTCAGCCAGGTGGGAACAACCCCGTGTGAATCGCACTCAGGCATTGCCGCGCGGATGGCGCTAAGAGCAGTATTGTTGCACAATGGAACTACTCCCCGGGACGGGGTGAACCACTCCTTGTGCTTGGGGTCGTGCTTAAACAGCGAGCGGACCATTCCCTTGAGCCTCATGCGGTCTGCCGCGTTGCCGAACTCCCAAGCAGGCCTCTTCCTTTCCTGCAGGGGAGCAATGCGGCGGCGAAGGAAATCAGCCCCAACCTCGCCTACAGTAAGGTTGGCTGCCCGGAGGCGAAGGATCCTAGTAAGGGCGATCTGCAGCTTGTCGTCCTCCAGGGCCAAGTCACTCCAATCCTTGCCGCGCACTACTGCAGTCCGGCGCGGCGAGGTGAACTGCTCGGGTTCTTCTTCCATGACCCAGCACCAATCAGCCCTCCACTCTTCCCACTTGCCGCGGAGCTCTCCAATCAAATACACCTCCTTCTTGTTGAGCCTGAAGATCCAGGAGATGCCGCCGGAGAGTGGGGATCCAGACTGTACTCTAGGTGTGAAGAAGTGGCGGAAGAGAGCTACATTTGGATGGACCCCGACATAGTTTTCGCACAGATGTGCGAAAACAGCCAAAGTAAGGACGGCATTCGGGGTGAAATCTAAGAGGTGGAATCCGTATGTGTTCATCACATCACAGAAAAACTCAGAATACGGAGGACAAAGACCACAGTGGAAGAACAGAGCGAAGAAGTAGTAACCTCCCGGGTACATGTCGATGGCTTGGGCGGGGAGGACTCTGGTGCGCGGGTGAGCCTTCATCTCTCTCGCCCAGAACAGGTAATACTTGTCCTGTAGCTCCCTCGCGCCAAGCCTCGGCGGGAAGACCACCATCCTCTTCCGCATGGCTGCCAGCTTCGCCGCCTTGTCGGACTTGTCGCTCTTCGCCTTGCTGCTCTTCGGGGCCATGGCGGGGACGGCGGGAAGGGTCGGCGGTGCCGGAGAGGCAGGCGGCGGCGGAAGAGTGGTGGAGCTCGGCTCTCTGTCGACGTTTGGGGAGGCGGAGGGCACCGGGGGTTTCTGGAGATTGAAGACACAATGAAAGCAATGGGGGGAAACTGCCCCTGCTTCCTCTGCTTTTAAGGGGGAAGTGGGGGACGTTCCGCATTTTCCCATTAAAGAAACAGTCTACGATCTCTCCCACGACGCCGCAATCGACGCGTGCCGTTAGGGAGGGATGCGGCGAATCTGGAGTGGGAAACGGCGTGCCGTGGGCCGCGTGTGCCCGTGCACTGTTTTGGGCCTGGCCCAACAGCGCTCGGCACCGTGTGTGGCCCAGGCCCGGGGGCTCCTGTCGGTGTACTAAAGCAGGGGTACCTTAGTATCCCGACTTGTGCACGGGCAGTAGCAGCGTCCCGTGGTCAGGCTCACCACGCGCCCGCCAAAGCCCACTCTGGATCCTTTGGAGCCATTCAAGAACAAAGTATTCAAGTTAAGAGACAAGACCCCGGCAAGAGGAGCTTGCCGGGAAGGCTGCACCAGGCTCAAGGTTATCATTCCAGCACAAGACCCTAGCAAGAGGAGCTTGCCAGGAAGGCCAAAGAACAGCACCTCAGAAGATATATCGTGGCGCATCATGCGCCCCGGCAGGACCCGGAGAGCGACAAGCTTCCGGGCCCGACAAGATTGTGACCCCGGCAAGGTGCTTGCTGAGGGAAGCTTACGCTGTATGCCTGCGCTCCAGCTCATCCGGCCACGCGTCGCCCTGGGGCCCTTCCAGGGACACGTGGCAGATGGCTGTGCAGCCTGGGGTACACGGTGGCAAGCCGCGGTGACAAAGCCATCGCCGTGGCGAACGAAGACGCATGGACGGACGCTTTTGGGGTGACGGCGACGGGCATTCAATGCCCTTGTCCCCCACCGTCAGGGTTAGGTATAGACCACTGTGCATACACTGTTCATGCACTGTTACAACTACCACCGATTTTACACTTTTACCCTCCTCTACGTTGACACCTGTCGGTGACCCCTTTGAGCTATAAAAGGAGGCCCATGCACAACGTAGAGGGGGTTCGATTCCAGAAACTTGATCACTCCCACGCTCGGTGCAGCTAGCACTGTAGATCTTCAAGCTACCGAGCTCAAGAACTCAATACAACCAAAGGCAGGAGTAGGGTTTTACGCATCCGTGCGGCCCGAACCTGGGTAAACTGCCCGCGTGTGCCCCTCGAACTGCTCTTTGTGCTTCCTCCGCTCCCTTGCCGTACCGTAGAAGGGGCTCCGGTCCCATAGGTGTTCATGGGCGGTCAGTTTCCCCGACAGAACACCAGACTTTTTGTGTGTTAAAATTGCACCATTCGGAGCCACCACATCAATTTCAACCCTTTCTGACTTCATTAGGAATTTTTCATGCATTTGCTGATTTTTTAAGGTGAATGACCTTGAAATCGAAAAACACTACAAATGAACTCTAAACAGGTTGAAAGTTGGCATGGTATCATCATTTGACCCACATAGCACATGCTAAAATTTTGATAGGGTTACGGCAAAAACTGGACGCGCTTCGTGTACAAACTGGACAATCTCTTTCGAAGTATTTTTGTTTCGAACAAAAACTCATTTGTTACAAAGGGATTTCATTTATTAGAACTTATTTGAACTCCAGACTTTTTGTGTATTCAAAAGGCACCATTCAAAGCAACATCATCAATTTACAACCCTTTCTGACTTCATTTGGTATTTTTCATGCATTTATTGATTTTTTAAGCTAAATCACCCTGAAACTGAAAAGCATTACAAATGAACTATGAAAAGGTTGAAAGTTGGCATGGTATCATCATTTGACCCACATAGCATGTGCTAAATCGATGAGAGGGTTACAGAAAAAATAGGATGCACTTCGTGTACAAAATGGACAATATCTTTCGAAGTATCAGGGTTTCGGACAAAATCTTATATATGTTACAAATGTATTTCATTTTTTGAACTTATTTGAACACTAGACTTTTTGTGTGTTAAAATTGCACCATTCGGAGCGACCACATCAATTTCAACCCTTTCTGACTTCATTAGGAATTTTTCATGCATTTGTTGATTTTTTAAGGTGAATGACCTTGAAATCGAAAAGCACTACAAATGAACTCTAAACAGGTTGAAAGTTGGCATGGTATCATCATTTGACCCACATAGCACATGCTAAAATTTTGAGAGGGTTACGGCAAAAGCTGGACATGCTTCGTGTACAAAATGGACAATCTCTTTCGAAGTATGTGTGTTTCGGACGAAAACTCATTTGTTACAAAGGGATTTCATTTATTACAACTTATTTGAACTCCAGACTTTTTGTGTATTCAAAATGCACCATTCAAAGCAACATCATCAATTTTCAACCCTTTTTGACTTCATTTGGTATTTTTTCATGCATTTATTGATTTTTATGCTAAATGACCATGAAATTGAAAAGCATTACAAATAAACTCTGAAAAGGTTGAAAGTTGGCATGGTATCATCATTTGACCCACATAGCATGTGCTAAAAAGATGAGAGGGTTACGACAAAAACTCGATGCACTTCGTGTACAAAATGGACAATCTCTTTCGAAGTATGAGGGTTTCATACGAAAACTCATATGTTACAAAGATATTTATTTTTTTGAACTTATTTGAACTCCAGAATTTTTGTTTGCTTGAAATGCACCTTTCAGAGCCACATCATCAATTTTTAACACTTTCTGACTTCATTTGGAATTTTTCATGCATTTAGTAATTTGTTCAAGCTAAATGACCCTGAAATTGAAAAGCACTAGAAATGAACTTTGAAAAGGTTGAAAGTTGGCATGGTATCATCATTTCACCCACATAGCATGTGCTAAAAAGTTGAGAGCGTTACGGCAAAAACTGGATTCACTTCGTGTACAAAATGGACATTATCTGTCGAAGTATTAGGGTTTCGGACGAAAACTCATATGTTACAAATATATTTCATTTTTTGAACTTATTTGAACACCAGACTTTTTGTGTGTTAAAATTGCACCATTCGGAGCCACCACATCAATTTCAACCCTTTCTAACTTCATTAGGAATTTTTCATGCATTTGCTGATTTTTTAAGGTGAATGACCTTCAAATCAAAAAACACTACAAATGAACTCTAAACAGGTTGAAAGTTGGCATGGTATCATCATTTGACCCACATAGCACATGCTAAAATTTTGAGAGGGTTACGGCAAAACTGGATGCGCTTCGTGTACAAACTGGACAATCTCTTTCGAAGTATCTGTGTTTCGGACGAAAACTCATATGTTACAAAGAGATTTCATTTATTAGAACTTATTTGAACTCCAGACTTTTTGTGTATTCAAAATGCACCATTCAAAGCAACATCATCAATTTTCAACCCTGTCCGACTTCATTTGGTATTTTTCATGCATTTATTGATTTTTGAAGCTAAATGACCCTGAAACTGAAAAGCATTACAAATGAACTATGAAAAGGTTGAAAGTTGGCATGGTATCATCATTTGGCCCACATAGCATGTGCTAAAAGGATGAGAGGGTTGCAGCAAAAACTAGATGCACTTCGTGTACAAAATGGACAATCTCTTTTGAAGTATCAGGGTTTCATACAAAAACTCATCTGTTACAAAGGTATTTCATTTTTTAAACTTATTTGAACACTAGTCTTTTTGTGTGTTCAAAATGCACCATTCAGAGCCACATCATCAATTTTCAACCCATTCTGACTTCAATTGGTATTTTCCATGCATTTACGGAGTTTTTAAAGCTAAATGACCATAAATTGAAAAGCACTACAAATGAACTCTGAAAGGTTGAAAGTTGGCATGGTATCATCAGTTCACCCACATAGAATGTGCTAAAAACATGAGAGGGTTACGGCAAAAACTGGATGCACTTCGTGTACAAAATGGACAATCTCTTTCGTAGTATCAGGGTTTCATACAAAAACTCATCTGTTACAAAGATATTTCCTTTTTTGAACTTATTTGAACTCCAGACTTTTTGTTTGTTCAAAATGCACCATTCAGAGCCACATTATCAATTTTTAACCCTTTCTGACTTCATTTTGTATTTTTCATGCATTTAGTGATTTTTTCAAGCTAAATGACCCTGAAATTGAAAAGCACTACAAATGAACTTTGAAAAGGTTGAAAGTTGGCATGGTATCATCATTTCACCCACATAGCATGTGCTAAAAAGTTGAGAGGGTTACGACAAAAATTGGATGCACTTCGTGTACAAAATGGACAATATCTTTCTAAGTATTAGGGTTTCGGGTGAAAACTCATCTGTTACAAAGGTATTACATTTTTTGAACTTATTTGAAGTCCAGACTTTTTATTTCTTCAAAATGCACCATCCGGAGCCACCACATCAATTTCAACCCTTTCTGACTTCATTTGGAATTTTTCATGCATTAGCTGATTTTTAAGCTAAATATCCGTGGAATTTTAAAGCACCACAAATGAACTCTGAAAAGGTTGAAAGTTGGCATGGTGTTGTGGAATTGTTACAGCAGATGTCCTTAGTGTCAGGACTTAGTCGCGAGGCCAATGCATCTATGTGGTAGCTTGAGAAGGGTTGATCGGGATCGAGAGACGCAACACACAAGACAATGGTTTAGACAGCTTCGCCCCCCTGGAAACATCATCCGGTAATAACCCTACATGCTGTTTGAGGGTAGGTCTCATTATGATCATGTGGGAGTTGCTGTATAAGCCGGCTCTCCTCTAGTTGTGTCTAGCCATAGAGATAATTTCTTCTTCTTCCTCTTGGGGTGCCCTACACCTCCTTATATATTTTGAAGCGGCGGGTTACATGACTAGTCCTAGTAGGATTATGATTACTCTATTGCAAGTGGAGTCCTAGTGTTGCTTCCTTTGTAAGGGAATATTCCTTACGCTTTCCTCTTAAGCCGGCCCACCATATCATGAGTCGGCCTTCTGGGCCTTGGGCCTTGTCATCAATCCGACTCCCCTGCCAGGTCACCATGTCGTCTGTCTGACCCACCCACCGGGTCACCATGTAAGTCGCAATGTTCAGGCGGGTTGCCCGTAAATCGCCAGGTCCGACTGGGTCGCCAGTGAGTCACCAAGCTCCAGCCGGGTCATAACTTTGGTCGAGTCATACCGCGGGGTATAACCCCGATATCAGCCCCCAGTTTTGCTTGGATTTATCCATGGTAAACTTATGCCGCAAAATAAACACAATAACAAATTTGACAGGTTGTGCTCCGGTTTAAAAATTCTCCTAAGCAGGAACCTGATCATCCTTAAGTCCTCGTCATTTCCTCCTGGATGAGTGTCCATGTTCTCATAGCAAATCTCCTTTAGCAGATATGTTCAAACTTTGCAAATGCAAAAAATCCGGGCACTTCTTCTGAAAAATCCGAGTCAATAGGCCAGCTTCATAATCAATTTGCTGACGTTGGTTTCTCACAGAGAAATATTGTGAAGAATAATTCATTTGATTCGACTCCCGATGCTTACCAAAAAATATTGGTCTTTGAAATACCCATCTGATATTCTGCCGGCTTGAAGATGTAGAACTTGCCAGTTTATCATTGCCAAAATTGTTGGGTTATAAAAACTGATGATTCCGAGTTATGACAGTTATACACACCGGGTCATGATTGTTGCCAATGCCGGGTCACACAATTAATTTTCCTGATTTGCTCAAAACTGAGAATTTGAAGACGTTCCTCCTTTATATGCATATTACCTGTAGCCCCCAAGTCTTAAGAGGAGAACATAGTGATAGTTTAAGACTTGCTTCAATATAAATGTTGCAACCTTGAAAAATCCAGATTCTTCATCTCAGTCACTAGTCAAAACTGAATATTCCACATATGTAGCCCTAGTGCCGGGTTGTCATGCTTGCCGCAACCTGGGACTTGTAATTGCCTTATGTTCATAAAACTTTCAACCAGTGTAGCTCCCAAGGGCTGGGTCATTATGCAATAATGAGCAGGGACTTTATAAATATGATCATGTAGACTTGAACAGCATCGTGTAGCCCCCAAGGGCCGGCTCAGTAAGATAATATTGAGCTGGGACTTTATATATAGTTCTTTGAAAAGAGCATCATATGATGTAACCCTCATCATGGGGCTTGAACCCACGTCCACAAGGTTAAGAGCTTTGTGCCTTACCAACTTAGAAGTGGACCCTTCAATATAGTGGAATAAAACTTGTGTACCTTGAATTTTTGACACGAGCTATTGGTAGCCCCCAAGGGCCAGATCATTACGATGTGATGAGTCGGGTCTTCAATAAGGCAAGTAAAAATGACCTTGCATTAGCCCCCAAGTGCCATGGTGTATGCTCGCAGTGACATGGGACTTGCATATTTAATGTAATCTCAATCTGAATAATGTATCCCCCAAGTGTCGGGTCGTAAGCCTGCAGCGACTCGGGATTATTCCTTCCATTGCAGAATAAATCATATCCATTGATAAACAAATAATAATCATTGCGCCGAAGCGACTTTGAAAACCTCAATCATAATACTGGTTATTGATAACCATAATAAAAATCCAGCCATGTTGGCTATTCAAGATTTGAATAATATAATCCGGTATGAAAACCTTAATCATTTAATATCATAATGAAAATCCATCCAATTTTGGCCATTAAATATTTGAATACCTGATTAGTTGGCATGTAAATCCAGAGTTTAACTACCCGGCGGCTCTTGGCCGATGGCGACTTAATGCGCATTCATTGTAAGCCGGAATTTTTGTAACCCGGTGACTTAGAGTCTGCCATTCTGGCGGGTTGAAAAGACCCGGAGATGCTTCAAATATGAGACATAAATAGCGCAGCTCGACCCGACTTGTAAAAAACCATGTAGCAAGAAAAGAGATGAAGTAAAACCAACATAGCAAATCAAAAAAATCCAAGGCTTTTGTAGGCCGCCATGCCAAAGTTTCTTCTTCAATGAAACTAGCATGTTGGCCATTGGAAGGTACGTGCTTTTTGTGAGCCGGCTCTCACAGTACCCAATTAACATTTGAACCCAGATAAGATCAGGTCTTATTTAAAGATAGACTTAGTATGTGGGGTTAGAGTTGCATCATGCATCACAAGCCGATTTATCCAAGTTTCAAGGAAGGCGGCTTATGAGCCTGGATCTATCCTGACTATCTGTAAGCCGTGTTGTCACATGAAAACTGACCACCCGCGAACACCTATGGGACCGGAGCCCCTTCTACGTTGCGGTAAGGGAGCGGAGGGAGCACGGAGAGCAGATCGAGGAGCACACGCGGGCAGTTTACCCAGGTTTGGGCCGCGATGTACGCGTAAAACCCAACTCCTGCCTTCGTTGTATTGAGTTCTTGGGCTCGGGAGTTTGAAGATCTACAGTACTAGCTACACCGAGCGAGAGAGTGGTTTAGTTTCTAGGATCGAACCCCCTTCTACGTTGTGCATGGGCCTCCTTTTATAGCTCAAAGGGGTCACCGACAGGTGCCAACGTAGAGGAGGGTAAAAATGTAAAACTGGTGGTAGTTGCAACAGTGCATGAACAGTGTATGAACAGTGGTTTTCACCTAACTCTGACGGTGGGGGACAAGGGCATTGAATGCCCGTCGCCGTCGCCCCAAAAAGCGTCCGTCCATGCGTCTCCGTTCGCCACGGCTATAGCCTTGTCACCGCGGCTTGCCACCGTGTACCCCAGGCTGCACAGCCATCTGCCACGTGCTCCTGGAAGGGCCCCAGGGCGACGCGTGGCCAGATGAGCTGGAGCGCAGGCACACGGCATAAGCTTCCCCGGCAAGCAACTTGCCGGGGTCGTAACCTTGCCGGGCCTGGAAGCTTGTCGCTCTCCGGGCCCTGCCGGGGCGCATGATGCACCGCGATGTATCTTCTTGAAGTGTCGTTCTTTTGTCCTTCCTGGCAAGCTCCTCTTGCCAGGGTCTTGTGCTGGAATGATAAGTTTGCGCCTGGTGCGGCCTTCCCGGCAAGCTCCTCTTGCCGGGGTCTTGTCTCTTAACTTGAATACTTTGTTCTTGAATGGCTTAAAGGGGTCGAGAGTGGGCTTTGGCGGGCGCGTGGTGAGCCAGACCATGGGATGCTGCTACTGCCCGTGCACAAGTCGGGATACTAAGGTACCCCTACTTTAGTACACCGACAGGAGCCCCCGGGCCTGGGCCATACACGGTGCCGAGCGCTGTTGGGCCAGGCCTAGAACAGTGCACGGGCACACGCGGCCCACGGCGCGCCGTTTCCCACTCTAGATTCGCCGCATCCCTCCCTAACGGCACGCCTCGATTGCGGTGTCGTGGGAGAGATCGTGGCATGTTTCTTTAATGGGGAAATGCGGAACGTCCCACACTTCCCCCTTAAAAGCAGAGGAAGCAGGGGCCGTTCCCCCACTGCTTTCATTGCGCCTTGAATCTCCAGAAACCCCCGCCGCTCCCTGCTTCTGCCCTTCCTCCGCCGTCTTCCCCACCCGCAGCGCCGTCGTCCTCCCTCGCCGTCCCCGCCATGGCCCCGAAGAGCGACAAGGCGAAGAGCGATAAGGCGAAGAAGGAGAAGTCTGAGCAGGCGGCGAAGCTGGCAGCCATGCGGAGAAGGATGGTGGTCTTCCCGCCGAGGCTCGGCCCGAGGGAGCTGCGGGACAAGTACTACTTGTTCTGGGCGAGGGAGACGAAGGATCACCCGCGCACCAGAGTCCTCCCCGCCGTGGCCGTCGACATGTTCCCGGGAGGTTACCACTTCGTCGCTTCGTTCTTCTATTGCGGTCTCTGCCCTCCGTATTCGGAGTTCTTCTATGATGTGATGAACACGTATGGCCTCCACCTCTTAGATTTCACCCCAAATGTCGTTCTCACCTTGGCCGTTTTCGCACATCTGTGCGAAAACTATGTCGGGGTCCACCCAAATGTAGCTCTTTTCCGCCACTTCTTCACGCCTAGAGTAGAATCTGGATCCCCACTCTCCGGCGGTATCTCCTGGATCTTTAGGCTGAACAAGAAGGAGACGTACTTGAATGGAGAGCTTCGCGGCAAGTGGGAGGAGTGGAGAGCTGACTGGTGCTGGGTCATGGAGGATGAGCCCGAGCAGTTTACCTTGCCGCGCCAGACTGCAATAGTGCGCGGCAAGGATTGGAGCGACTTGGCCCTGGAAGACAACAAGCTGCAGATTGCCCTTACTAGGATCCTTCGTCTCCGGGCTGCCAATCTTACTGTAGGCGAAGTCGGGGCCGATTTCCTCCGCCGCCACATTGCCCCCCTGCAGGAAAGGAAGAGGCCTGCCTGGGAGTTTGGCAACGCGGCAGACCGTATGAGGCTGCGCCCCGGGCTGAACTATAATTTCACCGTCTTGGAACAGAAGGGGATGGTCCGGGAGCTGTTCAAGCATGACCCCAAGCACCCGGAGTGGTTCAGACCGTCGGTCGGAGTAGTCCCTTTGTGCAACAATACTGCCCTCAGTGCCATCCGCACGGTAATGCCTGAGTGCGACTCCCACGGGGTCGTCCCCACTTCGCTGGTGCCTTCAGCGGAGACCGTGCAGGCCTTCTTTGATAATCTGGTCGAACGGCCATGCAACCCCGAGGAGAGAAAAGGCCTTACCCGGACGACCACCGACCGGGATGTGGCCTACATAGCCAACAGGATGGAGGAGGCCGCCGCAGCTGCAGTTGCGGGTGAGTTCGGGTACACTGTGGACGAGGCGGAAGCAGCGGACGCGGTGAGCCAGGCTGAGGAGGAGGAAATCCTCAAGTTGCTAAAGCTCGCGCCCGAGGAGTTTGCCGGGGAGCCTACCGGGGAGCCTGCCGGGATGGGCGAGGCTGCCGGGCAGGGTACCGAGTCCAGCGGGCCCGCCGAGGAGGAGGAGGACGCCGAGTCCGGTGATTCTGACGAAGACTCTGGCGGGTCTCTGAATCTTGACGACGACGCCTCCTCATCCTTAGAGAACTCTCCGCCACCCTCAAGTCCTTCGCCACAGCAGAAGAAGCCCCTCCGCAAGGCCGCTGAGACGACGAGGCCACAGGCGCCTCGACAGCAGCCGAAGCGCTGTGCGACGCGTGCCACCACAACGAGTGAGGTCGTCAAGGAGGCTCCCCGTGCCCGAGCGACAAGCGGAGGGGGATCTTCCTGGAGTGGCTCAGGTGCCCCTTCCGCCCCTAGGCCCTCAACGACAACCGGCGCGGGGTCTTCACAAACCACAGCTCCGGAGCCTGCGAAGCGCCCGAGGGAGCCTTCTCCTCCAGCTCCTCGCGCCGGAGCACGTGAGGCGCAGTTTGACTTCTTCGCCCTCAGCTTCGATGAAGAGGAGGAAGAGTAAGCATTTGCAAATTCTATTTCCTTTGATTTTGTCTTGATTTTCCTTGCTCGGTTCTGATCTTGTTTTGGCTTCCAGGACCTTGACCCAGAGGATGGCGAAGAGGGCCAAGATCCCTGTGGTCGATCTCGAGGACGATGAGCCCGTCGCAGCGGCAGGTGACGCACCAGCGACAGACTTGCCGGACCAGCCTGCTGCTCCGGAGAGCAGCCCCCAGCGTAAGTCCTTTGCTTACTTTTCTGTTTGTCGGGCGCGCTTGAGGTAGTTATCCTTATTAATGTTTTGTTGTCTTGTGCAGAAGTGGAGCCGCAGCCGCAGGGGCACCAAGAGGTCGCCCCCGACGAACCGCTTGTCCCACCCTCCCCGCCAAGGATGAGCTCCCCGGCAAGGGACAGTACTCTGCCAAGGATGGGCACTCCGCCGAGGGCAAGCACCCCGCCAAGGGCGAGCTCCCCGACAAGGGTGAACTCCGCGCCAAGGGAAGGCGCCAGCGGCCCTCCGCCGGCGAGGGCTTCTTCTCCGCCGCCAAGGGAGAACTCCCCAGCGAGGGGCCCCGTTGTCGAAGAGGCTCGCGAAGGTAAACCTTGTGATTTCTTCTTCTTGGATTCATCTTTTTTGGATATTTGCTTGACAATTCTTTCTTTTCTTTTTCTTCTTGTTGTCAGACCCGCCTGCCCCGGAGCCGATGGAGACGGAAACCATTGCCGAGGAGGAGGTGCGCGGCGAAACTGGCGACGGCACCGCCGCGGAAGGAATGGCCGGCGCCGACGAGCCAGCCGCCGAGGAGACCGCCCCGACCGCTGATGCCGCCGCTGGGGAGGGGACCGGCGACCACACTGCTGGCCCGGAGGCCGCAGGAGCGCCGGACGCTGCACCGGCCGCCGACCCCTCCGCCTCCGCACCTGTGGGTCGGGCGTCTATCTGGAGGCCGCCAGCGGGGTCTTTATCCAAGTCCCGTGGGCGTCCTCATCAAGGGCACCCGCGGAGGGGGAGACGTTTGACGGAGAAGTTCTTGCCTCCGCCGGGTTGAAGGTTGTCGACGCGCCCGGCAGCAGCGACGAGCCCGAAGAGGAGCAACTCCTACGTCGACTTCTGGGTTTGTACCGGGCCAGGCAAGCCAAACTGGAATCCCGAGAGGCCCTGGCTGCCAAGGCCGGTGCTGATCTGGAGAAGCGTGCCGTGGAGCTCCGTGCCGCCAACCTGGCGGCCCTCCGAAACTTGGCGGAGGAGCGTGAAGAGCTTGCCGGAGCACACCAGGCGTTCCTCCTCGAGAAGGCCGAGGTGGAGGAGCAGCAGCGTTTGGCCGCCGAGGAGCTATCTCGGCGGGAAGGAGAGCTCAACCAGCGGAAGGTCGACCTCGATAGCCATGAGGACGACCTCACCTCTCGTGAGCAGGCCATTGGCGGGGCTCTGCAGGAGGCGAGGGATGCCGCCGCTGCCGCAGAGACCGCCAAGAGGGATCTGGAGGCCAGGGTGGCGCAGATGGAGCTGAACTTGAAGGCGAGTGAGGACAGGGTCACTGCGCTCAACGTGGCGCGGGAGAAGGACGCCCACACCAACTCGGAGCTGCAAGTCCGCCTCTCCGAGAAGGGCAAAGAGCTCACTGACGCCAAGGACTCCATCGCTGACTTAGAGCTGAAAGTTTCCACCCTCACCGACTCGCTTGACGCCGCCCGGGACCGCGAGACGAAGCTGAAGGACGATCTCCGTACTGAGAGGGCCTTGCTGGAGAGCGTCACCGTCTCGCAAAACCACTTCCAGCGGACGGTGGAGCAGTGGACCGAGGAGCTCGTCGCCTCCGCCTCCAACATCGACAGTGAGATGGTGGTGTTGAGGGCGGAGCACCTCGCGTACTCCCCCGACGAGAGCCTCCCCCACAGCGCCAAGCTGAGCCTGTTCTTTAGAGGGGTGGCGCCGGCTCTCGCGCGGCTACGGGAGAAGCTCCACACGCAGCTGGCTGACGAGGCGCGCCGGCTTTGCATGGGTACAATGGAGCGGGTGTTGTCGAAGATCGTCTACCGCAACGCCGGGATCAACCTCGTCAACGTCCTCCGGACCCTGCCGCCCGAAGCCGACCAGGAGGCGTTAAGGGCACAAGTTGCCCACATCGTGGCCAAGGCGGGCAAGATCAAGAGGGTCGACGGAGACCGGAGGGACTAGGCTCCCTTCCTTCCGCTTCCTTTGCCGCTGCCGATTAAGTCATGGGTAGTAGTCGATTAGAACAGCGGCAAGCTATCTCTGTAATATATACTTTTATTTTGGGTAATCAATGCAGTGTTATCTCCCTTGCTTTTAGTCCTTTCGCTTTGTATGCTTTCCACCCTCCGCTTTTAGGGAACTTGCCGGCAAAGGGACCCTTGCTGCGAGCGCTGAGTGCGGGACTCTTAGCAGCATGCTAGCAATGCCCTTGCCGGCAAGAAACCTTGCCGCGGCTAGTCGCAGCACACTTAGGTTGTTGAGCGAACTCGAAAACGAAATAAGGGCGTGACACTTGTCGCAGCTCACTTAAGCCGTTGAGCGTGCTCGAAACAAAGTAAGGGCGCGGCTAGCCACGGTTAGGTTCCTCCGCGCACAGGTTTTCCATACAAAGTGTGGTTGTTCAAGGAAGATAACTAAGAATTTTCAGAAATTTGAATGCTCAAACTATGGTAACTTAGCTTTCGTGGGTTGTTTGCTTCCCGGCAAGGCTTCCCTTTCTTGAACAGCACTTGGTCCATACCTCTATCTCCTTCCCCCCCGGCAAACTTGTGTGCGAGGAACAGTCCTTCTGTTTCAGAGAGAAAGGCAAAAGAGGAGGAAATACAAGTACGGAGCCTTGCGGCTTGTTACTGCTTACCGGGGATGTGTGCCGCACAAAATGTCAGATGATACATGCAAGTAAAAGGAAAAGCACGAAATGACAAATGGTGCGAAGCACAAAAGTTTTACTGATGCACGGGGTCTGTGCCCGGCTTTGTACAAAGGTTTACATGCAACAGCGGCAAGACTTGTACAAAAAGTGGTTGCGGGAGCGGATCACGGCAACCGCGCCTCACGGGTGAAACTTGCGAAGATGCTCGATATTCCAGGAGTTGCTCTCCGGTAAGCCTTCTTCGGTCTCAAGGCGGACAGCGCCGGGCCTTGTGACTTGTCTCACCCGATAAGGGCCTTCCCACTTCGGCGTCAACTTGTTGGAGTTCTTGGCAGACTGAACGCGCCGAAGAACAAGGTCGCCTTCCTCGAGACTCCTGGCCTTGACCTTGTGGCTGTGGTAGCGATGCAAGGCTTGCTGGTATCGAGTAGCTCGTACAGCAGCCTGGGGACGGCCCTCCTCGAGGAGCAATGCGTCATCTTGCCGCAACTGCTCTTGCTCAAGCTCATCGTAAGCGAGCACTCGAGGAGACTCGTATACGAGTTCCGTGGGGAGAACTGCCTCTGCTCCACAGACGAGAGCAAAGGGTGTCTGTCCGGTGGCTCGATTTGGTGTCGTCCTGATTGACCAAAGAGCCGCCGGCAACTCCTCGATCCAGTTTCTTCCGCACTTGTGCAGCCTGTCGAAGGTTCTTGTCTTGAGTCCGTGCAGCACTTCAGCGTTTGCCCTCTCCATTTGACCATTGCTCCTTGGGTGAGCAACAGAAGCGAAGCAGACCTTGGCGCCAAGGTCTTGGACGTATTGCATGAAGGTGCGACTTGTGAACTGCGTGCCGTTGTCGGTGATGATCCTATTAGGGATTCCGAAACGGCAAACGATCGACCTAAAGAACCTGACAGCTGACTGCGCAGTCACCTTTCTCACTGGTTCCACTTCCGGCCACTTTGTGAACTTGTCGATTGCAACGTACAAGTACTCAAAGCCCCCGACTGCGCGGGGAAAGGGGCCGAGGATGTCGAGCCCCCAGACCGAGAAGGGCCAGGACAAAGGTATCATCTGGAGAGCTTGAGCTGGCTGGTGTATTTGCTTGGCATGGAACTGGCACGCTTCACACTTGGTTACTTGTGCAGTTGCATCTTGGAGGGCTTCTGGCCAAAAGAAACCTTGCCGGAACGCCTTCCCGGCAAGCGCTCTTGCGCCAATGTGGTGGCCACATATGCCTCCATGTATCTCCGCCAACAGCTTCTGTCCATCTTCCCGGGAAATGCACTTCAACCTGACACCGTTGAGTCCTCTTCTGTACAGTTCGTTGCCAACGAACTAGTACATACTTGACTGTCTGGTTATTTTTTCTATCTCTTCTGGCTCATCGGGAAGTTCTCCAGTTTGAAGAAAACAGACAATTTGGTGCGCCCATGCTGGAGCCTGAGGCTCAACAACAAGGACTAAAGGCACCAGAGCTGCTGCGGGAACCTCAGCTTCTACGACAAGAACCTGTGGCTCTGCCGGAGCTGAGGGTTCCCCGGCAAGCCTACCGGGGCAAGGCTTGTCGGGAACGCCTGCTTCAACTGTACAGACCCTTGGGTCCGCAGGAGCAAACCGTTCCTCAGCATCTTGGTTGTTGATCTGGGGGACTTTGGCGGCGGCCTCAGGAAGATCCGCCGGCAAGTAGTCACCGGAGACCAACTTCCTCTTCTTGCTTTGCCCAACTGATGGTGTGACGGATGGTTGAGTTATCTTGAGCATGAAGGTCCCTGGTTCCACAGGTAACTTCATTGCAGCACACTTTGAGAGGCCATCTGTGATATCATTCTGAGCTCTTGGGACATGCTCTATCTGCAGGCCTTCAAAGTGTTCTTCAAGCTTCCTCACTTCATCGACATAAGCTTCCATCAAGGTACTCTGGTAACTTTTGTTTACTTGTCGGACCACCAATTGTGAATCTCCCCGCACAATCAACTTCTTGATCCCAAGTTCGGCCGCAATTCTGAGGCCGGCGAGCAAACCTTCATACTCAGCAGTATTGTTTGTCGCTTGCTCCTTGGGAAAGTGCATCTGAACAACGTACTTGAGGTGCTCTCCGGTGGGCGCTATGAGCAACACGCCAGCGCCGGCGCCTTGCAGCGAGAAGGCACCATCGAAGTACATTATCCACTCTTTGCTTGCCTCTTGGACGGGGATGTTTGTCTCTGGAACTTCTTCATCTGGTGTTGGCGTCCATTCTGCTATGAATTCTGCCAAAGCTCTGCTCTGTATGGTTGAAGTACTCTCAAACTTGAGACCAAAGCTTGACAGCTCCAGTGCCCACTTGACGATCCTGCCTGTTGCTTCTGGATTTTGCAATATCCTTTTCAACGGAAAGTGAGTGACCACCGTTTTCTCATGTGCTTGGAAGTAGTGGCGCAGCTTTCTTGAGGCCATGAGGAGGCCAAAAAGTAATTTCTGCACCCCAGAGTATCTTGATCTAGCTCCCTGCAAGAGGGAACTTACAAAATAAACTGGGCGCTGCACCATCTTCTTTCGCACTTCTCCTTGCTCCTGTGCAGACTTGTCCTTGTGGGGGCCAGAGCTTGTCGGGGAAGCCCCCTGCTTGTCGCTGGATGCGCTCGTCGGGGATGTGGGTTCCTCATCTGCCTTCCTCTCCGCTACTAACGCAGCACTAACCACTTGATTGGTTGCCGCTAGGTACAGCAGCAACTTCTCTTGTGGCTTAGGTGCGACAAGTATTGGGGTGGAGGACAGGTATCCTTTCAAGTCTTGCAGCGATGCCTCCGCTTCCGAAGTCCATTTCATAGGACCTGCCTTTTTCAAGATTTTGAAGAAAGGCAGGGCGCGTTCTGCAGACTTTGAAATGAACCTGCTGAGGGCAGCCACACAACCCGCAAGCCTTCGTACATCTTTGACGCGCTTTGGGGCTTCGATCTGCTCGATGGCCTTTATCTTGTCGGGATTGGCTTCAATCCCCCTCTGGGACACAAAGAACCCGAGAAGCTTGCCGGAGGGAACTCCGAAGACGCACTTCTCGGGGTTCAACTTGAGTTTTATCTTGCGCAGATTATCAAAGGTTTCTTCTAGGTCTTGAACTAGGGTAGTCTTGCTCTTGCTCTTGACCACTATGTCATCCATGTAGGCTTCTACATTCCCGTGTATCTGTGGCTCAAAAGCAGTGTGTACCACCCTTGCAAATGTTGAACCCGCATTCTTCAGTCCAAAGGGCATGCGTATGAAACAATATGTGCCACATGGAGTAATGAATGCGGTCTTCTCTTCATCTTCCTCAGCCATGAATATTTGGTGGTAACCTGAGTATGCATCGAGAAATGAAAGCAACTCACACCCGGCCGTGGAGTCAACGATCTGGTCAATGCGCGACAAGGGGAATGGATCCTTGGGACAAGCTTTATTCACATCAGTGAAGTCTATACAAAGTCTCCATTTCCCATTAGCCTTACGCACGACAACTGGATTGGCCAACCACGTGGGATGGAGTACACCTCTGACCAGGCCTGCTGCTTCCAACTTCTTGATCTCTTCGGCAATGAACTCTTGGCGCTCCACCGCTTGCTTTCTGACCTTCTGCTTGACGGGCCGCGCGTGAGGACAAACAGCAAGCTTGTGCTCAATTACCTTCCTGGGAACGCCGGGGATGTCAGACGGTTGCCACGCAAACACGTCAACATTCGCCCGCAGGAAGGCAATGAGGGCGCTTTCCTATTTGGGGTCGAGTGTAGCACTGATGGTGAAGGTACCACCAGTGCCGTCCTCCTTGGCGGGCACCTTCTTGGTTGCCGGTGGAGCTGCCATTCCCTTCTTGCACTTGCCGGTGGAGCTCGATGGCGCGTCCTCGACGGCAGCGCAGCACTCCGAAGAAGTGCGTTTGCCAGAGTGGGCCCCAGAGCTCTTGCCGGACTTGGTCTTGGTCTTCCCCTCGGGAGCTTCAGCGGCAAGTGTTTTGCTGTCTGCCGCGGCTGCTGCGTCCCGGTAAATCTTGTCGGCGCAGATAAGCGCATCTTTCTTGTCGCCTGGGACAAAGATGACGCTTATTGGCCCTGGCATCTTGAGCATATTGTATGCGTAGTGGGAAGCTGCCATGAACTTGGCGAGCGCAGGACGACCAAGTATCCCATTATATGGTAATGGATATCGGCAACGTCGAACGTGATCCTCTCTGTCCTGAAGTTAAGCTCTCCGCCAAAGGTCACCGGCAGCGTGATCTTCCCCTTCGGCTTGCTCCTTCCCGGGTTGATTCCTTGGAACGTCCCGGTTTCCTCGAGCTCGCTGTCGGGGATCTGCAGTTTTTTAATCACAGCGGAGGAGATCAAGTTGAAGCTGGCCCCGCCGTCAACCAACATCTTGGTGACCTTGAGGTTGCGGATAGTTGGTGAAACCAACATCGGCAAGCACCCGACCGCAGTTCTGCGGTCAGGGTGGTCCTCAAGGTCGAAGATGATGGGCGTGCCGGACCATTTCAGCAGCCTGCGCGACTCGACGGGTGGCTCAGCTGCATTCACTTCCCGCACCCATTGCTTGAGTTGGCGGTGGGAAGTATGCAGAGAGGCACCTCCATCGACGCACAGAACTTCTGTGGCCTTCTGGAACTCCTGCTCGCTGTTATCTCCTTCATCCATGTCCTCGTCATCGTCTTCATCTTCATCCTTGTCGCGGCCCCGGGGAGGTCTGTCTCCTTGCCGCTGCTTGGCCTTGCCGCGGCGTCCTCCCTGGCCATTGAACGGCCGCTTCTTGCTGGGCTCTCCTCCGCCTCCTTGGGCCTTCTCCTTGTCGCGACGCTCGTATTCAGCCTTCTGCTGCTCCACGAGGTACTCTACCCGCTTGCAGTTCTGGAGATCGTGGCCCTTGGTGCGGTGGATCTTGCAGTACTACTTGTCGGAGCCATCCTGCTTGTCGGCTGCCACCAGCCTGTGTCTTCTTGGCAGCAGCCTCCTTGCCGGACTGCTCGACAACCAGTACCTCCTTGTTCTTCTTCTTCATGTTATTCCGCCGCTGGTTTTTCCTTGCCGGGGCGGCATCCTCGCTGTCACTTCCTCCTGCTCTGGTATCCTCTCCGGGGAGTCTCCTCCCCTCTTCAGCGCACGCACACTTATCAGCCAGAGCGTAAAGCTCGCTGACGTCCCGGATCTTGGTCATCGCCATCTCCTCCCTCATCTGGCGGTTACGCACGTTCTGGTGGAACGCGCTGATTACCGCGGCAGGGTGGACATCGGGGATGTTGTGCTGAACGCGGCTGAACCTCTGGATGTACTTCCGCAGGGACTCTCCCTCCTTCTGGGCAAGGATGTGGAGATCGCTCTCCTGGCCGTGAGGCTTGTGGCCGCCCGTGAAGGCACCGACAAACTGATGGCACAAATCTGCCCATGATGAGATGGAGTTTTCCGGCAAGTGCATAAGCCAAGACCTGACGTTTGGCTTAAGCACGAGCGGGAAGTAGTTGGCTAGAATCTTCTCGTCGCGTCCCCCGGCAGCTTGCACCGCGATGGTGTAGATGCTGAGGAACTCAGAGGGATGCGTCTTGCCGTCGTACTTCTCTGGCACGTCGGGCTTAAAGTTCTTCATGCTGGGCCACTGGACTTGCCGCAGCTCTCGGGTGAACGCAGGGCAGCCTGCCGCGTACGGCAAGTCGCCTGGTTCACCGGGCGCGTGCATGTCGACGGCGGTCCAAGCGCGCTGGTCGGACTATCTTCGGGCTTCTCGTCGATGCTCGATGCGGGTTCGAGCGTCCTCTTGTCGCCTGTCGTCGAAGACTTGGCGCTGATCGTGGCAAGCCCGTGGATCCGACGACGCCGTGGAGTCGTCGTCGACGTTGATCCGGCGGGGCGGCGATTTCTGCTTCCGCGGCGGGGAGTGCACGGTAGTTGCACCCCCGGCGGTCTTGTCTCCATCGGCCTTCGTTTGGTCGACTTGACGCGGCCGTGACGTTGCCGGCTGCTGCGGTGTGTCGTTGTTGGCGAAGGCGATGAGGCTCTGGATCGTCGCCCTCCAGTCTTCGGCCTTGTCCGCCGCTGGAGGGAAGTCGAGGAGTAGCTGAGCTCTGGCGAGAGCTTCAGCCGGAGTGGAAGGGAGCGGTGGTGAGCGGTGCGAGGAGCGAGATATGCTCGGATTTCTAACAGCGTTAGAAGGAGCAGGTTCTCGTCCCGGCGACCGCGCTTTGCTCGTGCCAGCGCGCTGGCCTTGAGCGTCCCGCGACCCACCAGTTTGGCCTTGCCCCAGCAGACGGATGGTACCATGGGTACCACGTCGCTGCTGGCCCGGCGCCTCCTGAGAGGGACGGGGTGCGTGCACGGATGCCGAGGCTTTGGAGTTCGCCTGGTCGTCCGTCTTGTCCTTGGACTTGGTGGCGCCGTGAGTTTCCCCACCGGCGTCCACCCTTCCGCCGGCGTCTCCCCCACCAACCGTTGGCTCTGGTGGTGGTGGGATTGACGCGGACGGGCCTCTGACCTCCGAAGCCTTCTTCTTCGGAGGCATATTGACGTAGTCGATGAAGTTGATGAAACTGGAGAGGTTGATGAAGACTGCGCCCGCGTGAGCGCCGGATCAGGTACGCACAACCTCGACGCCCCCTACCTGGCGCACCAAAGATGTCGGGGAAACTGACCACCCGCGAACACCTATGGGACCGGAGCCCCTTCTACATTGCGGTAAGGGAGCGGAGGGAGCACGGAGAGCAGATCGAGGAGCACACGCGGGCAGTTTACCCAGGTTCGGGCCGCGATGTATGCGTAAAACCCTACTCCTGCCTTGATTGTATTGAGTTCTTGGGCTCGGGAGCTTGAAGATCTACAGTACTAGCTACACCGAGCGAGAGAGTGGTTTAGTTTCTGGGATCGAACCCCTTCTACGTTGTGCATGGGCCTCCTTTTATAGCTCAAAGGGGTCACCGACAGGTGCCAACGTAGAGGAGGGTAAAAATGTAAAACTGGTGGTAGTTGCAACAGTGTATGAACAGTGTATGAACAGTGGTTTTCACCTAACTCTGACGTTGGGGGACAAGGGCATTGAATGCCCGTCGCCGTCGCCCCAAAAAGCGTCCGTCCATGCGTCTCCGTTCGCCACGGCGATAGCCTTGTCACCGCGGCTTGCCACCGTGTACCCCAGGCTGCACAGCCATCTGCCACGTGCTCCTGGAAGGGCCCCAGGGCGACGCGTGGCCAGATGAGCTGGAGCGCAGGCACACGGCATAAGCTTCCCCGGCAAGCACCTTGCCGGGGTCATAACCTTGCCGGGCCCGGAAGCTTGTCGCTCTCCGGGCCCTGCCGGGGCGCATGATGCACCGCGATATATCTTCTTGAAGTGCCGTTCTTTTGTCCTTCCTGGCAAGCTCCTCTTGCCAGGGTCTTGTGCTGGAATGATAACTTTGCGCCTAGTGTGGCCTTCCCGGCAAGCTCCTCTTGCCGGGGTCTTGTCTCTTAACTTGAATACTTTGTTCTTGAATGGCTTAAAGGAGTCTAGAGTGGGCTTTGGCGGGCGCGTGGTGAGCCAGACCATGGGATGCTGCTACTGCCCGTGCACAAGTCGGGATACTAAGGTACCCCTACTTTAGTACACCGACAACCGGCGTTTTAACTGTAACAAGCTCAGGATCTTTGGCGAATACACCGTAAAAGATTGATTGCAAAGAGTTCGTCGGATTAATCAAGATTACCTGATGGAGTTGAAGCAGCTAGTATATAGGTAGGATGACCCGGAAAGGTTGTGTCCTATTTGGTCGAATACACCTATGTTTGAACAAGATAACCTGGTCAAAAGGGTAGTACGCTATGTTCCCTATGGTGAATACACCTATGTTTGAACAGGAAGCCCCCAAGTGACATACTTACGGTTTGTGCTCGTTGGGGACCTATGTTTGAGCTGTGGTGTGCAACAGACTCTCTTTGGTCCCTTTAATTTTCCTGAGAACTCGAACTTGCGAGAGATGGATATTCTTCTTCAACCGGAATTTTAAACCGGATTTTAGATCTTTAGAGCTTTGTGGGAGACAGATTTTCCTTGAGCCGGATTGTGAACCGGATATTGAGAGCTTCAAAGCTTTGTGGTAGATAAATTTCCCTTGAACCAGATTTTAAACCGGATATTAAGAGCTTCAGCGCTTTGTAGGAGACATATTTCCCTTGAATCCGGAACCTTCATTTTGAGCCAAAAACTTTCTGACGGCTCTTAAATTTTCATCGATATAGTAGTAATCTTCGGGGCTGGGTAATTTTTTTCCTCCAATGTCCTGGGGTTCTTGAATTTGCTGAAACTGGCAAGACTTGCTAAGTCATATCATTGTAGCCCCCGAGTATCAAGACGACTCGAGGAGTTGGCTTGACATTCTTCATATTTGACCATAGCATAAGATATAAAGTTGAGGTGACTGCGGCGGGTTAGAAATGGTCATGTATGAGCCATCTCAGCAACTCGGCTAACGGTTCATTCCAACTGGCTATTTGAAGTTAACCAAACTGTAGTGGCGGCGACTTATGCGCCTGCTCATTGAGCCATCTAGCGCAGACGGTGGATTATATGATAATTGGCCTTCAGATTGTTGGAAGAAGAACCGGGCTACCCGAGCAGTGACTGGCTTTATAGTCGATAAATAGCTCATGCAGATAGGTGCAGCCCGGTGTATTGATGTAGACCAGGCCGCGAGAGACGAACGGCAAAGACGACCGCGACTTTAGAGGCAGCACAGATAGAATGAGTCGGACGCGGCGTTATAAGCCGGTGCGGACGAGCGAGTTAGCCACGTCATGTTGATGTAAATTGGTCTGCAGAACGGCGGCTTACACACATAGTCGTCCAGCTTGATGACATGGTTAGATGCTAGAGCATTATAATGATGGCACAAGCTATATATCCATGACACGATCATTGCCCTTGCAGTGATCAATTGTTCTGATTTGTCCAGACATCAGATGATCAATATATGGCATTCGGAGATGATTTTTCAAAACCGTTGACCTGCCAAGACTGTTATACTCATGTAGATATTCCCCACGGGAGTAATAATACTAGTGGCGAGAGCACTGGTACAGAGGGCATCTGATAAATTTTTCTTTACGCTTCGGCGAGGCATTGAATTCCTGTTTTGCCTCATAGATACGACCAACTGCTGAAACTACATCATGAGGTCGGACAGAAGCGGATTAGCTGACTTTTTGAGGATTCAATAACAAGCTTCTTTGATGTATCGACATCTTCAATTTAGAGACTGCATGATGCTTCCTCCTGACTTGATAGTCACGTGTTGTATTGAGGTGACCCCAGCACGTTACTGGCCTCGTCGTCGTAGTGATACAGTAACTAAAGATATTAGCGGTGGTTTGGCGTGATGACGAGTGAGGCCGCTGGGGCGGCTCAAGGCATGACTGTTGAGGCGAGGTGGAGCGGAGGCGGCGGCTCATGACCGCGAAGGCGAGGTGGAGGCAAAGCCGGCTTGGAACAAGGTCGAACAGGGGAAGCGGCTCGGGAGGCCGCGACGCACAGAGGCGATGAGTGCTGTAGAGGCGAGGGTCGTGCCGGCGAGCGCGGCTTACCACGGAGACCAGGCACGATGGGTTGAAGTGGCGGCTCAAGGCTGCGGTAATGCGGCCGCTCTCATCTCAGCGTGAGGCAGTGGCGGCTCAAGGCACGGCACAACGTGCGACGTTAATAACTCTAGAAGGTGAGACGGGGCCTCAAGGGCGGCTCGGAAGGAGGCCAGCGAAGGCGACGTGGCGACTCACCACGGCGGGCCGGCTCACAGGTGAAGGTGGAGCTTCGGCCTTGGCAGAAGCGGAGCGAGGTGAGGTCCCTCGGAGGCAACGAAGGCGACCAGCGGCTCGAGGCAAAGCTGGCGACTCAGCGACTCGGGAGGTCGCGACGCATAGAAGCGGGCGACGAGTCGGTGGCGGCAGCCGCAGAAGTGATCAAGGCGGCCGGCGGCTCGACCGTCCCTGGCTTGCGAGCAAGACCGTAGCCGTATGGGCGGGTGAGAGCGGATCGTGCTCGTACTTGTTTTGGGGTCATTTTCTGGGTCGTAACCACAGCACATGCACACATGATTGGCAATGTGCACACTTGAACCTCTGGCCACGCTAAGGTTTGGAATTTGTTCGAGCAACAGCGATCAAAATGGAACGCTGCCTCGAGACTTTAATCTGATATACTTCGGTGTTTAGAGCGTTATTCAGACTATTACAGCAGAAATTTTTGCCAATCTCAGATCGGCGACTTTCGGCGGCTCTCCAAACGACCTGGCTAGCGGATCCCCATGGCGCCTGCGGCGGCCGCATGCAACCCTAGCTCTGGTTTTTACCCTCTAGAATTAATCACAACTCTGATCATCAAACAATGAACACATTGGTTCTTCCTAAAATAGTGCCATGCATGGTCATCCTGCGCGATTCTTCCGCACCGGTTCTTCTTCACTTCTGGATCGCGAACTCCTCGATCCCTAGGAGAGATCCCTCCAAGAACTCAACACCACTGTGCGCAGGCCCCACGGTGGGCGCCAACTGTTGTGGAATTGTCACGACAGATGTCCTTAGTGTCAGGACTTAGTCGCGAGGCCAACGCATCAATGTGGTAGCTTGAGAGGGGTTGATCAGTATCGAGAAATGCAACACACAAGACAAGGGTTTTGACAGCTTCGGGCCCCGGGAAACATTATCCGGTAATAACCCTACATGTTGTTTGAGGCTAGGTCTCATTATTATCATGTGGGAGTCACCGTATAAGATGGCTCTCCTCTAGTTCTGTCTAGCCCTAGAGATTATTTCTTCTTCTTCCTCTTGGGGTGCCCTACCCCTCCTTATATATGTTGACGGGGTGGGTTACATGACTAGTCCTAGTAGGATTAGGATTACTCTATTGCAAGTGGAGTCCTAGTCTTGCTTCCTTTGTAAGGGAATATTCCTTACACTTTCCTCTTAAGCTAGCCGACCATAACATGAGTCGGCCTTCTGGGCCTTGGGCCTTGTCATCAATCTTACCCCCCTGCCAGGTCACCATGTCGTCTGTCTGACCCGCCCACCGGGTTACCATGTAAGTCGCAATGTTTAGGCGGGTTGCCCGTAAATCGCCAGGTCCGCCCGGGTCGCCAGTGAGTGGCCAAGCTCCAGCCGGGTCATAACTTGGTCCGGGTTATACCGCGGATATATCCCCGATACATGGTGTCGGCGTACAAAAGTAGGGGCGCTCTTTTATACCCCTCATTTGTGCACGGGCAGTTAGAGCCACGCCTACAGCCACACATAACAAAGCAGAGGAGGGAAGCCAGAGACACAAAGTTACTGGAGCAACGCCAAAATGGTGGCACAAGAAGACCAAGCAAGAAGACGGGCTCTCCCCCGACAAGGACTCTTGTCGGGGCAGCCTACACGCCCTCGGCAAGATCCCTTGCCGGGGCAAATCACCCAAACACCTCCGTCGCATCCACCCTTGAGCCTAGGAGATCCAACATCATCAACAACATTGGAACCAAGGCTCGGGAAGCGCCCACGTGATGGCATGCGGATCTTTGTGAAGACAAAGGTCTATGGCTCACGACATGAGAACCAGACGACAAGACAATCACAAGGCTCCTTGTCGAGGATGCCCACGAGGCCCCGACAAGGCTCCTCACCGAAGACACCCCAAAGCCCCAGCAAGCCCCTTGCCGAGGACGCTCGCAGAAGCCCCGGCAAGCCTCTTGCTAAGGATGCTCATGGAGGCCCCGGCAATACCCTTGCCTGGAATAGGCACAGGACCGCGGCAAGCCCTTGCCGCCCCGTCGTCGCCCCAGCTCGGCGGCCGACCCACTAGCCCAGGCAGGTACCCACGTGGCGGTACGTGGTTCCTAGTCCAACTAGTCAAGCACCTGCGTTGTGGCATGCAGATCTTCGTGAAGACCCTACCACCACGCCTCAACTGCCTGCCCCGCTGGCCTGGACGCGCGTTGCAACCAGACGGAGCGGCCACGGACGGGACGGGTCTCGTTTCCATCCCCGATACAGCAAGTGAACACCTAAGTAGCACATTTAATGCGTCTTGTCCCGTAATGGCATGAGATAAGCCTGTGCACTGTACACCTTTCCACCTCCTGTGTGCCACTGTGGCAACCCCTTTGGACTATAAAAGGAGGCACGCGACATACTGGAGAAGGATTCAGATCCTTTGGAGCTAGACAGGCACTGTAGCTAGTTCAAGAACTCAAGAACACTCGAACATACACCAAAGAAGGACTAGGATATTACTCATTCCCGCGGCCCGAACCTGGGTAAACAATCCTTGTACTGACTCTTAGACCCGCTCTTTGCACAACCTCGCGCCCGCCAACCATAGAAGGGATTCCAGTGATCCCATAGGTGTCGTTTCCACCGACATCTCTGGCTCGCCAGGTAGGGGTGGTCGGTTGTGAAAATCCGGTCTAGCAGTTAGTGTAGTAGTTCTTCATCGCCATGGCTCCCAAGAAGAAGACGATCACGGCGATCGGTTCGTATGGAGCCGAACGGCCCGTGACGGCGTAGGGTGGTGATGGGGTGGTCGTGGATGGAAGTCGAGGCGCGACCCGCGAAGACCCGCGTCGTTCCAGCAGCCGAAGCCTGGCTAGCGGCGTCGTTCGTGCACAAGACAACGAGCGGCATGCCACCAAGTCCAAGGGCGGAGCCGGGTAACCCGCAGGTCGCGCGGGGCCCTCCAAGAGCGGCGTCGTACCGCATACGGGCGACGCGGTGACTTCCAAGACGCCCACGGCAGCACCCACGGCGCGCTCCTCCCAGGTCGTGCGCGATGAGCAGCGTCGCCGCACTGAGGACCCCGGGCGCCGCCACGGAAAGAGCCCTACGCGTCAGTCGCGGGATGTAGAGGATCAACATGCTCGCCGAGGCACTGGCGAAAATGGCGTGCAGCTGCAGGACCATGATAGAGCTCCTTCTAACATGGTTAGAAGTCGCGACGCATCACGGTCCACACAACTTTCACCGCCACCCACGCCGGCGGAGGCCTAAGTGCGTGCGTAGTTGCTCCTCGACTTCCCTCCTGCTGCGGAGAAGCTCGACGAGTGGAGAGCTACCATCCGGAGCCTCGTCGCCGTCGCCAACAAAGACGAGCCACGGCCGGCGGGGCCCTCAGGCCGACACTCTGTCGAGCTGCCGCACACCAGTGGTGGAAGGATCGGAGGCGCTGCGGCCATGGTGCATTCTCCTTCTCCTCGCCAGCTACCACGAGCACCGGTCCGTCGGGACGACGCTTGTGATAACATATCCATAGCGTAATCTGACCCACTGACCCACCACGATCAGCGCCAAGTTCTTTGGGAGTGTACCCACGAGGACGCTCGAACTACCATCGAGCGCCAGCGCGCGGGCATGCCACCAGTCGGATAGGCGGGCAGGGCCCACTACGGACCACCCAGCACCGGGAGGCTCTAGAGGCTTACCTTACGAGGTAGGCTGTCCAGCCTTTACCAGCGAGCTGCGGCGTTTCCAATGGCCTACCCACCGTACCTTCAAGCCTGACATCGGCGAGAAGTACAATGGCAAGACTCACCCGTTAGAGTTCCTAAGCATCTACACCATCGCGATGCAGGCCGCTGGAGCACGTGACGACAAGGTGTTTGCCAATTATTCCCCGTTGGCACTTAAACCCAACGTCATGTCATGGTTGATGCACTGGCCAGTAGATTATATTTCTTCCTGGTCGAATTTGTGTCATGAGTTTGTTGGCGCCTTTACGGGAGGCCACCAGACTCACGGCCAAGCAAGTGATTTGCATGTCATCCCCCAGAAAGAAGGTGAAAGCTTGCGCAAGTACATACAGAGATTCAGCCGAGTGCAATACAACATCCCAGACGTTCATCCCGCCGCCATCATCAGCGCATTCCATCAGAATGTGCGCAACCGTAAGATGCGTGAGGAGCTGGCGATGAATAAACTCAAGGATGTGGCTGAACTCTACGTTCTGGCCGATAGATGCGCTCGGGCTGAGGAGGAAAGGAAGTACCCCGGTAAAGACGCTGGTGTGGAAACCGATTCCTCAGACGAAGACGCCATCGCCCCGGCGAAAAAGGGCTGACGCCGCAACAGGAAACGCAAGGGCAAGGCCGTGCTTGCCGTCGAGGGATCCGACGATGTCGGCGCTACCAAGAAAACCAAGGCAGACGACCCCCGCAAGCAAATCGCCGGGTGTGTCGCTTGCCTGGCCTTGGCGGCTGCCGACAAGCCGGGAAGCTCCGACAAGCAATATTGCAAGATCCAACGCACCAAAGGCCATGACCTCCAGAACATCCAACAAGTTGAGCAGCTCGCAGAGAAGCAAAAAGCCGACTATGAAAGGCGGGACAAGGAGAAGGGCCAGGAAGGTGCTGAGGGATCCGGCAAGAAACATGGTGGCCAGCTTGGCCGCCGCGGCAAGGATAACGAACATGAAAGGCCCGTCCGGGGCCGCGACAAGAAGCGAGAAGATGATGATCGTGATGAGGATGACGAGTCCGGTGAGCAAGAGTTCCAGAAAGCTACGGAGGCCATGTGTGTCGACGGTGGTGCCTCCTTGCACACCTCTCACCGCAAGCTCAAGCAGTGGGCGCGTGAGATCACAGCAGCGGAACCATCGTTTGATGCCCAGAAGCCGCTGAAGTGGTCCAGCACTCCTATCATCTTTGACACTGAGGACCACCCTGATAGCACAACTGCGGTCGGGTGTTTGCCATTGTTGGTTTCACCAACAATACGCAACCTCAAGGTGACGAAAATGCTGGTTGATGGCGGGGCCGGTCTGAACTTTATCTCGCCCGACGTGATCAAAAGGCTGCAACCCTGATGGAGACCTCGAGTAGAAAGGCACGTTTCAAGGGGTCAACCCAGGAAGGAGTCAGCCCAAGGGTAAAGTCACACTGCCCGTGACATTCGGGGGCGAACTGAACTACTGGACGGTGAGAGTTGTTATTTATGTTGCTGAGATGCCCTTGCCTTACAACGGGATCCTCGGCCACCCAGCGTTGGCCAAGTTCATGGCAGAATCACATTACGCCTACAACACACTGAAGATGCCCGTGCCGATGTCCATCATCACCATCCCCTCGGACAAGAAGGGTGCGCTGAGCTGCGCTGATCAGCTTTACTGGGAGGCAGTTGCAGCAACTGCCGCTAAAGCACTTGCTCCTGCTGCTGATGTCCCGGGAGGGAAGAAGACTGGTAGGGCCTCTCGCGCCCACTCCAGCAAGCGCTCCTCTTCGGAGTGCAGTGCTCCCATCGAGAACGTGCCAGAGAGCTCCACCGGCAAGAGCAAGAAATCCAGAGATGCACCACCAGAAACCAAGAAGGTGTCCGTCAAGGAGGATGGAACGGGAGGGGCTTTCACCATATGCTCTGCCCTCGACAGCAAATAGGAAGATGCGCTCGTCACCTTCCTGCGGGCGAATGTCGACGTGTTTGCATGGCAAGCATCCAACATCCTCGGCGTTCCCAGGGAGGCGATTGAGCACCATCTTGCTGTCTGCCCTCATGCGCGACCCGTCAAGCAGAAGGTCAGGAAGCAAGCTCTGGAGCAGCAAGAGTTCATCAGAGAGGAAACAAGGAAGTTAGAGGCGGCAGGCTTAGTGAGAGGTGTGCTCCATCCAACGTAGCTAGCCAATCCGTTGGTGGTGCACAAGGCAAATGGGAACCGGAGACTGTGTATCGATTACACAGACATCAATAAGGATTGTTGATACGTCTCCAACGTATCTATAATTTTTTATTATTCCATGCTATTATTTATGAAGTCTTGGATGTTTAATGGGATTTATCATTAACTTTTATATCGTTTTTGGGACTAACCTACTAACCCAAAGGCCCAGTCCAGATTGCTGTTTTTTGCCTATTTCAGGGTTTTGCAGAAAGGAATATCAAACGGAGTCCAAACGGAATGAAACCTTCGCGAGAGATAATTTTGGAGGAAATCATGCTCGCGAACCTTCGGGACCAAGTCAGGGGACGAAGGGCCAGCCCTCGAGGGTGGGGGCACGCCCCCCTTCCCAGGGCGCGCCCCCCTGCCTCGAGGCTGGCCCACACGGCGCCCGGTGCCCTACTTCTTCCTATATATACCTAGGTACCCCAGAAACTCCATACACAGAGAGAAAACCCTAATTCCACCGCCGTAGCTTCTATTCCCGTGGAGATCCCATCTTGGAGCCTGTTCCGGGAGGGGGATCCATCACGGAGGCCTTCATCATCATCATCATCGCCCTCACCATGAGTTGTGAGTAGTTTACCATAGACCTTCGGGTCCATAGCTAGTGTCTAGATGGCTTCTTCTCTCTCTCTGGATCTCAATACAAAGTTCTCCTCGGTCTTCGAGGAGATCTATTCGATGTAATCTCTTTTGTGTGTTTGTCGAGATCCGATGAATTGTGAGTTTATGATCAATGTTATCTATGAAATATATTTGGTTATTCTCTGAACTTTTTATGTGTGCTCATAATATCCTCGCAAGTCTCTTCGAATTATTGGTTTGGTTTGGCCTACTAGATCTATAGTTCTTGCAATGGGAGAAGTGCTTGGCTTTGGGTTCAATCTTGTGGTGTCCTTTCCGAGTGACAGTAGGGGCAGCAAGGCACGTATTGTGTTATTGCCATCGAGGATAAAAAGATGGGGTTTTCATCATATTTCTTGAGTTTATCCCTCTACATCATGTCATCTTGCTTAAGGCGTTACTCTGTTCGTATGAACTCAGTACACTAGATGCATGATGGATAGCGGTCGATGTGTGGGGTAACAGTAGTAGATGCAGAATCGTTTCGGTCTACTTATCGCGGACGTGATGGCTATATACAATGATCATGCGTAGATAGTCTCATAATTATTCGCTTTTCTATAAATTGCTCGACAGTAATTTGTTTACCCGTCGTAGAATACCGCTATCATGAGAGAAGCCACTAGAGAAAACTATGCCCCCGGGTCTATCTTTATCATATTACTTTCCCGTCAACTAGCCAATTTCTGTCGTCGTTGTTTATTTGCTTTCTTTACTTTTTGTTTCTATATCAAAAATACCAAAAATATTATCTTATCATCTCTATCAGATCTCACTCTCTGTAAAGGGATTGACAACCCCTTATCGCGTTGGCTGCGAAGTTCTTATTTGTTTGTGCAGGTGCGAGGGACTGGCGCGTGGTCTCCTACTGGATTGATACCTTGGTTCTCAAAAACTGAGGGAAATACTTACGCTACTTTGCTTGATCTCCCTTTCCTCTTCGAGGGAATACAATGCAAGCTCAAGAGGTAGCAAGAAGAATTTCTGGCGCCGTTGCCGGGGAGGCTGACGCAAAAGTCATATACCAAGTACCTATCACAAACCCTTATCCTTTGCATTACATTTATTTGCCTCTTGTTTTCCTCTCCCCCACTTCACATTTGCCGGTTTATTCGCCCTTCTTCCGCCGTGTGTTTTTCGTTCGCTTGCTTCTTGTTCGCTTTCGTGTGCTGCTTGCTTGCTTGTCATCATGTCTAGCACACCTATCATTATCACCACTCCCGAGAGTGAGGTCCTCAACTTTAAACAAAGAGAGGAAGAAAACTTAAAAGATGCCTGGTATAGAATTAGCAATACTCAGAATAGATCTAATCGGAAGCTTTCCACTTCTGTGCTTCTTCGCAATTTTTATGTTGGCATAACTCTGTGGAATAGATTTATCTTAGATACCATTACCGAAGGGAATTTCTTGGATAGCCACACTGTTTATTCTTTGAAACTTAGATCTATCCCACCTAAGCATGATATCAATGAGTCGCTCAAAGCCATGAGAATTTCCATTGATGAATGCAAAGAAAGAACCGTTAGAATGCGTGCTAAAAGAGAAGATTATATTAAATCGTGTTCTTCTAGTTATCATGAAAATAAAGATGAAGATCTGAAAGTTATTGATGTGTCTCCTATTAGATCCTTGTTTGCTAGTATTAATCTTGATGAGAATAGGATTGGAGATGATTCTGCTTTAAGGTGTCCCAATTATTCGGAGTTTTTAGATCTTGATGCTAAAATTATTAAAAGTGGTATTGAAGAGATTAAAACTTTGCATAGTGATGAACACACCACTTTGGATTTCAAGGGATTCAATTATGATAATTTCTGTTTGATTGATTGTATTTCTTTGTTGCAATCCGAGCTAAATTCTCCACATGCTTATAGTCAAAATAAAGCTTTCACTAAGTATATAGTTGATGCTTTGATGCAATCTTATTAAGAAAAACTCGAGTTGGAAGTTTCTATCCCTAGAAAGCTTTATGATGAGTGGGAACCTACTATCAAAATAAAAATAAAAGATCATGAATGCTATGCTTTGTGTGATTTGGGTGCTAGTGTCTCCACTATCCCAAAAACTTTGTGTGATTTGCTAGGGTTCCATGAGCTTGATGATTGTTCTCTAAATTTGCATCTTGCGGATTCCACTATTAAGAAACCTATGGGAAGAATTAATGATGTTCTTATTGTTGCCAACAGGAATTATGTGCCCGTAGATTTCAGTGTTCTTGATATAGATTGCAATCCTTCATGTCCTATTATTCTTGGTAGACATTTCCTTAGAACGATTGGTGCAATTATTTATATGAAGGAAGGAAATATTAGATTCCAATTTCCGTTAAGGAAAGGCATGGAACAGATTCCTAGAAATAAAATCAACTTACCATATGAATCTATCATGAGAGCCACTTATGGATTGCCTTCCAAAGATGGCAATACCTAGATCTATCTTGCATCGTGCCGAGCTAGGGGCATAAAACTATAGCGCTTGTTGGGAGGCAACCCAATATGTTTTTTGCTTTTGTTGCTGTTAGGGAATAAATATTGCATCTAGCCTCTGATTAGATGTGTTTTCATGTTTTGTTTAGTGTTTGTGCCAAGTGGAACCTTTGGTAGGACTTGTGTGAAGTTTATTTGACCTTGCTGTGAAAAACAGAATCGTTAGCGCTCGCTAAAGTAGTCTACAGATTTTACTGGAGCATGATTTTTAGTTGATTCTTTTTTATTATGATTGGTAGACAAATTGCGCAAATTTAAAAATTTAGTGTGAATTTTTTGGATTTCCAGAAGTAGGCGAACCCAGCAGATTACTACAGACTGTTCTGTTTTTGACAGATTCTGTTTTTCGTGTGTTGTTTGCTTATTCTGATGCATCTATGAGTAATATTGAAGATATGAACCATAGATAACTTGGAGTACAATAGGTTTAACGCCAATATAAACAATGAATGAATTCCCTGCTGTACCTTTGAGTGGTGGTTTGCTTTCTCTTACTAACGGAGCTCACGAGAATTTTTGTCTAAGTTTTGTGTTGTGAAGTTTTCAAGTTTTGAGTATTGCTTTGATGGACTATGGAACAAGGAGTAGCAAAGTCCCAAGCTTGGGGATGCCCATGGCACCCAAGAAAATTCAATATAATCAAAATCCTAAGCTTGGGGATGCCCCGGGAAGGCATCCCCTCTTTCGTCTTCATCCATCGGTAACTATACTTGGAGCTACATTTTTATTCGCAACATGCTATGTGTTTTGCTTGGAGAGTCTTGTATAATTTGAGTCTTTGCTTGTTAGTTTGCCACAATCATCCTTGCTGGACACACCTATTTGAGAGAGTTAAATATGGCCTAGAAATTGTTAGAACACTCTATGTGCTTCACTTATATATTTTGAGTTGAATAATTTTTGCTCTAGTGCTTCACTTATATCTTTTAGAGCACGGTGGTGGTAATATTTTTTAGAAATTGTTGAACTCTCATGCTTCACTTATATCTATTTGAGAGTCTATTAAACAGCATGGTAAAGTGTTTAGGCTAAAGAAACTAGTCTTCACATGATAAACATCCAATGTTAATGTAGTAAAAAAATTCACATCAAGTGCTTTGAATAGAAAGAGATGTCGGATGCTTGATAATTGTTTTGAGACATGAGGATAGTGATATTAAAGTCATGCTAGTGGAGTGATTGTGAAATTGAGAAATATTTGTGTTAAGGTTAGTGATTCCCGTAGCATGCACGTATGGTGAACCATTGTGTGACTAAGTTAAAGCATGAGGTATTTGTAGAGTGTCAGCCTTTGTGTGGAGGTCGGGGGCGCGCGATGGGTAAATCCTACCAACCTCCCCCCTAGGGGCATGCGTCGATTGCTTTGTTTTGATGACTCGTAAATTTTTGCAATAAGTATATGGGTTCTTATGACTAATGTTGAGTCCATGGATTATACGCACTCTCACCCTTCCACCATTGCTAGCCTCTCTTGTACCGCGCAACTTTCGCCGGTGCCATAAACCCACTATATATCCTTCCTCAAAACAGCCACCATAGTGTCCCTCAAAACAGCCACCATACCTACCTATCCTGGCATTTCCATAGCCATTTCAAGATATATTGCCATGCAATTTTCCACCGTTCCGTTTATATGACACGCATCATATTGTCATATTGCCATGCATTATCATGTAGTTGACATCGTATTTGTGGCAAGGCCACCATGCTTAATTTTTATACATGTCACTCTTGTTTCATTGCACATACCGGTACACCGCCGGAGGCATTCATATAGAGTCATACTTTGTTGTTGTAGTATCGAGTTGTAATATCGCGTTATAATGAAAGTGTGATGATCATCATTAATAGAGCATTGTCCCATGGGAGGAAAGGCTAAATCTATAAAGCCCCTCCGCAAAAAAAGGAAAAGAAAAAGGTACGATTGCTACTATCTTTTTCCACACTTGTGCTTCAAAGTAGCACCATGTTCTTCATTGTAGTGAGTCTCATGTTTAGTCACTTTCATATACTAGTGGGAATTTTCATTATGGAACTTGGCTTGTATATTCCAACGATGGGCTTCCTCAAATGCCCTAGGTCTTCATGAGCAAGCAAGTTGGATGCACACCCACTAGTTTCTTTTGTTGAGCTTTCATTCATATTTAGCTCTAGTGCATTCGTTGCATGGCAATCCCTACTCACTCACATTGATATCTATTGATGAGCATCTCCATAGCCCGTTGATGCGCCTAGTCGATGTGAGACTATCTCCCTCTTTTTGTCTTCTCCACAACCACCTCTATTCCACCCATAGTGCTATATCCATGGCTCACGCTCATGTATTGCATGAAGCTGAAAGGTTTGAAAAGATAGAGTATGAAAACAAATGCTTGGCTGAAATCGGGGTTGTGCATGATATGAAAATTTTGTGTGATAACAAGGGTGCATAGCCAACACTATATGATTTTGTAGGGATAACTTTCTTTAGCCATAGTATTTTGAGAAGACATGATTGCATTGTTAGTATTACTTGAAGTATTGTTATTTCTTATGTCAATATAGACTTTTATCTTGAATCCTTCAGATCTGAACATTCAAGCCACAATTAAGAGAATTACATTGAAAACTATATTGGTTACCATTCCACATCAAAAATTCTTTCTTTGTCATTTACCTACTCGAGGACGAGCAGGAATTAAGCTTGGGGATGCTTGATACGTCTCCAACGTATCTATAATTTTTGATCGTTCCATGCTATTATTTATGAAGTCTTGGATGTTTAATGGGCTTTATCATTCACTTTTATATCATTTTTGGGACTCACCTACTAACCCCAAGGCCCAGTCCAAATTGCTGTTTTTTGCCTATTTCAGGGTTTTGCAGAAAAGGAATATCAAACGGAGTCCAAACGGAATGAAACCTTCCCGAGAGATATTTTTGGAGGAAATCACGATCGGGAACCTTCGGGACCAAGTCAGGGGACGAAGGGCCAGCCCTCGAGGGTGGGGGGCGCGCCCCCCTACCTCGAGGCTGGCCCACACGGCCCCCGGTGCCCTACTTCTTCCTATATATACCTATGTACCCCAGAAACTCCATACGCAGATAGAAAACCCTAATTCCACCGACGTAGCTTCTCTTCCTGTGGAGATCCCATCTTGGAGCCTGTTCCGGGAGGGGGATCCATCACGGAGGCCTTCATCATCATCATCATCGCCCTCACCATGAGTTCTGAGTAGTTTACCACAGACCTTCGGGTCCATAGCTAGTATCTAGATGGCTTCTTCTCCCTCTCTCTTGATCTCAATACAAAGTTCTCCTCGGTCTTCGAGGAGATCTATTCGATGTAATCTTTTTTTGCGGTGTGTTTGTCGAGATCCGATGAATTGTGAGTTTATGATCAAGGTTATCTATGAAATATATTTGGTTCTTCTCTGAACTTTTTATGTGTGCTCATAATATCCTTGCAAGTCTCTTCGAATTATTGGTTTGGTTTGGCCTACTAGATCTTTAGTTCTTGCAATGGGAGAAGTGCTTGGATTTGGGTTCAATCTTGCGGTGTCCTTTCCCAGTGATAGTAGGGGCAGCAAGACACGTATTGTACTGTTCCCATCGAGGATAAAAAGATGGGGTTTTCATCATATTGCTTGAGTTTATCCCTCTACATCATGTCATCTTGCTTAAGGCGTTACTCTGTTCGTATGAACTCAATACACTAGATGCATGCTGGATAGCGGTCAATGTGTGGAGTAATAGTAGTAGATGCAGAATCGTTTCGGTCTACTTGTCTCGGACGTGATGCCTATATACAATGATCATGCCTAGATAGACTCATAATTGTTCGCTTTTCTATCAATTGCTCGACAGTAATTTGTTTACCCGCCGTAGAATACCGCTATCAAGAGAGAAGCCACTAGAGAAATCTATGGCCCCCGGGTCTATATTTATCATATTACTTTCCTGTCAACTAGCCAATTTCTGTCGCCGTTGTTTATTTTCTTTCTTTACTTTTTGTTTCTATATCAAAAATACCAAAAATATTATCTTATCATCTCTATCAGATCTCACTCTCGTAAGTGACCGTAAAGGGATTGACAACCCCTTATCGCGTTGGCTGTGAAGTTCTTATTTGTTTGTGCAGGTGCGAGGGACTGGCGCGTGGTCTCCTACTGGATTGATACCTTGGTTCTCAAAAACTGAGGGAAATACTTACGCTACTGTGCTGCATATCTCTTTCCTCTTCGAGGGAATACAACGCAAGCTCAAGAGGTAGCAATTGTCCAAAAGACCCTTTCTCGTTACCACGCATTGACCAGATTGTAGACTCCACGGCCGGATGTGACTTGTTATCATTCCTCGACGCTTACTTAGGCTACCATCAAATCTTCATGACAAGAGAAGATGAAGAGAAGACATCATTCATCACCCCATGTGGTACGTATTGTTTCATACGGATGCCTTTCGGGTTGAAGAGTACTGGCTCAACATTCGCAAGAGCAGTCCAAATTGGTTTTGAGCCTCAGCTACATAGAAATATGGAAGCCTATATGGATGATATAGTTGTCAAAACCAAGGACAAAGCAACGCTCGTACAAGATTTGGAAGAGACGTTCATAAATCTACTCAAGATCAACCTTAAGCTGAACCCTGAGAAGTGTGTCTTCGGCGTTCCGTCCAACAAGCTTCTCGGTTTCTTCGTGTCACATCGTGGAATTGAGGCGAATCCACACAAGATCAAGTCCATCGAGCAGATTGAAGCACCCAGGCAGATCAAGGATGTGAGTCGGCTTGCTGGCTGCATTGCCGCCATGAGCAGATTCATCTCCAAATCTTCCAAGCGCGCCCTCCCCTTTTTCAAGATCTAGAAAAAGGCGGGCCCGATGGAGTCGACCCCAGAAGCCGAAGCAGCACTGCAAGATTTGAAGAAGTACCTCTCCTCTACGCCGATACTGGTCGCGCCTAAACCACAAGAGCCATTGCTTTTGTATCTAGCGGCAACGAATCAAGTGGTCAGTGTTGCGCTAGTAGCCCAGAGGGAGGTTAATACGGAAGCAATAGCAATGACATAACCTGATGCCACTGGGGCAGAAGCGACGCAACCAAATGAAGTAGTGTAGAAGAAGAAGATGATGCAGCACCTGGTTTACTTTGTCAGCTCCCTCTTGCAGGGGGCTAGGTCGAGGTACTCCGGTGTGCAGAAATTGCTCTTCGGCCTCCTTATGGCCTCGAGGAAGCTGTGTCATTACTTCCAAGCACATGAAATTACCGTCGTCACCCGCCTCCCATTGTAGCGGATATTGCATAACCCAGATGTGACTGGGAGGATCGTGGAATGGGCCTTGGAGCTGTCGAGCTTCGGTTTGAAGTTTGAAAGCACTTTGACAATTCAGAGTAGAGTCTTGGCGGAGTTCGTTGCAGAATGGACCTCAAGGCCCGACGAAGAGATCCAGGAGACTACTCTCCCCGGCAAGGATACGAGTTGCAACTAGATTATGTACTTTGATGGGGCTTTCTCGCTCCAAGGCGCCGGTGCTGGTGTGCTGCTCGTTGCACCCACCGGAGAGCACCTCAAGTATGTGGTCCAGATGCACTTCCCGAGGGAGATGTCAACGAACAACACTGTCGAGTATGAGGGACTGCTTGTTGGTCTCAAGATCGCGGCAGACCTCGGAATCAAGAAGCTCATCGTCAGAGGTGATTTGCAGCATGTCGTCAAGCAAGTGAAGAAAGATTACCAGATCCCGTTGTTGGAAGCCTACGTGGATGAGGTGAGGAAGCTAGAGGAGCATTTTGACGGTATACAAGCAGAGCATGTTCCCCGAGCGGAGAACGACATTGCCGACTACTTGTCAAAACACGCTGCCATCAAATTGCCCGTGGAACCAGGTACCTTTGTGCTTCGATTAATTCAGCGATATGTTGAACCATCGACCGAGCAGAACAAGCGAAGGAAATCAGGCCCCGGCAAGTACTTTCCCGCCGAGCCCCCAGGGGTCGCTGGCAAAGATGTTGCCGGGGACGCTGAGCCTGTTGTGGGGCGACAACCTCTGGTAGGGCATCAATCCCTGACTGTGGAGACAATCGCCCCCGTGGCAGAGGAAATTCCTTTGGTCCTTGCCATCGAGCCCCAGGCTCCGGCATGGGCACGGCATACCGTCCAATTCCTCCAAACTGGGGAGCTTCCTGAGGAGCAGGAAGAAGCGGAGAAAGCAGCCCGTTGGTCCGCATTAACCAGTTCGTCGACGACGTCTTGTACAGAAAAAGGTTGAACGGTGTGAAATTGAAGTGCATTCCCCTGGAGGAAGGGATGGGGCTGTTGCGGAGTTACACGGAGGCATATGTGGCTCCCACATAGGGTCGAGGGCCCTTGTCGGCAAGGCATTGTAGCAAGGTTTCTTCTGGCCCACTGCCCTCCATGATGCAACGACACTAGTAACCAAGTGTGAAGCATGTCAGTTCCATTCAAAGAAGTTTCATCAACCAGCTCAAGCTCTCCAAACAATCCCTCTTTCCTGGCCATTCTTGGTTTGGAGGCCCAACATACTAGGCCCTTTTCCCCGTGCTGTCGGGGGCTTTGAGTACTTGTACGTTGTGATCGACAAGTTCACAAAGTGGCCAGAGGTGGAAGCAGTGGGAAAGATGACAACGCAATCAGCCGTCAAGTTCTTCAAGGGCCTAGTCTGCCGAATCGGGATAACAAAAAGAGACATCACCGACAATGGCATGTAGTTCACAAGACACTCCTTCATGCAGTATATTCAAGATCTCGGCAGCAAGGTCTGTTGCACATCCTCGAAGCAACGGTTAGGCAAAGAGGGCAAATGCTGAAGTAATGTGAGGCCTTCGGACAAGAACTTTCGACAGACTTCAAGAGTGCGGAAGGCGCCGGATTGATGAACCGCCGGCGGTTCTTTGGTCAATCAGAACGACACTAAATCGAGCCACCGGCCAGACACCTTTCTCCCTCGTTTATGGGGCGGAAGCAGTTCTCCCCACGGAACTCACATACGGGTCACCCTGAGTGCTCGCTTATGATGAGCTTGAGCAAGAGCAACTGCGCCGAGATGACGCAACGCTCCTCGAGGAAGATTGTCTTCGAACGGCTGTGCGAGCAGCGCGCTACCAACAGGCCTTGTGCCGCTATCATAGCCACAAGGTTCATGCCCAAAGTTTTGAGGAAGGGAACTTGTTCTTCGGCATGTTCAATCGACCAAGAATTCCAACAAGTTGACGCCATAGTGGGAAGGCCCTTATCGGGTAATACAAGTAACCAGGCCTGGCGCAGTCCGCCTGGAGACCGAAGATGGTATTACAGTGAGTAACTCCTGGAACATCAAACATCTTCGCAAGTTTTACCCGTAAGGGGCGGTTGCCAGGCTTCCCAGCAAGCCACCCCTTTGTACAAGCCTTGCCGGCAAGGCATGTAACCCTTTGTGCATAGCCAGGAGCAGACCCTGAGCATAAATAAATGAAGCGCTGGTGCCCTAAGTTTTAGCATGCATGCTAGGTTTATTCTCTTTCTCTGTTGGTGTTGATAGTGCTTGATGGCGGCTAACCCCTAGCATAGCGGTCGAGTTTGCGTCTCTCTATTTCCTTTTCGTCCCCTTGTTCGCAGGATGCGTGCACATTTCTGTTGAGCTGTTTGGAAGAAAGAGAACGAGCCGACACTCCGACCCCGGCAAAACCAAGGTTGCCGGGGGCTGCACGACCAAGGGTTAGGCCACGACAAGACAAGGTTACCGGGAGCTACAAGACCAGATAAATCTTTCATCTCCCACTCCTTACTTCCGTATGAAACTTGAACGTATGAGGCTTCGTTCGCTCTTATGCCATCATGCTCCATTTTTACCTGTGTCCAACAAACTTTGTTTTGGACCGGGACTCGGTAGTAGTGTGATGGGAAGGGAGAAGACGAAGGGCCTAACCTTACCCTGCTCCTACTTCCACCAAGGGCCTGAGTACGGTGCGAGCTATGGAGCGGGGAGGGGGGGTACGGCTAGGCCTGTTGCTGGTGCATGATGTTTATCTTAAGATAACAAGGATCCGTTCCTTGGTGCGGCTCCTGCCCGCGCACAAAGAAACCCAGCAAACACCCTTCTTTTCATTAATACGTTTAAACAAGTACGATTCGTATGGAAAGCATACATGAGCGAGGGGGTTACAAGATCTAAATCGTACAAAGGCATGTAGGCTTAAAAACTAAAAAGAGATAAGATGCCCATAATCCCTTTCTTGTCCCTCTCCTCAGGAAATGAAACAAGATAGCAAAGGGCAAAAGGAGCGCCTAGGCGAAGCGCGAGCAGCAGAAAGCACCAAGAGAACATCCCGGTGGCCGTCCCGAAGGAGGCTGGCGATGATGGCGCTGGGAGAAGAGCCGAAAGGTGGGGCAGCGGGCCAGCAATGCGCGAGTTGATGCCCGCGTACTCCGACATGACGACTGTTGCCCACCTTTTTCGTCTTCTCCGGCCTCCCAACGTCAGCTGCCCAAGGAGGCGACCCGAGAAGTTCGACGGGCTGGCGGGGCAGATGATGGTGCTGCCAGCATCGCCTAGGGACAACGTATCTGCCGCCTAGTCAGACCTGTCATCCTCCCCTCCGTTGCCCTCATCATTGCTGTCACTGTCCTCCCCATCGCTCTCGCTCGGGGTGGAGTTTTCATCGTCGGTCGAGCTCTCCGCACAGCACCCTAGCCACCCTAGCATGTGTCCCGAGCGCCCGAAGACCTTGACGGAGAGCAGATCGCTCTCCGCTAACCTGAAGCAGAGGACGTGCCCCTTTATCAAGCAGTGGGCACGCGTGAAGGTCTTCCACCCCCGGCAAAGGAGCATCACATGAAGAGTGGGGAACTTGGTGTTCACCCACATGGATCCATGGCAACACCCCTCCATGTGAAGCCTCAGCCTCAATGGATGGTTGACCTCCAACACCCTCGCGAACGCTTCGGGAAGACGGAGGCGACTGCGCAGCGGCTCGCGCAGTTGCAAGATGAACCCCAGCGTCGTGTCCCTGACATGGCTGCGTGGGGAGGCAGGAGGAGGCGACGGAGGAGATGCAGACGGAGATGATGAAGGCGCGGGTGTCCCGCGGCCTCGTCCGCCTCTGCCTCGACCGCCTCGCCGACCACGACCCCGGTCGGCGCCTCTACCTCCCGCTTGACCCTCGTCCTAGGCATCCGGCTCTTCTTTGACCGCCGCCGCCCTCTAACGGGAGGACGACCTGGTCGCCTCCGCGCAGGCACGGCCGCGGCCACGCCCTCTCGGCAAATCTTGGGTAGGAAAGGTATCGGAATGGAAGAGGATGAGTGGAGGGGTGAGAGGCACCGTCCCTCTCCCCCCTCTTTATAGAAGGGCAACCGCCCGAATCAACCAGTCCAAACGCCGGAGGAACAAGAAAACAAGACCGACCGCTGCTCCAATCAGTGCCCCCCCCCCCGCCGTGGTGTTAAAGCCCGCACCCTCTACGTCCGCCGCCTTCCCTCCCCGATGCATGAGGGGCACGTGGCGAACAGATCGGGGTTTCAGGTGGCACGTGGTATGACCGTTTTTCGCACCCCATGATTGTGGGGCGACCCGAGTCCGCCTAGGGAATGAGCCGCTCCCCCGCAACTTCCTCTATTTTTTAGGAGGAGAATGCGAACCGTATCCTTACTATTGGGAACCATGAGATGACGCAGGCATGCTGCGGTCATCCCACGCATGACCCCCAGGTCAGCGTAGATCGTGGGGAAGCGCAACCATCGGAGGAGTTGCTGCGGTAAAAAGGATCCAAGCCCACCTCCCGCGCACCGTTCTGGACCTAGCCCAACATCGCGTTGCGCTTATGTATGGCCCAGGCCCGGGGGCTCCTGTCGGTGTACAAAAGTCGGGGCGCTATTTTATACCCCTTATTTGTGCACGGGCAGTCAGAGCCATGCCTGCAACCACACATAACAAAGCAGAGGAGGGAAGCCAGAGACACAAAGTTACCGGAGCAACGCCAAGACGGTGGCACAAGAAGACCAAGCAAGAAGACGGGCTCTCCCCCGACAAGGACTCTTGCCGGGGCGGCCTGCATGCTACCGGCAAGAACCCTTGCCGGGGCGACTCACCCAAACGCCTCTGTCGCAGTCACCCTTGAGCCTAGGAGCTCCAACATCATCAACAACATTGGAACAAATGATCGGGAAGCGCCCACGTGATGGCATGCAGATCTTTGTGAAGACAAAGGTCTATGGCTCACGAGATGAGAACCATACGACAAGGCAATCACAAGGCTCCTTGTCGAGGATGCCCATGAAGCCACGACAAGGCTCCTCGACGAAGACACCCCAAAGCCCCGGCAAGCCCCTTGTCGAGGACGCTCGCAGAAGCCCCGGCAAGCCTCTTGCCGAGGACGCTCATGGAGGCCCCGGCAAGACCCTTTCCGGGAACAGGCGCAGGATCGCGGCAAGCCCTTCCTGCCCCATCGTCACCCCAGCTCGGCGGCCGACCCTCTAGCCCAGGCAGGTACCCACGTGGCGGTACATGGTTACTAGTCCAACTAGTCAAGCACCTGCGTGGTGGCATGTAGATCTTCGTGAAGACCCTACCACCACGCCATCTCAGTTGCCTGCCCCGCTGGCCTGGACACGCATCGCAACCAGACCGAGAGGCCACGGATGGGAAGGGCCTCGTTTCCGTCCCCAATATAGTAAGTGGACACCTAAGTAGCGCATTTATTGCGTCTTGTCCCGTAATGGCATGATATAAGCCCGTGCATTGTACACCTTTCCACCTCCTGTGTGCCATTGTGGTAGCCCCTTTGGACTATAAAAGCAGGCCCGCGGCATACTGAGAAGGATTCGGATCCTTTGGAGCTAAACAGGCACGGTAGCTAGTTCAAGAACTCAAGAACACTCGAATATACACCAAAGCAGGACTAGGGTATTACACATTCTCGCGGCCCGAACCTGGGTAAACGATCCTTGTACTGACTCTTAGACTCGCTCCTTGCACAACCTCGCGCCTGCCAACCGTAGAAGGGATTCCAGTGATCGCATAGGTGTCGTTTCCACTGACACATGGTATCATCATTTCATCCACATAGCATTTGCTAAAAAGTTGAGAGGGTTACGGCAAAAACTAGATAGTGTACAAAATAGACATTATCTTTCCAAGTATCTGGGTTTCAGACGAAAACTCATCTGTTACCAAGGTATTTCATTTTTTTGAACTTATTTAAACTCCAAACTTTTTGTGTGTTCAAAATGCACCATTCGAAGCCACCACATCAATTTTCAACCCTTTCCGACTTCATTTGTAATTTTTCATGCATTTGCTGATTTTTAAGCTAAATTACCCTAAAAATGAAAAGCACTACAAATGAACTCTAAAAAGGTTGAAAGTTGGCATAGTATCATCATTTAACCCACATCGCACATGCTAGACTTTTGAGAGGGTTACAGCAAAAACTGGATGCGCTTCATGTACAAAATGGACAATCTCTTCCGATGTATGTGTGTTTCGGACGAAAACTCATTTGTTACAAAAAGATTTCATTTATTTGAACTTCTTTGAACTCCAGACTTTTTGTGTATTCAAAATGCACGATTCAAAGCAACATCATCAATTTTCAACCCTTTCTTACTCCATTTGGTATTTTTCATGCATTTATTGATTTTTTAAGCTAAATGACCCTGAAATTGAAAAGCATTACAAATGAACTCTGAAAAGGTTAAAAGTTGGCATGGTATCATCATTGGACCCACATAGCATGTGTTAGAAAGATGAGAGGGTTACGGCAAAAACTGGATGTACTTCGTGTACAAAATGGACAATCTCTTTCGAAGTATCAAGGTTTCATACGAAAACCCATCTATTATAAAGGTATTTCATTTTTTTTGAACTTATTTGAACACTAGACTTTTTGAGTGTTCAAAATGCACCATTCAGAGCCACATCATCAATTTTCAACCCTTTCTGACTTCAATTGATATTTTTCATGCATTTACTGATTTTTTAAAGCTAAAGGACCCTAAAATTGAAAAGCACTACAAATGAACTCTGAAAGGTTGAAAGTTGGCATGGTATCGTAAGTTCACCCAAATAGAATGTGCTAAAAAGATGAGAGGTTACGACAAAAACTGGATGCACTTCGTGTACAAAATGGACAATCTCTTTCGAAGTATCACGGTTTCATACGAAAACTCACCTGTTACAAAGGAATTTCTTTTTTAAAACTTATTTGAACTCGAGACTTTTTGTGTGTGTCGGGGAAACTGATCGCCCACAAACACCTATGGGACCGGAGCCCCTTTTCGGTACGGCAAGGGAGCGGAGGATGCACGAAGAGCGGATCGAGGCGAGCACGCGGGCAGTTTACCCAGGTTCGGGCCGCACGGATGCGTAAAACCCTACTCCTGCCTTGGTTTGTATTGTGTTCTTAGCTCGGGAGCAAGGAAAGCTACAGTGCTTGTCGCTAGCAACACCGAGCGTGAGAGTGATCGATGATCGGAACCCCCTCTACGTTGCGCATGGGCCTCCTTTTATAGGTCGAAGGTGTCACCGACAGGTGGCAAACGCAGATGAGGGTAAAGGTGTAAAAACGGTGGTAGTTGGAATAGTGTATGTACAGTGTTCTGTACCTAACCCTGACGGTAGGGGACAAGGGCATTGAATGCCCGTCGCCGTCGCCCCAAACAGTGCAAAAAAGCGTCCGTCAGGGTGTCTCCGTTCGCCACGATGGTGGCCTCGTCATCGCGGCTTGCCACCGTGTACCCTAGGCTGCACAGCCTTCCACCACGTGCCCCTGGAAGGGCCCCAGGGCGACGCGTGGCCAGATGAGCTGGAGCGCGGGCACATAGTGGAAGCTTGCCGCGACTTGCACCTTGCCGCGGTTGTTAACTTGCCGCGCCCGGGAGCTTGTCGCTCTCCGGGCCTTGCCGGGGCGCGCGATGTGCCAAGGCAAGTCTTCTGAAATGCCATGTTTTGGCCTTCCTGGCAAGCTCCCCTTGCCAGGGTCTTGTGCCAAAGGGGGTGGTTTTGATCCTGGAGTGGCCTTCCCGGCAAGCTCCTCTTGCCAGGGTCTTATTCTTTAACTTGACTACTCTGTTCTTGAATGGCTCCAAAGGAACCATAGTGGGCCTTGGCGGGCGCGTGGCAAGCCCTGCCACGGGATGCTGCTAATGCCCGTGCACAAGTCGGGATACTAAGGTACCCCTACTTTAGTAAACCGACAGGAGCCCCCGGGCCTGGGCCACACACGGTGCCGAGCGCTGTTGGGCCAGTCCCAAAACAGTGCACGGGCACACGCGGCCCACGGTGCGCCGTATCCCACTCCGTATCCACCGCGCCCCTCCCTAACGGCACGCGTCGATTGCGGCGTCGTGGGAGGGATCGTGGCCTGTTTCTTTAATAGGGAAAATGCGGAACGTCCCCCTTTCCCCCTTAAAAGCAGGGGAAACATGGGCAGTTCCTTCCATTCGCCCATTGCTTCTTCATCCTCCAGAAACCCCCGCTGCTCTCCTCCTCCCCGAAGGTTGAAAGAGAGCAGCGCTCCGCCCTTCCTCCGTCGCCGCCAGCCTCCCCAGCGCTGTCGACTTCCCTCGCCGTCCCCGCCATGGCTCCGAAGGGCGACAAGGCGAAAGCCGCGAAGACTGCTAGGGCGCTAAAGCTAGCATCAATGCGGAAGAAGATGGCGGTATTCCCGCCGAGGCTCAGCGCCGAGGAGCTGAAGGACTCCTTCTACCTCTTCTGGGCGAGGGAGACAAAAGCGCACCCGCGCACCAAGGTACTCCCCGCTGAGGCCTGCGACATGTTTCCGGGAGGATACACCTTTTTTGCTCTGTTCTTCTATTGCGGACTCTGCCCACCATAATCCAAATTCTTCTGCGATATTATGAATACCTACGGGTTTCATGTCCTTGATGTCACCCCAAACGCTGTCTTGACCATGGCCGTTTTCGCGCATCTATGCGAGAACTTTGTCGGAGTCTACCCCAACGTATCCCTCTTCCGCCATTATTTTACGCCTCGGGTAGAGTCTGGGTCTCCTCTGTCCGGTGGGATTTCTTGGATCTTTAGGCTTCATAAGAAAGAGGCATACTTGACTGGGGAACTCCGCGGCAAGTGGGAGGAGTGGAGGGCCAACTGGTGTTGGATCATGGAGGATGAACCCCAGCAGTTCACTTCCCTGCGCCAAGTTGCAATAGTGCGCGACAATGACTGGAGTGACCTGGCCCATGAGGATGACAAGCTGACGATAACCATCACTAGGATTCTTTGCCTCCGGCTAGCCAGGCTTACTGTAGGGGCCGTCGGAGCAGATTTCCTTCGCCGCCGCATTGCTCCCTTGCCGGAGAGGAAGAGACCTGCTTGGGAGTTTGGTAACGCGGCAGACTTTATGAGGCTGCGCCCAGGCCTCAACTACAATTTCACTGTCATGGAGCTCAACGGAATGCTTCATGAGCTATTCAAGCACGACCTCAAACATCCAGAGTGGTTCGCGTTGCCGCGGGGCGTAGTTCCGCTGTGCAACAATTCGTCGCTCAGCGCTATCCGTGCGGCGATGCCATGGTGTGACTCCCATGGGATTGACCCCACTTGGCGGGAGCCTTCCGACGAAGCCGTGCAAACGTTCTTCGACAACTTGGTGGAGCAGCCAATCAATCCCGACGAGAAGAAAGGCCTCACCCGTGACACCACCGACCTGGAGATGGCTTATATTGCCACCAGGTTGGAGGTGGCAGCTGCAGCCAGGGCCGCGGGCGAATTCGGATACACTTTGGAGGAGGCGGATGCAGCGGAGGCGGTAAGTCTGGCCGAGGAGGAAGAGCTCCTTAAAGTGATAAAGCCTGCCGGGCAACCTGCTGGGACGAGCGAGGCCATCGGGCAAGGTACAGAGTCGAGCGAGCCCGCCGAGCAGGGCGCCAAATCAAGTGATTCCGCCGAAGACTCAGGCGGGTCTCTGAACCTCGACTCTTCTTCTTCATCCTCGGGGAGTTCACCGCCACCGGCAAGCCCTCCGGCTCCAGCGAGGAGGCGCCTCCGCAAAACCGCAGACGTGGCGGGGCAACCGGCGGGCCAGCAGCCGCAGCGCCGTCCGGCACGCGCCACCGCGGCGGGCAAGGCCGCCAAGGGAGTGCCCCGCGCCTCAGCAGCGGCTGGAGGAGGGTCTTCCCGGACTGGGGCTAACGCTCCTGCCGCCCATCGGGCCTCGGCGACAACTGGAGCGGGGTCTTCTCAGACCACCATCCCTGCTCCCGCCAAGCGGCCGAGGGAACCTACTCCACCAGCTCCTCGCGCCAGGACGCGTGAGGCGGACTTTGACTTCTCCGTGCTCAGCTCTGACGAGGAGGAGGAAGAGTAAGTACTGGCAACTCTTGTTTCCTTTGATTTTTGTTGCTTTGATCTTGAACTTTCTTCGCCTGATTCTGATTTTGTCTGTCTTCCAGGACCCTGGCCTAGAGGGCGGCGAAGAGGGCCAAGATCCCGGTGGTCGACCTTGAGGATGAGCCCGTCGCAGTAGCAGGGGATGCGCCAGCGACAAGCTTGCCGGACCAGGCAACTACTCCTCAAAGCAGCCCCCAGCGCAGCTCCGAGCGCAGCCCCCAGAGTAAGTCTTCTGTTCACTTCTTCGCTTGTCGGGCGTGCGTGGGCTTCTTATCCTTGTTAACATCTTGTTTGTTTGCTGACTTGTACAGAAGTAGAGCCGCAGCCTCAGGAGCGCCAAGAGACTGCTCCCGACGAGCCGCATGTCCCGACCTCTCCGCCAAGGAGGAGCTCCCCGGCGAGGGAGAATACTCCGCCAAGGGCGAGTACCCTGCCAAGGGCGAGCACCCCGCCAAGGGAAGGCGCCAGCGGCCCTCCGCCGGCGGGGGCCACCACCACGCCGCCGAGGGAGAACTCCCCGGCAAGGAACCCCGTTGAAGAAGAGGCCCACGCAGGTAACCCTTGTACTTTCCTTCTCTTGAATTTCTCTTTTTTGGATATTTGCTTGACAATTATTTTCTTCTTTCTTCTTCTTTTCTTGTCTTCAGACTCGTCCGCTCCAGAACCGATGGAGATGGAGGCCCCCACTGAGGAGGACGCGTGCGGCAACACTGGCGACGCCGCGGCTACCGAAGAGACGATCGGCACTGACGAGCCTGCCGTCGAAGAGGCAGCCAAGGATGTCGACGCGGCAGCGGAGGAGGGGACCGGCGGTTGCACTGACGGCCCTGAGGCCGCAGGAGCGTCCGACACTGCGCCGACCGCCGACCCTGCTGCTGCCGCGGCCGAAACTGGCGCCTACTTGGAGGCTGGAAACGGGGTCTTCATTTAGCTTCCGTGGGCATCTACGTCAAGGGCGCCCGCGGAGGGAGAGGTCTTCGATGGGGAAGTCCTCGCCTCCGCCGGGCTGAAGTTCGTCGACGCGCCCGGCAGCAGTAGCGAGCCCGAGGAGGAGCAGCTTCTGCGGAGGCTTCTGGCCCTGTACCGTGCTAGGAAGGCTAAGCTGGAGTCCCGAGAGGCTCTGGCCGCCAAGGCGGTCGTCGATTTGGAGAAGCGCGCCGAAGAGCTCCGGGCCGCCAACCAGGCGGCCCTCCGATCTTTGGCGGAGGAGCGGGAGGAGCTCGCCGAGGCGCATCAGGCGTTCATACTCGAGAAGGCCGAAGTAGAGGAGCAGCAACGGCTCGCCGCCGAGGAGTTGTCTCGGCGGGAGGGAGAACTAACGCAGCGGAAAGTCGACCTCGACAGCCACGAGGACGACCTTGCCGCGCGCGAACAGTCCCTTGGCGGAGCTCTACAAGAGGCGAAGGACGCCGCGTCAGCTGCTGAGACCGCCAAGAGAGACTTGGAGGCGAGGGTGGCGCAACTGGAGATCCACTTGAAAGAGAGCGAGGAGAAGGTTGCTGCGCTCGTGTCGGAGAGGGAGAAAGACTCCCACAGCCATTCCGAGCTGCAGGTCCGTCTCTCCGACAAGGGCAAGGAGCTTGCCATCGCCAAGGATTCTGTTGCAGACTTGGAGCTGAAGCTGTCCACTCTCACCGCATCACTTGACAGCGCCAGAAATCGGGAGACGAAGCTGAAGGAGGACCTCAGGGCTGAGAGGGCACTGTTGGACAGCGCCGCCCTCTCCCAAAACAACTTCAGGCTGACGGTGGAGCATTGGACCGAGGGGCTTGTCGCCGCCGCCGCTGACATCGACAGGGAGTTGGCGGGGCTGGGGACGGAGCACCTCGGCTACTCCACCGACGAGAACCTCCCTCACAGCGCCAAGCTAAGCTTGTTCTTCAGGGGAGTGGCGCCGGCCCTCCAGCAGCTCCGGGAGAGGATCCCCACGCAACTGGCGAACGAGGCGCGCAGGCTTTGCACAGGAGTCATGGAGAGGGTGCTGATGAAGATAGCCTATCGTAACCCAGGACTCAATCTCGATAACGTCCTCAGGACCTTGCCGCCCGATGCCGACCAGGAAGCGCTGAAAACCCTTGTCGCACCCATCGTGGCCAAGGTGGGCAAGATCAAGAGAGTTGATGGTGACCGCGCAGACTAGGATGTTTTCTTTCAGCTTCCCTCGTCGCTACCAACCATGTCATGGACAAAAATCTATTAGTGCTGCGACAAGTTGCCTTTGTAATATAATTCTATTTTGGATAGTTAACGCAGTGTTATTTCCTTTACTTGACATCTTTGCTTTGTATGCTTTTACCCTACGCTTTTAGAGAACTTGCCGGCGAAGGGACCCTTGCCGCGAGCGCTGAGTGCAGAACTTCAGCAGCCTGCCGACAGTGCCGTCGCCGACAAGAAACCTTGTCGCAGCTAGTCGCAGCACACTTAGATTGTTGAGCGAACTCGAAAACAAAGTAAGGGCGCGACACTTGTCGCAGCACGCTTAAGCCATTGAGCGTGCTCGAAACAAAGTAAGGGCGCGGCTAGCCACGAGTTGGTTCCTCCGCGCACAAGTTTTCCATACAAAGTGCGGTCTTTCAAGGAAGATAACCTTAAAAATTAAAAAAAATTCGAATGCTCAAACTTTGGCGACTTAGCTTTTGTGTTGTTTGCTTCCCGACAAGGCGAGGCTTTCTTGAACGGCACTTGGTCCATACCACTGTCTCCTTCCCCCCCGGCAAACTTGTGCGCGAGGAAAAACTTCTTCTTGCTTGAGAGAAAAAGAAAAAGGGAGGGAACATAGATATGGAGCTTTGCGGCTCGTTATTGCTTACCGGGGGCGCGTGCTGCACAAAATGTCAGATAATACATGCAAGAAAAGCGAAAAGGCATGAAAATGACAAGTTGTGCAAGGCACAAAAGTTTTATTAATGCACGGGGTCCGCGCCCGACTTTGTACAATGGCTTACATGCAACAGCGGCAAGACTTGTACAAAAGGTGGTTGCCGGTGCGGATCACGGCAACCGCGCCTTATGGGTGAAACTTGCGAAGGTGCTCAATGTTCCAGGAGTTGCTCACTGGTAAGCCCTCTTCGGTCTCAAGGCGGACAGCGCCGGGCCTTATGACTTGTCTCACCCGATAAGGGCCTTCCCACTTCGGTGTCAACTTGTTGGAATTCTTGGCGGACTGAACGCGCCGAAGAACAAGGTTGCCTTCCTCGAGACTTCTGGCTTTAACTTTGCAGCTATGGTAGCGGCGCAAAGCTTGCTGATATCGACCAGCTCGTACAACAGCCTGAAGACGGTCCTCCTCAAGGAGCAGTGCGTCGTCTTGCCGCAGCTGCTCTTGCTCAAGCTCATCGTAAGCGAGCACGCGAGGCGACCCGTATACGAGTTCCGTGGGGAGAACTGCCTCTGCTCCATAGACAAGAGCAAAGGGTGTCTGTCCAGTGGCTCGATTTGGTGTCGTCCTGATTGACCAAAGAGCCGCCGGCAACTCTTCAATCCAGTTTCTTCCGCATTTGTGCAACCTGTCGAAAGTTCTTGTCTTGAGCCCGCGCAGCACTTCAGCGTTTGCCCTCTCCGCTTGACCATTGCTCCTCGGGTGAGCAACAAAAGCGAAGCAGACCTTGGCGCCAAGGTCTTGGACGTATTGCATGAAGGTGTGACTTGTGAATTGTGTGCCGTTGTTGGTGATGATCCTGTTAGGGATTCCGAAACGGCAAACAATTGACCTAAAGAACTTGACTGCTGACTGTGCGGTCACCTTCCTCACTGGTTCCACTTCCGGCCACTGTGTGAACTTGTCGATGGCGACGTACAAGTACTCAAAGCCCCCGGCTGCACGGGGAAAGGGGCCGAGGATGTCGAGCCCCCAGACCGAAAATGGCCAGGACAAAGGGATTGTCTGGAGAGCTTGAGCTGGCTGATGTATCTGCTTGGCATGGAACTGGCACGCTTCACACTTGGTTACTTGTGCAGTTTCATCCTGGAGGGCTTCTGTCCAAAAGAAACCTTGCCGGAACGCCTTGCCGGCAAGTGCTCTTGCGCCAATGTGGTGGCCACATATGCCTCCATGTATCTCTGCCAACAGCTTTTGCCCATCTTCCCGGGGAATGCACTTCAGTCTAACACCGTTGAGTCTTCTTATGTACAGTTCATTGCCGACGAACTGATACATACTTGACTGCCGGGTTATTCTTTCTGCCTCTTCTGGCTCTTCGGGAAGTTCTCCAATTTGAAGAAAACGGACAATTTGTTGCGCCCATGCTGGAGCCTAAGGCTCAACAACAAGGACTAAAGGCATCAGTGCTGCTGCGGGAACGTCAGCTTCTACGGCAAGAACCTGTGGCTCGGCCGGAGCTGGACGTTCCCCGGCAAGCTTGCCGGGGCAAAACTTGTCGGGAACGCCTGCTTCAACTGTACAAACCCTAGGGTCCGCAGGAGCAGACTGTTCCTCAGCAACTTTGTCATTGATCTTGGGGACCTTATTGGCGGCGGCTTCGGGAAGCTCTGCCGGCAAGTAGTCACTAGAGACCGACTTCCTCTTCTTACTTTGTCCAACCGATGGTGCAACGGATGGTTGAGTTAACTTGAGCACAAAGATCCCTGGTTCCACGGGTAGCTTCAGCGCAGCACACTTTGACAGACCGTCTGCGATGTCGTTTTGAGCTCTTGGGACGTGCTCCATCTGCAAGCCTTCAAAGTGTTCTTCAAGTTTCCTCACTTCGTCGACGTAAGCTTCCATCAACGGACTCTGATATCTCTTGTTCACTTGGCGGACAACCAACTGCGAATCACCCCACACAATCAGCTTCTTGATCCCAAATTCTGCTGGGATCCTGAGGCCGGCAAGCAAACCTTCATACTCTGCAGTATTATTCGTTGCTTGCTCCTTGGGGAAGTGCATCTGGATGACGTACTTGAGGTGCTCGCCGGTGGGCGTGACAAGCAGCACGCCAGCACCGGCGCCTTGCAGCGAGAAGGCACCATCAAAGTACATTATCCATTCTTTGCTCGTTTCTTTGACGGGGATGCTTGTCTCTGGAATTTCTTCGTCTGGCGTTGGTGTCCATTCTGCTATGAACTCTGCCAATGCTCTGCTCTGGATAGTTGAAGTACTTTCAAACTTGAGGCCAAAGCTTGACAGCTCTAGTGCCCACTCGACAATCCTGCCTGTCGCTTCTGGATTTTGCAATATCCTCTTCAGCGGAAAGCGAGTGACCACTGTTATTTCGTGTGCTTGGAAGTAATGGCGCATCTTTCTCGAGGCCATGAGGAGGCCGAAAAGCAGCTTCTGCACCCCAGAGTATCTTGATCTAGCCCCCTGCAAGAGGGAGCTGACAAAATAAACTGGGCGCTGCACCATCTTCCTCCGCATCTCTTCTTGCATCTGTGTAGACTCATCCTTATCGGGGCCAGAGCTTGTCGGGGAAGCCCCCTGCTTGTCGCAGGACGTGCTTGCCGGGGCTGTGGGCTCCTCCTTTGCATCCCTTTCCGCTACCAACGCAGCACTAACCACTTGATTGGTTGCCGCCAAGTACAACAGCAACTTCTCTTGTAGCCTAGGTGCGACAAGTATTGGAGTGGAGGACAGGTACCATTTCAAGTCCTGCAGTGCTGCCTCTGCTTCCGGAGTCCATTTCATTGGACCTGCCTTTTTCAAGATTTTGAAAATCGGCAGGGCGCGTTCTGCAGACTTAGAAATGAACCTGCTGAGAGCAGCCACGCAACCGGCAAGCCTTCGTACATCCTTAACGCGCTTCGGAGCCTCAATCTGCTCGATGGCTTTGATCTTGCCGGGATTGGCTTCAATCCCCCTCTGGGACACAAAGAACCCGAGAAGCTTGCCGGAGGGGACTCCGAACACGCACTTCTCGGGGTTAAGCTTGAGTTGTATCTTGCGCAGATTTGCAAAAGTTTCACCTAGATCTTGAATCAGGGTATCTTTGTCCTTGCTCTTGACCACTATATCATCCATGTAAGCTTCTATATTCCTATGTATTTGTGGCTCAAAAGCAGTGTGGACTACCCTCGCGAACGTTGAACCTGCATTTTTCAATCCAAAGGGCATGCGTATGAAGCAGTAAGTGCCACATGGAGTAATGAACGCGGTCTTCTCTTCGTCTTCTTCAGCCATAAATATCTGGTGGTACCCGGAGTACGCATCAAGGAATGAAAGCAACTCACACCCAGCCGTGGAGTCAACGATCTGGTCAATGCACGGCAAGGGAAATGGATCTTTGGGACAAGCTTTATTCACATCGGTGAAGTCTATACAAAGCCTCCACTTCCCATTTGCCTTGCGCACGACAACAGGGTTGGCCAACCACGTGGGATGAAGTACACCTCTGACAAGGCCTGCTGCTTCCAGCTTCTTGATTTCCTCCGCGATAAACTCTTGGCGCTCCACTTCTTGCTTTCTGACCTTCTGCTTGACGGGCCGCGCGTGAGGACAAACGGCAAGCTTGTGCTCAATCACTTTCCTGGGAACACCGGGGATGTCAGACGGTTGCCATGCAAACACGTCGACATTCGCCCGCAGGAAAGCAACGAGCGCGCTTTCCTATTTAGGATCGAGCGTGGCACTGATGGTGAAAGTACCACCAGTGCCGTCCTCCTTGGCGGACACCTTCTTGGTTGCAGGCGGAGCTGCCATTCCCTTCTTGCACTTGCCGGTGGAGCTCGATGGTGCGTCCTCGACGGCAGTGTAGCACTCCGAAGAGGTGCGTTTGCCGGAGTGGGCCCCAGAGCTCTTGCCGGACTTGGTCTTGTTCTTCCCCCCGGGAGCTTCAGCGGCAAGTGTCTCGCTGTCTGTTGCGGCTGCTGCGTCCCGGTAAATCTTGTCGGCGCAGATAAGCGCGTCCTTCTTGTCGCTGGGGACAGAGATGACGCTTATCGGGCCTGGCATCTTGAGCATGTTGTAGGCATAATGGGAGGCTGCCATGAACTTGGCGAGCGCTGGACGGCCAAGTATCCCATTGTAAGGCAATGGGATATCGGCAACGTCAAAGGTGATCCTCTCGGTCCTGAAGTTCAGCTCTCCGCCAAAAGTAACTGGCAGTGTGATTTTCCCCTTCGGCTTGCTCCTTCCCGGGTTGATCCCTTGGAATGTGCCGGTTTCCTCGAGCTCGCTGTCGGGGAACTGTAGTTTCCGGACCACAGCGGAGGAGATCAGGTTCAGGCCGGCCCCACCGTCAACCAACATCTTGGTGACCTTGAGGTTGCGGATGGTTGGCGAAACCAACATCGGCAAACACCCGACCGCAGTTGTGCGGTCAGGGTGGTCCTCAATGTCGAATATGATGGGCGTGCTGGACCACTTCAGGAGTTTGTGCGACTCGCCGGGCGGCTCTGCTGCATTAACTTCCCGCACCCATTGTTTGAGTTGGCGGTGGGAAGTATGCAGAGAGGCACCTCCATCGACGCACAGAAGTTCTGTGGCCTTCTGGAACTCCTGCTCGCTGTTGTCTCCGTCGTCCATGTCTTCATCGTCGTCTTCGTCTTCGTCCTTATCGCGGCCGCGGGGAGGTCTATCTCCTTGCCGCTGCTTGGCCTTGCCACGGCGTCCTCCCCGGCCATTGAATGGCCGCTTCTTGCCGGACTCTCCTCCACCTCCCTGGGCCTTCTCCTTGTCGCGTCGCTCGTACACAGCCTTCTGATGTTCGACGAGGTACTCGACCCTTTTGTAGTTCTGGAGATCGTGGCCCTTGGTGCGGTGGATCTTTCAGTACTGCTTGTCGGAGCCGTCCTGCTTGTCGGCGGCCGCTACAGTGGTAGCTTCCTTGCCGGAGCCACCAGCCTGAGCTTTCTTGGCGCCAGCCTCCTTGCCGGACTGCTCAACGACCAGTACTTCCTTGTTCTTCTTTTTCTTGTTGTTCCACCGCCGGTTCTTCCTTGCCGGGGCGGCATCCTCACTATCTATTCCCCCTGCTCCAGTATCCTCCCCGGGGAGTCTCCTCCCCTCTTCAGCGCATGCGCACTTGTCGGCCAGGGCATAGAGCTCACTGACGTCTCGTATCTTGCACATCACCATTTCCTCCCTCATCCTGCGGTTACGCACGTTCTGATGAAACGCGCTAATAACCACGGCAGGGTGGATGTCCGGGATGTTGTGCTGGACGCGGTTGAATCTCTGGATGTACTTTCGCAGGGACTCTCCTTCCTTCTCGGCAAGTATATGCAGGTCGCTCTCCTGGCCATGAGGCTTGTGGCCACCTGTGAAGGCGCCGACAAACTGGTGGCACAGGTCGGCCCAAGAAGAAATAGAGTTCTCCGGCAAGTGCATGAGCCAAGATTTGACGTTTGGCTTGAGCACGAGCGGGAAGTAGTTCGCGAGTATCTTCTCGTCTCGTCCCCCGGCAGCTTGCACCGCGATGGTGTAGATGCTGAAGAACTCTGACGGATGAGTCTTGCCGTCGTACTTCTCGGGTACGTCGGGCTTGAAGTTCTTCATGCTGGGCCACTGGACTTGCCGCAGCTCACGGGTGAATGCAGGGCAACCCGCCGCGTACGGCAAGTCGCCTGGTTCTCCGGGCGCGTGCATGTCGACAGCGGGCCCAGCGCGCTGGTCGGACTGTCGTCGCGCTTCTCTTCGACGCTCTTGGCGTCCTCTTGTCGTCTGTCGTCAAGGACTTGGCGTTGATCGCGGCGAGCTCGCGGATCCGACGACGCCGTGGAGTCATCGTCGATGTTGATCCGGCGAGTCGGCGATTTCGGCCTTCGGGGCGGGGAGTGCACGGTAGTTGCACCCCCGGCGGTCTTGTCTCCATCAGCCCGCGCCTGGCTGACTTGCCGCGGCCGCGACGTCGTCGGCTGCTGCGGCATGTCATTGTTGGCGAAGGCGATGAGGCTCTGGATGGTGGCCCTTCAGTCTTCGGCCTTGTCCGCCGCTGGAGGGAAATCGAGGAGCAGCTGAGCTCGAGCTAGAGCTTCTGCTGGAGTGGAGGGGAGCGGTGGCGAGCGGTGCGAGGAGCGAGATATGCTCGGACTTCTAACTGCGTTAGAAGGAGCAGGGTCTCGTCCCGGCGACCGCGCCTTGCTCGTGCCAGCACGTTGGCCTTGAGCGTCCCGCGATCCGCCAGTTTGGCCTTGTCCCAGCAAGCGTATGGTACCTTGGGTACCACGTCGCTGCTGGTCCGGCACCTCCTGAGAGGGGCGTGGCGCGTGCACGGACGCCGAGGTCTTGGAATGCGCCCGGTCGTCCGTCTTGTCTTTGGACTTGGCAGCGCCGTGAGTTTCTTCGCCGGCGTCCGTCCTTCCGCCAACGTCTACCCCACCGACCGTTGGCTCTGGTGGCAGCGGGATCGACGCGGACGGGCCTGCTACCTCCGAAGCCTTCTTCTTCGGCGGTATGTCGATGAAGTTGATGAAGTTGCTGAAGATTTCACCCGTGGGAACGCCGGATCAGGTTCGCACAACCTCGACGCCCCCTACCTGGCGCGCCAAAGATGTCGGGGAAACTGATCGCCCACGAACACCTATGGGACCGGAGCTCCTTTTTGGTACGGCAAGGGAGCGGAGGATGCACGAAGAACGGATCGAGGCGAGCACGCGGGCAGTTTACCCAGGTTCGGGCCGCACGGATGCGTAGAACCCTACTCCTGCCTTGGTTTGTATTGTGTTCTTAGCTCGGGAGCAAGGAAAGCTACAGTGCTTGTCGCTAGCAACACCGAGCGTGAGAGTGATCGAAGATCGGAACCCCCTCTACGTTGCGCATGGGCCTCCTTTTATAGGTCGAAGGGGTCACCGACAGGTGGCAACGCAGATGAGGGTAAAGGTGTAAAAACGGTGGTAGTTGGAATAGTGTATGTACAGTGTTCTGTACCTAACCCTGACGGCAGGGGACAAGGGCATTGAATGCCCGTCGCCGTCGCCCCAAACAGTGCAAAAAAGCGTCCGTCAGGGCGTCTCCGTTCGCCACGATGGTGGCCTCGTCATCGCGGCTTGCCACCGTGTACCCCAGGCTGCACAGCCTTCCGCCACGTGCCCCTGGAAGGGCCCCAGGGCGACGCGTGGCCAGATGAGCTGGAGCGCGGGCACATAGTGGAAGCTTGCCGCGGCTTGCACCTTGCCGCGGTTGTTAACTTGCCGCGCCCGGGAGCTTGTCGCTCTTTGGGCCTTGCCGGGGCGCCCGATGTGCCAAGGCAAGTCTCCTGAAATGCCATGTTTTGGCCTTCCTGGCAAGCTCCTCTTGCCAGGGTCTTGTGCCAAAGGGGGTGGTTTTGAGCCTGGAGTGGCCTTCCCGGCAAGCTCCTCTTGCCGGGGTCTTGTTCTTTAACTTGAATACTCTGTTCTTGAATGGCTCCAAAGGAACCATAGTGGGCCTTGGCGGGCGCGTGGCAAGCCCTGCCACGGGACGCTGCTACTGCCCGTGCACAAGTCGGGATACTAAGGTACCCCTACTTTAGTACACCGACAGTGTGTTCAAAATGTACCATTCAGAGCCACATCATCAATTTTTAACCCTTTCTGACTTCATTTTGTATTTTTCATGCATTTACTAATTTTTTAAGCTAAAAGACATTGAAATTGAAAAACACTAAAAATGAACTTTATAAAGGTTGAAAGTTGGCATGGTATCATCATTTCACCCACATAGCGTGTGCTAAAAAGTTGAGAGGGCTACGGCGAAAACTGGATGCACTTCGTGTGCAAAATTGACAATCTCTTTCGAGGTATCAGGGTTTGGGACGAAAACTCATCTGTTACAAAGGTATTTCATTTTTTGAACTTATTTGAACTCCAGACTTTTTGTGTGTTCAAAATGCACCATTCAGAGCCACCACTTCAATTTTTAACCCTTTCTGACTTCATTTCGAATTTTTCATGCATTTGGTTATTTTTTAAGCTAAATGACCCTTAAATTGAAAAGCACTACAAATGAACTCTAAAAAGGTTGAAATTTGGCATGGTATCATCATTTGACCCACATAGCACATGCTAAAATTTTGAAAGGGTTATGGCAAAAACTGGACGCACTTCGTGTACAAAATGGACAATCTCTTTCGAAGTATCAATATTTCGAACGAAACTCATTTGATACAAAGGGATTTCATGGATTTGAACTTATTTGAACTCCAGACTTTTTGTGTATTCAAAATGCACCATTCAATGCCACATCATGAATTTTCAACCCTTTCTGACCTCATTTGGTATTTTTCATTCATTTATTGATTTTTTAAGCTAAATGACCCTAAAATTGAAAATCATTACATACGAACACTGAAAAGGTTGAAAGTTGGCATGGTATCATCATTTGACCCACATAGCATGTGCTAAAAAGATGAGAGGGTTACTACAAAAACTAGATGCACTTCGTGTATAAAATGGACAATCTCTTTTGAAGTATCAATATTTCGAACGAAAAATCATTTGATACAAAGGGATTTCATGGATTTGAACTTATTTGAACTCCAGACTTTTTGTGTATTCAAAATGCACCATTCAATGCCACATCATCAATTTTCAACCCTTTCTGACTTCAGTTGGTATTTTTCATGCATTTACAGAATTTTTAATGCTAATTGGCCCTAACATTGAAAAGCATTACAAATGAACTCTGAAAGGTTGAAAGTTGGCATGGTATCATCAATTCACACACATAGCATCTGCTAATAAGATGAGAGGGTTACGGCAAAAACTGGATGCACTTCGTTTACAAAATGGACAATCTCTTTCGAAGAATCAGGGTTTCATACGAAAACTCATCTGTTACAAAGATATATTTCTTTTTATGAACTTATTTGAACTCCATACTTTTTGTTTGTTCAAAATGCACCATTCAGAGCCACATCATCAATTTTTAACCTTTTATGACTTAATTTGGTATTTTTCCTGTATTTATTGATTTTTTCAAGCTAAATGACCCTGAAATTGAAACGCACTACAAATGAACTTTGAAAAGGTTTAAAGTTGGCATGGTATCATCATTTCACCCACATAGCATGTGCTAAAAAGTTGAGAGGGTTACCACAAAAACTGGATGCACTTCGTGTACAAAATGGACAATATATTTCGAAGTATCAGGGTTTCGGACGAAAATTCATCTGTTACAAATGTATCTCATTTTTTGAACTTATTTGAACTCCAGACCTTTTGTGTGTTTAAAATGCACCATTCAGAGCCACCACATCAATTTTCAACCCTTTCTGACTTCATGTGGAATTTTTCATGCATTTGCTGATTTTTTAAGCTAAACCACCCTGAAATTGGAAAGCACTACATATGAACTCTGAAAAGGTTGAAAGTTGGCTTGGTATTATATTTTGACCCACATATCATGTGCTAAAAAGTTGAGAGGGTTACGGGAAAAACTGGACGCACTTCGTGTACAAAATGGACAATCTCTTTCGAAGTATCTGTGTTTCGGACGAAAACTCATTTGTTACAAAGGGATTTCATTTATTTGAACTCTAGACTGTTTGTGTATTCAAAATGCACGATTCAAAGCAACATCATCAATTTTCAACCCTTCCTGACTTCATTTGGTATTTTTCATGCATTTATTGATTTTTTTAAGCTAAATGACCCTGATATTGAAAAGCATCTAATGAACTCTGAAAAGGTTGAAAGTTGGCATGGTATCACCATTTGACCCACATAGCATGTGCCAAAAATATGAGAGGGTCACGACAAAAACTGGATACACTTCTTGTACAAAATGGACAATCTCTTTCGAAGTATCAGGGTTTCGTACGAAAACTCATCTGTTACAAAGGTATTTCTTTTTTTGAACTTATTTGAACACCAAACTTTTTGTGTGTTCAAAATGCAGCATTCAGAGCCACATCATCAATTTCCTACCCTTTCTGACTTCATTTGGTATTTTTCATGCATTTACTGATTTTTTTAAAGCTAAACGAACCTGAAATTGAAAAGCACTACAAATGAACTTTGAAAAGGTTGAAAGTTGGCATGGTATCGTCAATTCACCCACATAGCATGTGCTAAAATGTTGAGAGGGTTACGGCAAAAACTAGATGCGCTTCGTGTACAAAACAGACAATATCTTTCGAAGTATGAGGGTTTCGGACGAAAACTCATATGTTACAAAGGTATTTCATTTTTTTGAACTTATTTGAACTCCAGACTTTTTGTGTGTTCAAAATGCACCATTCAGAGCCACCACGTCAATTTTTAACCCTTTCTGACTTCATTTGGAATTTTTCTTGCATTTGCTGATTTTTTAAGCTAAGTTACCCTAAAATTGAAAAGCAATACAAATGAACTGTGAAAAGGTTGAAAGTTGGCATGGTATCATCATTTGACCCACATAGCACATGCTAAATTTGTTAGAGGGTTATGGCAAAAACTGGACGCACTTCGTGTACAAAATGGAGAATCTCTTTCGAAGTATCAGTGTTTCGAACGAAAACTCATTTGTTACAAAGGGATTTCATGGATTTGAACTTATTTGAACTTCAGACTTTATGTGTATTCAAAATGCACCATTCAATGCCACATCATCAATTTTCAACCCTTTCTCACTTCATTTGGTATTTTTATTCATTTATTGATTTTTTAAGCTAAATGACCCTGAAATTGAAAATCATTACAAATGAACACTAAAAAGGTTGAAAGTTGGCATGGTATCATCATTTGACCCACATAGCATGTGCTAAAAAGATGAGAGGGTTACTGCAAAAACTAGATGCACTTCGTGTACAAAATGGACAATCTCTTTCGAAGTATCAGGGTTTCATACAAAAACTCATCTGTTACGAAGGTATTTCATTTTTTTAACTTATTTGAACACCAGAATTTTTGTGTGTTCAAAATGCACCATTCAGAGCCACATCATCAATTTTCATCCCTTTCTTACTTCAATTGGTATTTTTCATGCATTTACTGATTTTTTAAAGCTAAATGACCCTAACATTGAAAAGCACTACAAATGAACTCTGAAAGGTTGAAAGTTGGCATGGTATCACCAATTCACACACATAGCATTTGCTAAAAAGATGAGAGGGTTACGACAAAAACTGGATGCACTTCGTGTACAAAATGGACAAATTCTTTTGAAGTATCAGGGTTTCATAAGAAAACTCATCTGTTACAAAGATATTGCTTTTTTTGAACTTATTTGAACTCCATACTTTTTGTTTGTTCAAAATGCACAATTCAGAGCCACATCATCAATTTTTAACCTTTTATAACTTCATTTGGTATTTTTTCCTGCATTTATTGATTTTTTTCAAGCTAAATGACCCTGATATTGAAAAGCACTACAACTAAACTTTGAAAAGGTTTAAAGTTGGCATGGTATAATCATTTCACCTACATAGCATGTGCTAAAATGTTGAGAGGGTTACCGCAAAAACTGGATGCACTTCATGTACAAGATGGACAATATATTTCGAAGTATCAGGGTTTCGGACGAAAACTCATCTGTTACAAAGGTATTTCATTTTTTCGAACTTATTTAAACTCCAAACTTTTTGTGTGTTCAAAATGCACCATTCAGAGCCACCACATCAATTTCAACACTTTTTGACTTCATTTGGAATTTTTCATGCATTTGCAGATTTTTAAAGCTAAACCACCCTGAAATTGGAAAGCACTACAAATGAACTGTGAAAAGGTTGAAAGTTGGCATGGTATCATCATTTGACCCACATAGCATGTGCTAAAAAGTTGAGAGGGTTACGGCAAAAACTGGATGCACTTTGTGTACAAAATGGACAATCTCTTTCGAAGTATTTGTGTTTCGGACAAAAACTCATTTGTTACAAAGGTATTTCATTTATTTGAACTTATTTGAACTCCAGACTGTTTATATATTCAAAATGCACCATTCAAAGCAACATCATCAATTTTCAACCCTTTCTGACTTCATTTGGTATTTTTCATGCATTTATTGATTTTTAAGCTAAATGACGCTGAAATTGAAAAGCATTACGAATGAACTCTGAAAAGGTTGAAAGATAGCATGGTAACATCATTTCCCCCACATAGCATGTGCTAAAAAGTTGAGAGGGTTACGACAAAAACTGGAAACACTTCGTGTACAGAATGGACAATCTATTTCGAACTATCAGGTTTTCGGACGAAAACTTATCTGTTACAAAGGTATTTCATTTTTTGAACTTATTTGAACTCCAGACTTTTTCTGTGTTCAAAATGCATCATTCAAAGCCACCAGATGAATTTTTAAGCCTTTTTGACTTCATTTGGAATTTTTCATGCATTTGCTGATTTTATAAGCTAAATGACCCTGAAATTGAAAAGCACTACAAATGAACTCCGAAGAGGATGAAATTTGGCATGGTATCATCATTTGACCCACATAGCACAAGCTAAAATTTTGAGAGGGTTACGGGAAAAACTGGACGCACTTCGTGTGCAAAAGGGACAATCTCTTTTGAAGTATCAGTGTTTGGAATGAAAACTCATTTGTTACAAAGGGATTCCATTTCCTAAAATTTATTTGAACTCCAGAATTTTTATGTATTCAAAATGCACCGTTCAATGCCACATCATCAATTTTCAACCCTTTGTGACTTCATTTGGAATTTTTCATGCATTTATTGATTTTTTAAAGCCAAATGACCCTGAAATTGAAAAGCATCAAATGAACTCTGAAAAGGTTGAAAGTTGTCATGGTATCATCATCTGACCCACATAGCATGTGCTAAAAATATGAGAGGGTCACGACAAAAACTGGATACACTTCGTGTACAAAATGGACAATCTCTTTCGAAGTATCATGGTTTCATACGAAAACTCATCTGTTACAAAGGTATTTTATTTTTTGAACTTATTTGAACACCAGAATTTTGGTGTGGTCAAAATGCACCATTCAAAGCCACATCATCAATTTTCTACCCTTTCTGACTTTATTTGGTATTTTTCATGCATTTACTAATTTTTCTCAAGCTTAACGAACCTGAAATAGAAAAGCACTACAAATGTACTTTGAAAAGGTAGAAAGTTGGCATGGTATCATGAATTCACCCGCATAGCATGTGCTAAAAAGTTGAGAGGGTTACGGCAAAAACTGGATGCACTTCGTGTACAGAATAGACAATATATTTCGAAGTATCAGAGTTTCGGATGAAAACTCATCTGTTACAAAGATATTTCTTTGTTGAACTTATTTGAACTCCAGACTTTTTGTTTGTTCAAAATGCACCATTCAGAGCCACATCATCAATTTTTAACCCTTTTGACTTCATTTGGTATTTTTCATGCATTTACTGATTTTTTCTAGCTAAATGACCCTGAAATCAAAAAGCACTACAAATGAACTTTGAAAAGGTTGAAAGTTGGCATGGTATCATCATTTCACCCACATAGCGTGTGCTACAAAGTTGAGAGGGTTACGACAAAAACTGAATGCACTTCGTGTAAAAAATGGACAATATCTTTCGAAGTATAAGGGTTTCGGATAAAAACTCATCTGTTACAAAGGTATTTCATTTTTTTTGAACTTATTTGAACTCCAGAATTTTTGTCTGTTCAAAATGCACCATTCAGAGCCACCACATCAATTTTCAACCCTTTCTGACTTCATTTGGAATTTTTCATACATTTGCTGATTTTTTAAGCTAAACCACCCTCAAATTGGAAAGCACTGCAAATGAACTCTAAAAAGGTTGAAAGTTGGCTTGGTATCATCATTTGACCCACATAGCATGTGCTAAAAAGTTGAGAGGATTACGGCAAAAACTGGACGCAACACGTGTACAAAATGGACAATCTCTTTCGAAGTATGTTTGTTTCGGACGAAAACTCATTTGTTAGAAAGGGATTTCATTTATTTGAACTCCAGACTGTTTGTGTACTTAAAATGCACCATTTAAAGCAACATCATCAATTTTCAACCCTCCCTGACTTCATTTGGTATTTTTCATGCATTTATTGATTTTTAAAGTTAAATGACCCTGAAATTGAAAAGCATTATGAATGAACTGTGAAAAGGTTGAAAGATGGCATGATATCATCATTTCAGCCACATAGCATGTGCTAAAAGTTGAGAGGGTTACGACAAAAACTGGATGCACTTCGTGTATAGAATGGACAATCTATTTCGAAGTATCATGTTTTCGGACGAAAACTCATCTGTTACAAAGGTATTTCGTTTTTTGAACTTATTTAAACTGTAGACTTCTTAAGTATTCAAAATGCATCATTCAAAGCCACCACATCAATTTTTAACCCTTTTTGACTTCATTTGGAATTTTTCATGCAGTTGCTGATTTTTTAAGCTAAACGACCTTGAAATTGAAAAGCACTACAAATGAACTCTAAAGAGGTTGAAAGTTGGCATGGTATCATCATTTGACCCACATAGCACATGCTAAAATTTTGAGAGGGTTACGGCAAAAACTGGACACACTTCGTGTAAAAATGGATAATCTTTTTCGAAATATTAGTGTTTGGAACGAAAACTCATTTTTTACAAAGGAATTCCATTTCTTTGAACTTTTTCGAACTCCAGACTTTTTATGTATTCAAAATGCACCATTCAATGCCACATCATCAATTTTCAACCCTTTCTGACTTCATTTGGTATTTTTTATGCATTTATTGATTTTTTAAGCTAAATGACCCTGAAATTGAAAAGCATCAAATGAACTCTGAAAAGGTTGAAAGTTGGCATGGTATCATCATTTGACCCACATAGAATGTGCTGAAAATATGAGAGGGTCACGATAAAAACTGGATACACTTTATGTACAAAATGGACAATCTCTTTCGAGGTATCAGGGTTTCATACGAAAACTCATCTATTACAAAGTTATTTCTTTTTTTTGAACTTATTTCAACACCAGACTTTTTGTGTGTTCAAAATGCACCATTGACAGCCACATCATCAATTTTCTACCCTTTCTGACTTCATTTGGTATTTTTCATGCATTTCCTGATTTTTTTCAAGCTAAACTAACCTGAAATTGAAAAGCACTACAAATGAACTTGGAAAAGGTTGAAAGTTGGTATGTTATCGTCAATTCACCCACATAGCATGTGCTAAAAAGTTGAGACGGTTACAGCAAAAACTGGATGCACTTCGTGTACAAAATAGACAATATATTTCGAAGTATCCGGGTTTCGAATGAAAACTCATCTGTTACAAAAGATTTTTTTTTGAACTTATTTGAACATCAGACTTTTTGTTCGTTCAAAATGCACCATTCAGAGCCACATCATCAATTTTCAACCGTTTCTGACTTCAATTGGTATTTTTCATGCATTTACTGATTTTTAATGCTAAATGACCATAAAGTTGAAAAGCACTACAAATGAACTCTGAAAGGTCGAAAGTTGGCATGGTATCGTAAATTCACAGACATAGCATGTGCTAAAAGATGAGAGGGTTACGGAAAAAACTGGATGCGCTTTGTTTACAAAATGGGAAATCTCTTTCGAAGTGTCAGGGTTTCATACGAAATCTCATATGTTACAAAGCTATTTCTTTTTTTGAACTTATTTGAACCCCAGACTTTTTGTTTGTTCAAAATGCAGCATTCAGAGCCACATCATCAATTTTTAACCCTTTTGACTTCATTTGGTATTTTTCATGCATTTACGAATTTTTTCTAGCTAAATGACCCTGAAATCAAAAAGCACTACAAATGAACTTTGAAAAGGTTGAAAGTTGGCATGGTATCCTCATTTCACCCACATAGCATGTGCTACAAAGTTGAGAGGGTTACGACAAAAACTGGATGCACTTCGTGTACAAAATGGACAATATCTTTCGAAGTATAAGGGTTTCGGACAAAAACTCATCTGTTGCAAAGGTATTTCATTTTTTTGAACTTATTTGAACTCCAGAATTTTTGCCTGTTCAAAATGCACCATTCAGAGCCACCAGATCAATTTTCAACCCTTTCTGACTTCATTTGAAATTTTTCATGCATTTGCTGATTTTTTTAAGCTAAACCACCCTGAAATTGGATAGCACTACAAATGAACTCTGAAAAGGTTGAAAGTTGGCTTGGTATCATCATTTCACCCACATAGCATGTGCTAAAAAGTTGAGAGGGTTACAGCAAAAACTGGACGCACTTCGTGTACAAAATGGACAATCTCTTTCGAAGTATCTATGTTTCGGACGAAAACTCATTTGTCACAAAGGGATTTCATTTATTTGAACTCTAGACTATTTGTGTACTCAAAATGCACCATTCAATGCAACATCATCAATTTTCAACCCTTTCTGACTTCATTTGGTATTTTTCATGCATTTATTGATTTTTAAGCTAAATGACCCTAAAACTGAAAAGCATTACAAAAGAACTCTGAAAAGGTTGAAAGATGGCATGGTATCATTATTTCTGCCACATAGCATGTGCCAAAAGTTGAGAGGGTTATGACAAAAACTGGATGCACTTCGTGTATAGAATGGACAATCTATTTCCTAGTATCATGTTTTCGGACGAAAACTCATCTGTTACAAAGGTATTTCATTTTTTGAACTTATTTGAACTCCTGACTTTTTCTATGTTCAAAATGCATAATTCAAAGCCACCAAATCAAATTTTAACCCTTTTTGGCTTCATTTGGAATTTTTCATGCAGTTGCTGATTTTTTAAGCTAAATGGCCTTAAAATTGAAAAGCACTACAACTGAACTCTGAAGAGGTTAAAAGTTGGCATGGTATCATCATTTGACCCACATAGCACATGCTAAATTTTTTAGGGGGTTACGATAAAAACTGGACGCACTTCGTGTACCAAATGGACAATCTCTTTCGAAGTATTAGTGTTTGGAACGAAAAGTCATTTGTTACAAAGGGATTCCATTTCTTTGAACTTATTTGAACTCCAGAATTTTTCTGTATTCAAAATGCACCATTCAATGCCACATCATCAATTTTCAACCCTTTCTGACTTCATTTGGTATTTTTCATGCATTTATTGATTTTTTTAATCTAAATGACCCTGAAATAGAAAAGCATCAAATGAACTCTGAAAAGGTTGAAAGTTGGCATGGTATCATCATTTGACCCACATAGCATGTGCTGAAAGTATGAGAGGGTCACGGCAAAAACTGGATACACTTCGTGTACAAAATGGTAAATCTCTTTCGAAGTATCAGGGTTTCATACGAAAACTCATCTGTTACAAAGGTATTTCTTTTTTTGAACTTATTTGAACACTAGACTTTGTGTGTGTTCAAAATGCACCATTCAGAGCCACATCATCAATTTTCTACCCTTTCTCACTTCATTTGGTATTTTTCATGCATTTACTAATTTTTTTTCAAGCTAAACGAACCTGAAATTCAAAAGCACTACAAATGAACTTTGAAAAGGTTGAAAGTTGGCATGGTATCGTCAATTCACCCACATAGCATGTGCTAAAAAGTTGAGAGGGTTACGGCAAAACTGGATGCACTTCGTGTACAAAATAGACAATATATTTCGAAGTATCAGGATTTCGGACGAAAACTCATCTGTTACAAAGGTATTTCATTTTTTGAACTTATTTGAATATCAGACTTTTTGTGCGCTCAAAATGCACCATTCAGAGCCACATCATCAATTTTCAACCGTTTATGACTTCAATTGGTATTTTTCATGCATTTACAGATTTTCAATGCTAAATGACCATAAAATTGAAAAGCACTACAAATGAACTCTGAAAGGTCGAAAGTTGGCATGGTATCATAAATTCACACACATAGCATGTGCTAAAAGATGAGAGGGTTACGGAAAAAACTGGATGCGCTTTGTTTACAAAATGGGAAATCTCTTTCGAAGTGTCAGGGTTTCATACGAAATCTCATATGTTACAAAGATATTTCTTTTTTCGAACTTATTTGAACCCCAGACTTTTTGTTTGTTCAAAATGCAGCATTCAGAGCCACATCATCAATTTTTAACCCTTTTGACTTCATTTGGTATTTTTCATGCATTTACTGATTTTTTCTAGCTAAATGACCCTGAAATCAAAAAGCACTACAAATGAACTTCGAAAAGGTTGAAAGTTGGCATGGCATCCTCATTTCACCCACATAGCATGTGCTACAAAGTTGAGAGGGTTACGCCAAAAACTGGATGCACTTCGTGTACAAAATGGACAATATCTTTCGAAGTATACGGGTTTCGGACAAAAACTCATCTGTTGCAAAGGTATTTAATTTTTTTGAACTTATTTGAACTCCAGAATTTTAGTCTGTTCAAAATGCACCATTCAGAGCCACCAGATCAATTTTTAACCCTTTCTGACTTCATTTGAAATTTTTCATGCATTTGCTGATTTTTTAAGCTAAACCACCCTGAAATTGGATAACACTACAAATGAACTCTGAAAAGGTTGAAAGTTGGCTTGGTATCATCATTTCACCCACATAGCATGTGCTAAAAAGTTGAGAGGGTTACGGCAAAAACTGGACGCACTTCGTGTACAAAATGGACAATCTCTTTCGAAGTATCTGTGTTTCGGACGAAAACTCATTTGTCACAAAGGGATTTCATTTACTTGAACTGTAGACTATTTGTGTACTCAAAATGCACCTTTCAAACCAACATCATCAATTTTCAACCCTTTCTAACTTCATTTGGTATTTTTCATGCATTTATTGATTTTTAAGCTAAATGACCCTAAAACTGAAAAGCATTACAAAAGAACTCTGAAAAGGTTGAAAGATGGCATGGTATCATTATTTCTGCCACATAGCATGTGCCAAAAGTTGAGAGGGTTATGACAAAAACTGGATGCACTTCGGGTATAGAATGGACAATCTATTTCCTAGTATCATGTTTTTGGACGAAAACTCATCTGTTACAAAGGTATTTCATTTTTTGAACTTATTAGAACTCCAGACTTTTTATATGTTCAAAATGCATAATTCAAAGCCACCAAATCAATTTTTAACCCTTTTTGGCTTCATTTGGAATTTTTCATGCAGTTGCTGATTTTTTAAGCTAAATGGCCTTGAAATTGAAAAGCACTACAACTGAACTCTGAAGAGGTTAAAAGTTGGCATGGTATCATCATTTGACCCACATAGCACATGCTAAAAAATTTAGAGGGTTACGACAAAAACTGGACGCACTTCGTGTACAAAATGGACAATCTCTTTCGAAGTATTAGTGTTTGGAACGAAAAGTCATTTGTTACAAAGGGATTCCATTTCTTTGAACTTATTTGAACTCCAGACTTTTTCTGTATTCAAAATGCAACATTCAATGCCACAACATCAATTTTCAACCCTTTCTGACTTCATTTGGTATTTTTCATGCATTTATTGATTTTTTTAATCTAAATGACCCTGAAATAGAAAAGCATCAAATGAACTCTGAAAAGGTTGAAAGTTGGCATGGTATCATCATTTGACCCACATAGCATGTGCTGAAAGTATGAGAGGTTCACGGCAAAAACTGGATACACTTCGTGTACAAAATGGTAAATCTCTTTCGAAGTAATATGGTTTCATACAAAAACTCATCTGTTACAAAGGTATTTCTTTTTTTGAACTTATTTGAACACTAGACTTTTTGTGTGTTCAAAATACACCATTCAGAGCCACATCATCAATTTTCTACCCTTTCTCACTTCATTTGGTATTTTTCATGCATTTACTAATTTTTTTTCAAGCTAAACGAACCTGAAATTCAAAAGCAGTACAAATGAACTTTGAAAAGGTTGAAAGTTGGCATGGTATCGTCAATTCACCCACATAGCATGTGCTAAAAAGTTGAGAGGGTTACAGCAAAACTGGATGCACTTCGTGTACAAAATAGACAATATATTTCGAAGTATCAGGGTTTCGGACGAAAATTCATCTGTTACAAAGGTATTTCATTTTTTGAACTTATTTGAACACCAGACTTTCTGTGTGTTCAAAATGCACCATTCAGAGCCACATCATCAATTTTCAACCGTTTTGACTTCAATTGGTATTTTTCATGCATTTACTGATGTTTTAAAGCTAAATGACCCTAAAATTGCAAAGCACTACAAATGAACTTTGAAAGGTTGAAAGTTGGCATGGTATCATAAATTCACACACATAGCATGTGCTAAAAAGATGAGAGGGTTATGGCAAAAACTGGATGCGCTTCGTTTACAAAATGGGCAATCTCTTTCGAAGTGTGAGGGTTTCATACGAAAGCTCATCTGTTACAAAGATATTTCTTTTTTTGAACTTATTTGAACTCCAGACTTTTTGTTTGTTCAAAATGCACCATTCGGAGCCACATCATCAATTTTTAACCCTTTTGACTTCATTTGGTATTTTTCATGCATTTACTGATTTTTTTTCTAGCTAAATGACCCTGAAATCAAAAAGCACTACAAATGAACTTTGAAAAGGTTGAAAGTTGGCATGGTATCATCATTTCACCAACATAGCATGTGCTACAAAGTTGAGAGGGTTACGACAAAAACTGGATGCACTTCGTGTACAAAATGGACAATATCTTTAAAGTATAAGGGTTTCGGACAAAAACTCATCTGTTACAAAGGTATTTCATTTTTTTGAACTTATTTGAACTCCAAAATTTTTGTCTATTCAAAATGCACCATTCAGAGCCACCACATCAATTTTCAACCCTTTCTGACTTCATTTGGAATTTTTCATGCATTTGCTGATTTTTTAAGCTAAACCACCCTGAAATTGGAAAGCACTACAAATGAACACTGAAAAGGTTGAAAGTTGGCTCGGTATCATCATTTGACCCACATAGCATGTGCTAAATAGTTGAGAGGGTTACAGAAAAAACTGGACGCACTTCGTGTACAAAATGGACAATCACTTGTTACAAAGGGATTCCATTTCTTTGAACTTATTTGAACTCCAGACTATTTATGTATTCAAAATGCACCATTCAATGCCACATCATCAATTGTCAACCCTTTCTGACTTCATTTGGTATTTTTCATGCATTTATTGATTTTTTAAAGCTAAATGACCCTGAAATTGAAAAGCATCAAATGAACTCTGAAAAGGTTGAAAGTTGGCATGGTATCATCATTTGACCCACATAGCATGTGCTGAAAATATGAGAGGGTCACGACAAAAACTGGATACGCTTCGTGTACAAAATGGACAATCTCTTTCGAAGTATCAGGGTTTCATACGAAAACTTATCTGTTACAAAGGTATTTATTTTTTTGAACTTATTTGAACACCAGACTTTTTGTGTGTTCAAAATGCACCATTTAGAGCCACATCATGAATTTTCTACCCTTTCTGACTTCATTTGGTATTTTTCATGCATTTACTGATTTTTTTTTTCAAGCTAAACGAACCTAAAATTCAAAAGCACTACAAATGAACTTTGAAAAGGTTGAAAGTTGGCATGGTATCGTCAATTCACCCACATAGCATGTGCTAAAAAGTTGAGAGGGTTACTGCAAAAACTAGATGCACTTCGTGTACAAAATAAACAATATATTTTGAAGTATCAGAGTTTCGGACGAAAACTCATCTGTTACAAAGGTATTTCATTTTTTGTACTTATTTGAACACCAGACTTTTTGTGTGTTCAAAATGCACCCTTCAGAGGCACATCATCAATTTTCAACCGTTTCTGACTTCAATTGGTATTTTTCATGCATTTACTGATATTTTAAAGTTAAATGACCATAAAATTGGAAAGCACTACAAATGAACTTTGAAAGGTTGAAAGTTGGCATGGTATCATAAATTCACACAGATAGTATGTGCTAAAAAGATGAGAGGGTTATGGCAAAAACTCGATGCGCTTTGTTTACAAAATGGGCAATCTATTTCGAAGTGTCAGGGTTTCATACAAAAGCTCATCTGTTACAAAGATATTTCTTATTTTGAACTTATTTGAACTCCAGACTTTTTGTTTGTTAAAAATGTACCATTCGGAGCCACATCCTCAATTTTTAACCCTTTTGACTTCATTTGGTATTTTTCATGCATTTGCTGAATTTTTTTCTAGCTAAATGACCCTAAAATCAAAAGGCACTACAAATGAACTTTGAAAAGGTTGAAAGTTGGCATGGTATCATCATTTCACCCACATAGCATGTGCTACAAAGTTGAGAGGGTTACGACAAAAACTGGATGCACTTCGTGTACAAAATGGACAATATCTTTCGAAGTATAAGGGTTTCGGACAAAAACTCATCTGTTACAAAGGTATTTCATTTTTTTGAACTTATTTGCACTCCAGAATTTTTTTCTGTTCAAAATGCACCATTCAGAGCCACCACATCAATTTTCAACCCTTTGTGACTTCATTTGGAATTTTTCATGCATTTGCTGATTTTTTTAAGCTAAACCACCCTGAAATTGGAAAGCGCTACAAATGAACTCTAAAAAGGTTGAAAGTTGGCTTGGTATCATCATTTGACCCACATAGCATGTGCTAAAAAGTTGAGAGGGTTACAGCAAAAACTGGACGCACTTCGTGTACAAAATGGACAATCACTTTGGAAGTATCAGTGTTTGGAACGAAAACTCATTTGTTACAAAGGGATTCCATTTCTTTGAACTTATTTGAACTCCAGACTATTTATGTATTCAAAATGCACCATTCAATGCCACATCATCAATTGTCAACCCTTTCTGACTTCATTTGGTATTTTTCATGCATTTATTGATTTTTTAAAGCTAAATGACCCTGAAATTGAAAAGCATCAAATGAACTCTGAAAAGGTTGAAAGTTGGCATGGTATCATCATTTGACCCACATAGCATGTGCTGAAAATATGAGAGGGTCACGACAAAAACTGGATACACTTCGTGTACAAAATGGACAATCTCTTTTGAAGTATCAGGGTTTCATACGAAAACTCATCTGTTACAAAGGTATTTCTTTTTTTGAACTTATTTGAACACCAGACTTTTTGTGTGTTCAAAATGCACCATTTAGAGCCACATCATGAATTTTCTACCCTTTCTGACTTCATTTGGTATTTTTCATGCATTTACTGATTTTTTTTCAAGCTAAACGAACCTAAAATTCAAAAGCACTACAAATGAACTTTGACAAGGTTGAAAGTTGGCATGGTATCGTCAATTCACCCACATAGCATGTGCTAAAAAGTTGAGAGGCTTACTGCAAAAACTAGATGCACTTCGTGTACAAAATAGACAATATATTTTGAAGTATCAGGGTTTCGGACGAAAACTCATCTGTTACAAAGGTATTTCATTTTTTGTACTTATTTGAACACCAGACTTTTTGTGTGTTCAAAATGCACCCTTCAGAGGCACATCATCAATTTTCAACCGTTTCTGACTTCAATTGGTATTTTTCATGCATTTACTGATGTTTTAAAGCTAAATGACCATAAAATTGGAAAGTACTACAAATGAACTTTGAAAGGTTGAAAGTTGGCATGGTATCATAAATTCACACAGATAGCATGTGCTAAAAAGATGAGAGGGTTATGGCAAAAACAGGATGCGCTTTGTTTACAAAATGGGCAATCTCTTTCGAAGTGTCAGGGTTTCATACGAAAGCTCATCTGTTACAAAGATATTTCTTATTTTGAACTTATTTGAACTCCAGACTTTTTGTTTGTTAAAAATGCACCATTCGGAGCCACATCCTCAATTTTTAACCCTTTTGACTTCATTTGGTATTTTTCATGCATTTGCTGATTTCTTTTCTAGCTAAATGACCCTGAAATCAAAAGGCACTACAAATGAACTTTGAAAAGGTTGAAAGTTGGCATGGTATCATCATTTCACCCACATAGCATGTGCTACAAAGTTGAGAGGGTTACGACAAAAACTGGATGCACTTCGTGTACAAAATGGACAATATCTTTCGAAGTATAAGGGTTTCGGACAAAAACTCATTTGTTACAAAGGTATTTCATTTTTTTGAACTTATTTGCACTCCAGAATTTTTTTCTGTTCAAAATGCACCATTCAGAGCCACCACATCAATTTTCAACCCTTTGTGACTTCATTTGGAATTTTTCATGCATTTGCTGATTTTTAAGCTAAACCACCCTGAAATTGGAAAGCACTACAAATGAACTCTAAAAAGGTTGAAAGTTGGCTTGGTATCATCATTTGACCCACATAGCATGTGCTAAAAAGTTGAGAGGGTTACGGCAAAAACTGGACGCACTTCGTGTACAAAATGGACAATGACTTTGGAAGTATCAGTGTTTGGAACGAAAACTCATTTGTTACAAAGGGATTCCATTTCTTTGAACTTATTTGAACTCCAGACTATTTATGTATTCAAAATGCACCATTCAATGCCACATCATCAATTGTCAACCCTTTTTGACTTCATTTGGTATTTTTCATGCATTTATTGATTTTTTAAAGCTAAATGACCCTGAAATTGAAGAGGATCAAATGAACTCTGAAAAGGTTGAAAGTTGGCATGGTATCATCATTTTACCCACATAGCATGTGCTGAAAATATGAGAGGGTCACGACAAAAACTGGATACACTTCGTGTACAAAATGGACAATCTCTTTCGAAGTATTAGGGTTTCATACGAAAACTCATCTGTTACAAAGGTATTTCTTTTTTTGAACTTATTTGAACACCAGGCTTTTTGTGTGTTCAAAATGCACCATTTAGAACCACGTCATGAATTTTCTACCCTTTCTGACTTCATTTGGTATTTTTCATGCATTTACTGATTTTTTTTCAAGCTAAACGAACCTGAAATTTAAAAGCACTACAAATGAACTTTGAAAAGGTTGAAAGTTGGCATGGTATCGTCAATTCACCCACATAGCATGTGCTAAAAAGTTGAGAGGGTTACTGCAAAAACTAGATGCACTTCGTGTACAAAATAGACAATATATTTTGAAGTATCAGGGTTTCGGACGAAATCTCATCAGTTACAAAGGTATTTCATTTTTTGTACTTATTTGAACACCAGACTTTTTGTGTGTTCAAAATGCACCCTTTAGAGGCACATCATCAATTTTCAACCGTTTCTAACTTCAATTGGTATTTTTCATGCATTTACTGATGTTTTAAAGCTAAATGACCATAAAATTGAAAAGCACTACAAATGAACTTTGAAAGGTTGAAAGTTGGCATGGTATCATAAATTCACACAGATAGCATGTGCTAAAAAGATGAGAGGGTTATGGCAAAAACTGGATGCGCTTTGTTTACAAAATGGGCAATCTCTTTCGAAGTGTCAGGGTTTCATACTAAAGCTCATCTGTTACAAAGATATTTCTTATTTTGAACTTATTTGAACTCCAGACTTTTTCTTTGTTAAAAATGCACCATTCAGAGCCACATCCTCAATTTTTAACCCTTTTGACTTCATTTGGTATTTTTCATGCATTTGCTGATTTTTTTTCTAGCTAAATGACCCTGAAATCAAAAAGCACTACAAATGAACTTTGAAAAGGTTGAAAGTTGGCATGGTATCATCATTTCACCCACATAGCATGTGCTACAAAGTTGATAGGGTTACGACAAAAATTGGATGCACTTCGTGTACAAAATGGACAATATCTTTCGAAGTATAAGGGTTTCGGACAAAAACTCATCTGTTACAAAGGTATTTCATTTTTTTTGAACTTATTTAAACTCCAGAATTTTTGTCTGTTCAAAATGCACCATTCAGATCCACCACATCAATTTTCAACCCTTTCTGACTTCATTTGGAATTTTTCATGCATTTGCTGATTTTTTTAGCTAAACCACCCTGAAAGTGGAAAGCACTAAAAATGAACTCTGAAAAGGTTGAATGTTGGCTTGGTATCATCATTTGACCCACATAGCATGTGGTAAAAGTTGAGAGGGTTACGACAAAAACTGGACGCACTTCGTGTACAAAATGGACAATCACTTTGGAAGTATCAGTGTTTGGAACGAAAACTCATTTGTTACAAAGGGATTCCATTTCTTTGAACTTATTTGAACTCCAGACTTTTTATGTATTCAAAATGCACCATTCAATGCCATATCATCAATTTTCAACCCTTTCTGACTTCATTTGGTATTTTTCATGCATTTATTGATTTTTTTAAGCTAAATGACCCTGAAATTGAAAAGCATCAAATGAACTCTGAAAAGGTTGAAAGTTGGCATGGTATCATAATTTGACCCACATAGCATGTGCTGAAAATTTGAGAGGGTCACGCCAAAAACTGGATACACTTCGTGTACAAAATGGACAATCTCTTTCGAAGTATCAGGGTTTCATACGAAAACTCATCTGTTACGAAGGTATTTCTTTTTTTGAACTTATTTGAACCCCAGACTTTTTGTGTGTTCAAAATGCACAATTTAGAGCCACATCATCAATTTTCTACCCTTTCTGACTTCATTTGGTATTTTTCATGCATTTACTGATTTTTTTCAAGCTAAACGAACCTGAAATTGAAAAGCACTACAAATGAACTTTGAAAAGGTTGAAAGTTGGCCTGGTATCGTCAATTCACCCACATAGCATGTGCTAAAAAGTTGAGAGGGTTACGGCAAAAACTGGATGCACTTCGTGTACAAAATAGACAATATATTTCGAAGTATCAGGGTTTCGGACGAAAACTCATCTGTTACAAAGGTATTTCATTTTTTGTACTTATTTGAACACCAGACTTTTTCTGTGTTCAAAATGCACCATTCAGAGCTACATCATTAATTTTCAACCGTTTCTGACTTCAATTGGTATTTTTCATGCATTTACTGATGTTTTAAAGCTAAATGACCCTAAAATTGCAAAGCACGACAAATGAACTCTGAAAGGTTGAAAGTTGGCATGGTATCATAAATTCACACACATGGCGTGTGCTAAAAAGATAAGAGGGTTACGGCAAAAACTGGATGCGGTTCGTTTACAAAATGGGCAATCTCTTTCGAAGTGACAGGGTTTCATACGAAAACTCATCCATTACAAAGATATTTCTTTTTTTGAACTTATTTGAACTCCAGACTTTCTGCTTGTTCAAAATGCACCATTCAGAGCCACAACATCAATTTTTTACCCTTTTAACTTCATTTGGTATTTTTCATGCATTTACTTATTTTTTTCTAGCTAAATGACCCTGAAATCAAAGAGCACTACAAATGAACTTTGAAAAGGTTGAAAGTTGGTATAGTATCATCATTTCACCCACATAGCATGTGCTACAAAGTTGAGAGGGTTACGACAAAAACTGGATGCACTTCGTGTACAAAATGGACAATATCTTTCGAAGTATAAGGGTTCCGGACCAAAACTCATCTGTTACAAAGGTATTTCATTTTTTTTGAACTTATTTGAACTCCAGAATTTTTGTATGTTCAAAATGCACCATTCAGAGCCACCACATCAATTTTCAACCCTTTCTCACTTCATTTGGAATTTTTCATGCATTTGCTGATTTTTTAAGCTAAACCACCCTGAAATTGGAAAGCACTACAAATGAACTCTGAAAAGGTTGAAAGTTGGCTTGGTATCATCATCTCACCCACATAGCATGTGCTAAAAAGTTGAGAGGGTTACGACAAAAACTGGACGCACTTCGTGTACAAAATGGACTATCTCTTTCTAAGAATCAGTGTTTGGAACGAAAACTCATTTGTTACAAAGGGATTCCATTTCTTTGAACTTATTTGAACTCCTTACTTTTTATGTCTTCAAAATGCACCATTCAATGCCACATCATCAATTTTCAACCCTTTCCGACTTCATTTGGTATTTTTCATGCATTTATTGATTTTTTAAGCTAAATGACCCTGAAATTGAAAAGCATCAAATGAACTCTGAAAAGGTTGAAAGTTGGCATGGTATCATCATTTGACCCACATAGCATGTGCTGAAAATATGAGAGTGTCACGACAAAAACTGGATACACTTCGTGTACAAAATGGACAATCTCTTTCGAAGTATCAGCGTTTCATAAGAAAACTCATATGTTACAAAGGTATTTCTTTTTTTGAACTTATTTGAACACCAGACTTTGTGTGTGTTCAAAATGCACCATTTAGAGCCACATCATCAATTTTCTACCCTTTCTGACTTCATTTGGTAATTTCATGCATTTACTGATTTTTTTTCAAGCTAAACGAACCTGAAATTGAAAAGCACTACAAATGAACAATGAAAACGTTGAAAGTTGGCATGGTATCTTCAATTCAGCCACATAGCATGTGCTTAAAAGTTGATAGGGTGACGGCAAAAACTAGATGCACTTCGTGTACAAAATAGACAATATATTTCGAAGTATCGGGGTTTCGGACGAAAACTCATCTGTTACAAAGGTATTTCATTTTTGAACTTATTTGAACTCCAGACTTTTTGTGTGTTCAAAATGCACCATTCAGAGCCACCACATCAATTTTTAACCCTTTTTGACTTCATTTGGAATTTTTCATCCATTTGCTGATTTTTAAGCTAAATGACCATGAAATTGAAAAGCACTACAAATGAACTCTAAAAAGGCTGAAAGTTGGCATGGTATCATCATTTGACCCACATAATACATGCTAAAATTTGGAGAGGGTTATGGCAAAAACTGGATGCACTTCGTGTACAAAATGGACAATATCTTTCGAAGTATGAGTGTTTCGAACAAAAACTCATTTGTTACAAAAAGATTTCATGGATTTGAACTTATTTGAACTCCAGACTTTTTGTGTATTCAAAATGCACCATTCAATGCCACATCATCAGTTTTCAACCCTTTCTGACTTCATTTGGTATTTTTTCATTCATTTATTGATTTTTTAAGCTAAATGACCCTGAAATTGAAAATTATTACAAATGAACACTGAAAAGTTTGAAAGTTGGCATGGTATCATCATTTAACCCACATAGCATGTGCTAAAAAGATGAGAGGGTTACTGCAAAAACTGGATGCACTTCGTGTACAAAATGGACAATCTCTTTCGAAGTACCGGGTTTCATACGAAAACTCATCTGTTACGAAGGTATTTCATTTTTTAACTTATTTGAACACCAGACTTTTTGTGTGTTCAAAAAGCACCATTCAGAGCCACATCATCAATTTCCAACCCTTTCTGACTTCAATTGGTATTTTTCATGCATTTACTGATTTTTTAAGCTAAATGACCTTAACATTGAAAAGCACAACCAATGAACTCTGAAAGTTTGAAAGTTGGCATTGTCGGGGAAACTGATCGCCCACGAACACCTATGGGACCGGAGCCCCTTTTCGGTACGGCAAGGGAGCGGAGGGTGCACGAAGAGCGGATCGAGACGAACACGCGAGCAGTTTACCCAGGTTCGGGCCTGACACATGCGTAAAACCCTACTCCTGCTTTGGTTTGTATTGCGTTCTTGGCTCGGGAGCGATAAGAGCTACAGTACTTACCGCTAGCAACACCGAGCGTGAGAGTGATCGAAGATCGGAACCTCCTCTACGTTGCGCATGGGCCTCCTTTATAGGTCGAAGGGGTCACCGACAGGTGGCAACGCAGTCGAGGGTAGAAATGTAAAAGTGGTGGTAGTTGGAACAGTGTATGCATAGTGCTCTATACCTAACCCTGACGGCAGGGGACAAGGGAATTAAATGCCCGTCGCCGTCACCCCAAACAGTGCAAAAAGCGTCCATCAGGGCGTCTCCGTCCGCCACGATGGTGGCCTTGTCATCGCAGCTCACCACCGTGTACCCCAGGCTGCACAGCCTTCCGCCACGTGCGCCTGGAAGGGTCCCAGGGCGACGCGTGGGCGGATGAGCTAGAGCGCGGGCACTTAGTGGGAGTTTGCCGCGGCTGTTATCTTGTCGCGCCCGGAAGCTCGTCGCTCTTCGGGCCTTGCCGGGACGCGGGGGTGCGTCGCGGCAAGTCTCTTGAAATGCCGTGTTTGGCCTTCCCAGCAAGCTCCCCTTGCCAGGGTCTTGCGCTAAAGAAGTGGTCTTGAGCCTTGAGTGGCCTTCCCGGCAAGCTCTTCTTACCGGGGCCTTGTTTCTTTATCTTGAATACTTTGTTCTTGAATGGCTCCAAAGGAACCATAGTGGGCCTTGGCGGACACGCGGCAAGCCCTGCCACGGGACGCTGCTACTGCCCGTGCACAAGTTCGGGATACTAAGGTACCCCTACTTTAGTACACCGACAGGAGCCCCCGGGCCTGGGCCACACACGGCGCCGAGCGCTGTTGGGCCAGGCCCAAAACAGTGCACGGGCACACGCGGCCCACAGCGCGTCGTATCCCACTACGTATCCACCGCGCCCCTCCCTAACGGCACGCGTCGATTGCGGCGTCGTGGGAGAGATCGTGGCCTGTTTCTTTAATAGGGAAATGCGGAACGCCCCCCTCTCCCCCCTTAAAAGAAGGGGGAAACAGGGGCAGTTCCCTCCATTCGTCCGCTGCTTCTCCATCCTCCAGAAACCCCCGCTGCTCCCCTCCTCCCTGAAGGTTGAAAGAGAGCAGCGATCCGCCCTTCCTCCGCCGCCGCCAGCATCCCCCAGTGGCGTCGACTTCCCTCGCCGTCCCCGCCATGGCCCCGAAGGGCGACAAGGCGAAGGCCACGAAGACCGCCAAGGCGCTGAAGCTAGCAGCAATGCGGAAGAAGATGGCGGTCTTCCCGCCGAGGCTCAGCGCGGAGGAGCTGAAGGACTCCTTCTACCTCTTCTGGTCGAGGGAGACAAAGGCGCATCCGCGCACCAAGGTACTCCCCGCCGTGGCCTGCGATATGTTTCCGAGAGGCTATGCTTTTTTTGCTCTGTTCTTCTACTGCGGGCTCTGCCCGCCCTACTCGGAGTTCTTCTGTGATATCATGAATACCTACGGGTTTCATCTCCTTGATTTCACCCCAAACGATGTCTTGACCATGGCCGTTTTCGCACATCTGTGCGAAAACTTTGTTGGAGTCTACCCCAATGTAGCTCTTTTCCGCCATTACTTCACGCCCTGAGTCGAGTCTGGGTCTCCTCTGTTCGGCGGAATTTCTTGGATCTTCAGGCTCCATAAGAAAGAGGCTTATTTGACTGGGGAGCTCCACGGCAAGTGGGAAGAATGGAGGGCCAACTGGTGCTGGATCATGGAGGACGACCCACAGTAGTTCACTTCCCGGCGCCAAGTTGCAGTAGTGCGCGGCAATGACTGGAGTGACCTGGCCCCTGAGGATGACAAGCTGAAGATAGCCACCACTAGGATTCTTCGCCTCCGGCAAGCCAAGCTCACTATAGGTGCCGTCGGGGCAGACTTCCTTCGCCGCCGCATCGCTCCCTTGCAGGAGAGGAAAAGGCCTGCTTGGGAGTTTGATAATGCGGCAGACATCATGAGGCTGCGCCCGGGCCTCAACTATAATTTCACGGTCTTGGAGCTCAACGCAATGCTCCAAGCGCTATTCAAATACAACCCCAAGCATCCAGAGTGGTTTGCGTTGCCGCAGGGCGTAGTTCCGTTGTGCAACAACGCGTCGCTCAGCGCCATCCGCGCGGTGATGCCGTGGTGTGAATCCCACGGAATCGACCCCACTTGGCGGGAACCTTCCGACGAGGCTGTTCAAACATTCTTTGACAACCTGGTGGAGCTGCCAGTCAAGCCCGACGAGAAGAGGGGCCTCACCCGTGACACCACCGATGTGGAAATGGTGTATATTCCCACCAGGTTGGAGGAGGCAGCTGCAGCCAGGGCTGCAGGTGAGTTCGGATATACCTTGAAGGAGGCAGATGCAGCGGAGGCGGTAAGTTTGGCCGAGGAGGAGGAGTTCCTCAAAGTGGGAAAGCTTGCCGGGCAACCTACCGGCACAAGCGAGGCCGCCGAGCAAGGCACAGAGTCGAGCGGGCCCGCCGAGCAGGGCGTCGGATCAAGCAATCCCGCCGAAGACTCAGGCGATTCATTGAACCTCGACTCCTCTTATTCGTCCTCAAGGAGCTCACCACCACCACCAAGTACTCCAGTTGCGCCGAAAAGGCGCATCCGCAAGGCCGCAGACGTGACGGGGCGGCAGACGAGCCAGCAGCCGCAGCGCCGCCCGATACGCGCCACCACGACGAGCAAGGCCACCAAGGGAGCGCCCCGTGCCTCAGCGGCAACAGGAGGGGGATCTTCTCGGACTGGCGCCCCCGTGCCCACCGCCCCTCGAGCTTCGGTGGCAACCGGAGCGGGGTCTTCTCAGACCACCGTCCCGGCCCCCGCCAAGCGGCCAAGGGAGCAGACTCCTCCAGCTCCTCGTGCCGGGACGCGCGAGCCGGATTTCGACTTCTCGGTGCTCAGCTCCGACGACGAGGAGGAAGAAGAGTAAGTCTTCGTGATTCTTGTTTCTCGTTAGTCTTTGGTTGATCCTTTTTCTGATTCTGATCTTGTTTTTCTTCCAGGACCCTGGCCCAGAGAGCGGCGAAGAGGGCCAAAGTCCCAATAATCGTCGTTGAGGACGAGCCCGCCGCCGCAGCAGGTGGTGCGCCTGCGCCGAGCTTGCCGGATCAGGTAGCTGCTCCCCAAAGCAGCCCCCAGCGCAGCCCTCAGCGTAAGTCTTCTGTCCACTCTCCGCTCGTCGGGCGCGCGCGCGCGGGCTTCTTATCCTTGTTAACGTTTCGTTTATTTGTTGACTTCTGCAGAAGCAGAGCAGCAGCCCCAGGAGCGCCAGGAGATTGCTCTCGACGAGCCGCATGTCTCGATCTCTCCGCCAAGGAGGAGCTCCCCAGCGAGGGAGAGTACTCCGCCAAGGGCGAGTACCCCGCCAAGGGCGAGTACTCCGCCAAGGGAAGGCACCCCGCCAAGGGAAGGCGCCAGCAGCCCTCCGCCGGCGGGAGTTACCACCACGCCGCCGAGGGAGAACTCCCCGGCAAGGAACCCCATCGAAGAGGAGGCCCGCGCAGGTAAACTCCTGAACTTTTCTTTTTCTGATTTCCTCTTTTTGGATATTTGCTTGACCATTATTTTCTTCTTTCTTCTTCTTTTCTTGTCTTCAGATCCGTCCGTAACCGAGCCCATGGAGACGGAAGTCGCCATCGAGGAGGACGCGCACGGCGACACCGGCGACGCCGCAGCCACTGAAGGGGCGGTCGGTGCTGACGAGCCCGCCGTCGAAGAGGCAGCCAAGGCCGCCGGCGCGGCAGCTGAGGAGGGTACCGGCAGTCGCACTGACGGCCCTGAGGCCGCAGGAGCGTCAAACGCTGCACCGACTGCCGACCCCGCCGCTGCCGTAGCCGAAACAGGCGCCTACCTGGAGGCCGGCAACGGAGTCTTCATCCAGCTCCCGTGGGCGTCCACGTCAAGGGCGCCCGCGGAGGGAGAGGTCTTCAACGGGGAGGTCCTCGCCTCCGCCGGGCTGAAGTTCGTCGATGCGCCCGGCAGCAGTAGCGAGCCCGAGGAGGAGCGGCTTCTGCGGAGGCTTCTGGCCCTGTACCGCGCCAGTCAGGCCAAGTTGGAGTCCCGAGAGGCTCTGGCCGCCAAGGCGGGCACTGACTTGGAGAAACGCGCCGAAGAGCTCCGGGCTACCAATCAAGCAGCCCTCCGATCCTTGGCGGAGGAGCGGGAGGAGCTCGTCGAGGCGCATCAGGCGTTTATTCTTGAGAAGGCCGAAGCAGAGGAGCAGCAGCGGCTCGCCGCCGAGGAGTTGTCCCGGCAGGAAGGTGAACTAACGCAGCGGAAGGTCGACCTCGACAGCCACGAGGCGACCTTGTCGCGCGCGAACTGTCTCTTGGCAGAGCTCTGCAGGAAGCGAAGGACGCCGCAGCAGCTGCTGAGACCGCCAAGAGAGACTTGGAGGCGAGGGTGGCGCAACTGGAGGTCCACTTGAAGACGAGCGAAGAGAAGGTTTCCGCGCTTGCGTCGGAGAGGGAGAGGGACGCCCACAGCCACTCCGAGCTGCAGGTCCGCCTCTCCGACAAGGGCAAGGAGCTTGCCGTCGCCGAGGACTCCATCGCCGATCTGGAGTTCAAGCTTTCCACCCTCACCGCATCACTTGACGGCGCCAGAGAGCGGGAGACGAAGCTAAAAGAGGATCTCAGGGGCGAGAGGGCCCTGTTGGAGAGCGCCGCTATCTCCCAAAACAACTTCAGGCAAACCGTCGATCTCTGGACGGAGGGTCTTGTCCTTGCCGCTACCAATATTGACAAGGAGCTGGAGCTGCTGGGGGCGGAGTATCTCGGGTACTCCACCGACGAGAATCTCCACCCCAGCGCCAAGCTTACCTTGTTCCTCCAGGGCGTGGGGACGTCCCTTCAGCAGCTCCGGGAAAAGATTCCCATGCAGCTGGCGAACGAGGCGCGCAGGCTTTGCACGGGTGTCTTGGAGAAGGTGCTGATGAAGATAGTCTTCCGCAACCCAGGACTCAATCTCAATAACGTCCTCAGGACCTTGCCGCCCGACGCCGACCAGGAGATGCTCAAGGCCCTTGTCGCACCTATCGTGGCCAAGGTGGGCAAGATCAAGAGAGTCGAGGGCGACCGCGCGGATTAGGCTGTTTTCCTGTCTGCTTCCTTTGTCGCTGCCAACCATGTTATGAACAATAGTCTATTAGAACAGCGACAAGTCATTTTGTAACATACTTTATTTTGGGTAGTTAACGCAACATTATTTCCTTTACTTGACTTCTTCGCTTTGCATGCTTTTACCCTACGCTTTTAGGGAACTTGCCGGCGAAGGGACACCTGCCGCGAGCGCTGGGTGCGGAACTTCAGCAGCCTGCTGGCAGTGCCGTTGCCGACAAGAAACCTTGTCGCAGCTAGTCGCAGCACACTTAGGTTGTTGAGCGAACTCGAAAACGGAGTAAGGGCGCGACACTTGTTGCAGCACGCTTAAGCCGTTGAGCGTGCTCGAAACGAAGTAAAGGCGCGGCTAGCCACGAGTTGGTTCCTCCACGCACAGGTTTTCCATACAAAGTGCGGTCGTTCAAGGAAGATAACTTTAAAATTTAAAAATTTGATTGCTCAAACTTTGGCGACTTAGCTTTTGCGTCGTCTGCTTCCCGGCAAAGGCAAGGCTTTCTTGAACGGCACTTGGTCCATACCACTGTCTCCTTCCCCCCCGGCAAACTTGTGCACGAGGAAAACTTCTTCTGCTTGAGAGAAAAGAAAAAGGGAGGAAACATAGACATGGAGCTTTGCGGCTCGTTATTGCTTACCGGGGATGCGTGCTGCACAAAGTGTCAGATAGTACATGCAAGAGAAATGAAAAGGCATGAAATGACAAGTTGTGCGAGGCATATAAGTTTTACTGATGCTCGGGGTCTGCGCCCGGCTTTGTACAAAGGTTTACATGCAACAGCGGCAAGACTTGTACAAAATGTGGTTGCCGAAGCGGATCACGGCAACCGCGCCTCATGGGTAAAACTTGCGAAGGTGCTCAATGTTCCAGGAGTTGCTCACCGGTAAGCCCTCTTCGGTCTCAAGGCGGACAGCGCCGGGCCTTGTGACTTGTCTCACCCGATAAGGGCCTTCCCACTTCGGCGTCAACTTGTTGGAATTCTTGGCGGACTGGACGCGCCGAAGAACAAGGTCGCCTTCCTCGAGACTTCTGGCTTTAACTTTGCGGCTATGATAGCGGCGCAAAGCTTGCTGGTATCGAGCAGCTCGTACAGCAGCCTGAAGACGGTCCTCCTGAAGGAGCAGTGTGTCATCTTGCCGTAGCTGCTCTTGCTCGAGCTCATCGTAAGCGAGCACTCGAGGCGACCCGTATACGAGTTCCATGGGGAGAACTGCCTCTGCTCCATAGACAAGAGCAAAGGGTGTCTGTCCAGTGGCTCGATTTGGTGTCGTCCTGATTGACCAAAGAGCCGCCGGTAACTCTTCAATCCAGTTTCTTCCGCATTTGTGCAGCCTGTCAAAAGTTCTTGTCTTGAGTCCGCACAGCACTTCAGCGTTCGCTCTCTCCGCTAGACTGTTGCTCCTCGGGTGAGCAACAGAAGCGAAGCAGACCTTGGCGCCAAGGTCTTGGACGTATTGCATGAAGGTGCGACTTGTGAATTGTGTGCCATTGTCGGTGATGATCCTGTTAGGGATCCCGAAACGGCAAACAATCGACCTGAAGAACTTGACTGCTGACTGTGCGGTCACCTTTCTCACTGGTTCCACTTCCGACCACTTTGTGAACTTGTCGATGGCGACGTACAAGTACTCAAAGCCCCCGGCTGCGCGGGGAAAAGGGCCGAGGATGTCGAGCCCCCAGACCGAAAATGGCCAGGACAAAGGGATCGTCTGGAGAGCTTGAGCTGGCTGATGTATCTGCTTGGCATGGAACTGGCACGCTTCACACTTGGTTACTTGTGCAGTTGCATCCTGCAGGGCTTATGGCCAAAAGAAGCCTTGCCGGAATGCTTTTCCGGCAAGTGCTCTGGCGCCAATGTGGTGGCCACATATGCCTCCGTGTATCTCTGCCAACAGCCTTTGTCCATCTTCCCGGGGGATGCACTTCAATTTGACACCGTTGAGTCTTCTTCTGTACAGTTCATCGCCGACAAACTGATACATACTTGACTGCCGGGTTATTCTTTCTGCTTCTTCTGGCTCTTCGGGAAGTTCTCCTGTTTGAAGGAAACGGACAATCTGTTGTGCCCATGCTGGAGCCTGAGGCTCAACAACAAGGACTAAAGGCATCAGTGCTGCTGCGGGAACGTCAGCTTCTACGGCAAGAACCCGTGGCTCGGCCGGAGCTTGACGTTCCCCGGCAAGCTTGCCGGGGCAAAACTTGTCGGGAACGCCTGCTTCAACTGTACAAACCCTAGGGTCTGCAGGAGCAGACTGTTCCTCAGCAACTTTATCGTTGATCTTGGGGACCTTGTTGGCGGCGGTTTCAGGAAGTTCTGCCGGCAAATAGTCACCGGAAATAAACTTTCTCTTCTTACTCTGCCTAGTTGACCGTGTTACGGAAGGTTGAGTTAGCTTGAGCACAAAGATCCCAGGTTCCACGGGTAGCTTTAGTGCAGCACACTTTGACAGGCCGTCTGTGATGTCGTTTTGAGCTCTTGGAACGTGCTCCATCTGCAAGCCTTCAAAGTGTTCTTCAAGCTTTCTCACTTCGTCGACGTATGCTTCCATCAATGGACTCTGGTAGCTCTTGTTCACTTGTCGGACGACCAACTGCGAGTCACCCCGCATAATAAGCTTCTTGATCCCAAGTTGCGCTGTGATTCTGAGGCCGGCAAGCAAACCTTCATACTCTGCAGTATTGTTCGTTGCTTGCTCCTTGGGAAAGTGCATTTGGACGACGTACTTGAGGTGTTCTCCGGTGGGCGCGACAAACAGCACGCCGGCACCGGCGCCTTGCAGCGAGAAGGCACCATCAAAGTACATTATCCATTCCTTGCTTGCTTCTTTGACGGGGATGCTTGTCTCTGGAATCTCTTCATCTGGCGTTGGCGTCCATTCTGCTATGAATTCTACCAATGCTCTGCTCTGGATAGTTGAAGTACTTTCAAACTTGAGGCCAAAGCTTGACAGCTCCAGTGCCCACTCGACAATCCTGCGTGTCGCTGCTCGATTTTGCAGTATCCTCTTCAGCGGAAAGCGAGTGACCACTGTTATCTCATGTGCTTGGAAGTAATGGCGCATCTTTCTCGAGGCCATGAGGAGGCCGAAAAGCAGCTTCTGCACCCCAGAGTATCTTGAACTGGCCCCCTGCAAGAGGGAACTGACAAAATAAACTGGGCGCTGCACCATCTTCTTCCGCACCTCTTCCTGCATCTGCGCAGACCCATCCTTGTCGGGACCAGAGCTTGACGGGGAAGCTCCCTGCTTGTCAATGGATGTGCTTGCCGGGACTGTGGGGTCCTCATCTGCCTCCCTCTCCGCTACCAACGCAGCACTAACCACTTGATTGGTTGCTGCTAAGTACAGCAGCAACTTCTCTTGTGGCCTAGGTGCGACAAGTATTGGAGTGGAGGACAGGTACCTTTTCAAGTCTTGTAGCGCTGCCTCCGCTTCCGGAGTCCATTTCATTGGACCTGCCTTTTTCAAGATTTTGAAAAACGGCAGGGCGCGTTCTGCGGACTTAGAAATGAACCTGCTGAGAGCAGCCACACAGCCGGCAAGCCTCCGTACATCCTTGATGCGCTTCGGAACTTCGATCTGCTCGATGGCTTTGATCTTGTCGGGATTGGCTTCAATCCCCCTCTGGGACACGAAGAACCCGAGAAGCTTGCCGGAGGGGACTCCGAAGACGCACTTCTCGGGGTTAAGCTTGAGTTATATCTTGCGCAGATTCGCAAAGGTTTCATCTAGATCTTGAATCAGGGTAGCCCCGTCCTTGCTCTTGACTACTATATCATCCATGTAAGCTTCTACATTCCTGTGTATATGTGGCTCAAAAGCAGTGTGGACTACCCTCGCAAACGTTGAACCGGCATTCTTCAATCAAAACGGCGTGCGTATGAAGCAATACGTGCCACATGGAGTAATGAATGCGGTCTTCTCCTCATCTTCTTCAGCCATAAATATCTGGTGGTATCCTGAATAGGCATCAAGAAATGAAAGCAACTCACATCCAGCCCTGGAGTCAACAATCTGGTCAATGCGCGGCAAGGGAAATGGATCTTTGGGACAAGCTTTATTCACATCGGTGAATTCTATACAAAGCCTCCACTTCCCATTTGCTTTGCGCACGACAATAGGGTTGGCCAGCCACGTGGGATGAAGTACACCTCTGACAAGGCCTGCCGCTTCCAGCTTCTTGATTTCTTCAGCAATAAACTCTTGGCGCTCCACCGCTTGCTTTCTAACCTTCTGCTTGACGGGCCGCGCATGAGGACAAACGGCAAGCTTGTGCTCAATCACTTTCCTGGGAACACCGGGGATGTCAGACGGTTGCCATGCAAACACGTCGACATTCGCCCGCAGGAAAGCAACGAGCGCGCTTTCCTATTTAGGATCGAGCGTGGCACTGATGGTGAAAGTACCACCAGTGCCGTCCTCCTTGGCGGACACCTTCTTGGTCGTGGGTGGAGCTGTCATCGCCTTCTTGCACTTGCCGGTGGAGCTCGATGGTGCGTCCTCGACGGCAGCGCAGCACTCCAAGGAGGTGCGTTTGCCGGAGTGGGCCCCAGAGCTCTTGCCGGACTTGGTCTTGTTCTTCCCCCCGGGAGCTTGAGCGGCAAGTGTCTTGCTATCTGTTGCGGCTGCTGCGTCCCGGTAGATCTTGTCGGCACAGATAAGCGCGTCCTTCTTGTCGCCGGGAACAGAGATGACGCTTATCGGGCCTGGCATCTTGAGCATGTTGTAGGCATAATGAGAGGCTGCCATGAACTTGGCGAGTGCTGGACGACCAAGTATCCCATTGTAAGGCAATGGGATATTGGCAACGTCGAAGGTGATCCTCTCAGTTTTGAAGTTCAGCTCTCCACCAAAAGTCACTGGCAGTGTGATTTTCCCCTTCGGCTTGCTCCTTCCCGGGTTGATCCCTTGGAACGTGCCGGTTTCCTCGAGCTCGCTGTCGAGGATCTGGAGTTTCCGGACCACAGCAGAGGAGATCAGGTTCAGGCCGGCCCCGCCGTCAACCAACATCTTGGTGACCTTGAGGTTGCGGATAGTTGGTGAAACCAACATCGGCAAGCACCCGACCGCAGTTGTGCGATCAGGGTGGTCCTCAATGTCAAAGACGATGGGCATGCTGGACCACTTCAGAAGTTTGCGCGACTCGACGGGTGATTCCGCCGCATTGACTTCCCGCACCCATTGTTTGAGTTGGCGATGGGAAGTATGCAGAGAAGCTCCACCGTCTACGCACAAAACCTCTGTTGCCTTCTGGAACTCCTGCTCGCTGTTATCTCCGTCCTCCATGTCTTCGTCGTCGTCCTCGTCTTCGTCCTTGTCGCGGCCGTGGGGAGGTCTATCTCCTTGCCGCTGCTTGGCCTTGCCGCGGCGTCCTCCCCGGCCATTGAATGGCCGCTTCTTGCCGGACTCTCCTCCACCTCCCTGGGCCTTCTCCTTGTCGCGTCGCTCGTACTCAGCTTTTTGCTGCTCGACGAGGTACTCGACTCTTTTTCAGTTCTGGAGGTCATGGCCCTTGGTGCGGTGGATCTTGCAGTACTGCTTGTCGGAGCCGTCTTGCTTGTCGGCGGCCGCCACAGTCTTCTTGCCGGAGCTGCCAGCCTGGGCTTTCTTGGCGCCAGCCTCCTTGCCGGACTGCTCAACGACCAATACTTCTTTGTTCTTCTTCTTCCTGTTGTTCCGCCGCCGGTTCTTCCTTGCCGGGGCGGCATCCTCATTATCTATTCCCCCTGCTCCAGTATCCTCTCCGGGGAGTCTCCTCCCTTCCTCAGCGCGTGCGCACTTGTCGGCCAGGGCATAGAGCTCACTGACGTCTCAGATCTTGCACATCGCCATTTCCTCCCTCATCCTGCGGTTACGCACGTTCTGGTGGAACGCGCTAATAACCGCGGCAGGGTGGACATCCGGGATGTTGTGCTGAACGCGACTGAATCTTTGGATGTACTTTCGCAGGGACTCTCCTTCCTTCTGGGCGAGTATATGAAGATCACTCTCCTGGCCATGGGGCTTGTGGCCGCCCGTGAAGGCGCCGACAAACTGATGGCACAGATCGGCCCAAGAAGAGATGGAGTTTTCCGGCAAGTGCATGAGCCAAGATCTGACGTTTGGTTGAGCACTAGCGGGAAGTAGTTTGCTAGTATCTTCTCGTCTCGTCCCCCGGCAGCCTGCACCGCGATGGTGTAGATGCTGAGGAACTCTGATGGATGAGTATTGCCGTTGTACTCCTCGGGTACGTCGGGTTTGATGTTCTTCATGCTGGGCCACTGGACTTGCCGCAGCTCATGGGTGAACACAGGACAACCCGCCGTGTACGGCAAGTCGCCTGGTTCTCCGGGCGCGTGCATGTTGTCAGCGGGCCCAGCGCGCTGGTCAGATTGTCGCCGCGCTTCTCTTCGACGCTCGATGCGAGTTCGAGCGTCTTCTTGTCGTCTATCGTCAAGGACTTGGCGTTGATCGCGGCGAGCTCGTGGATCCGACGACGCCGTAGAGTAGTCGTCGATGTTGATCTGGCGAGTCGGCGATTTCGGCCTTCGAGGCGGGGAGTGCACGGTAGTTGCACCCCCGGTGATCTTGTCGCCATCAGCCCATGCCTGGCTAACTTGCCGCGGCCGCGACGTCGTCGGCTGCTGCGGAGTGTCGTTATTGGTGAAGGCGATGAGGCTCTGGATGGTGGCCCTCCAGTCTTCGGCCCTGTCCGCTGCTGGAGGGAAGTTGAGGAGTAGCTGAGCTCGAGCTAGAGCTTCTGCTGAAGTGGCGGGGAGCGGTGGCGAGCGGTGCGAGGAGCGAGATATGCTCGGACTTCTAACAGGGTTAGAAGGAGCAGCGTCTCGTCCCGGCGACCGCGCCTTGCTCGTGCCAGCACGTTGGCCTTGAGCGTCCCGCTGATGGGCCTCTAACCCCTCGTTGGTTACCCCAAGTGGAAGGTGTGAGATGCAGTGTTGTGGAAGTTTTTCCCTTAGCAAAGATGCCAAGGATCGAATCCCCAGAGACTCCTAGGTTCATCAAGTAGGTGTCAACTGCTAACGGCGCCAGATATTAGCAATCAACGTGGACCTGCACACAGATACAAATAACTTTGCTCCCAACGAGTACATAGAGGTTGTCAATCCCTCCGGCCTTGTAGTTCACAAAGGATTAAACGCAAATGATAGTAGTGATAGATAATGTTTGCAATAGTAAATAAAAGCGAAAAGTAAATAGCGGATGTGATCAATGATGGTAATATGGACCGGAGTCTCATGATGTTCACTAGTGATGTCTCTCTCCCAAAAGACGATAAAACAGCTATGTGAGGTAAACGAATTACAGCTGGGCAATTGACAGGACCACGAACGCAAACCAATGCTGAATACATTGCAAGAAAGGTTGAGGTTCAAAGCATGGGCGGTACGCCAGAGTAAGTAGACCGAAATCCATCAATATCTACTACTAATCATCCACCTTGAGATATCTATCCAGAACATCTCGCTGGTATTAAGTTGCGAGCCCCACCCATAGTGTAAACTCAATGCAACAGACAACTGCATTAGAACAACTTTGCGTAAAGTAAACAATCCTTGCACCCGCGGGCACAAGCACCGTTGCTTTCCCCCTTGTGGCAACAGCACATCCCCTAGACTCATGTTTCTGTCACTCAAGCTAGTCATCGAGGGGCATGAACCCACAATCGAGCATAACGTTCCCTCTTGGAGTCACTACCTATTACTTGGCCAAAGCAATAAATAACAACGGAGAACATGCAAGAATTACTTACGAACATAAATATAAAAGAGGTAGATCAAATATATTACTCAATCACAATCTGAACATAATCTCATAATCCATCGGATCCCAGCAAACTCATCATAGCAACAACATAAGGATTACATATGTGCCTCGATCATGTAGGGCAGCTCACGAGGACTAATTAGTGAAACACAAGAACGGGAGGAGAACATCACATAGCTACTGGTCATGGACTCATGGTCCAAGGGAGACTACTCACAACTCATCCGGGAGGCGTCCATGGTGGTGGAGAAGCTCCCGATGGTGATCCTCCCCTCCGGCAGGGTGCCGGGAAGAGTTCTCCTGGTGCTCCCGATCTTCGAAGCGGCGGCGGCGGCGGAACAAAGATGAGATCGTGAAAAAGAGTTTTCGTCCCGAGGGTTTCGAAGGACGCTTTAAATATATGCCGAAGGGGGGCACCAGACGGGGCTCAGGGGGCCCAGGCGCCCCCCCGGCACGGCCCAGGGGGGGTCGCGCCGCCAGGACGCCTGGGGCCCTGGTGCCCCCCCCCCCCCCGCTGTACTTCGGGCGCAAGGTAGGTTCTGGAACGCTGATTTTTTATATAATTTTTCTGGATTTTTCCTGGCAGTTCTCGTAACGTGAAAACCTGAAATACAAAAACAGCCGAAAATAGAAACTGGCACCGGGGTGCACTGGATTAGTAGGTTAGCCCAAATATGATCAAAAGTGTATGGAAGTGTATCAATATCATAGCAATATCACCCAAAAGTGGCATGGAGCAAGCAGAAATTATAGATACGTTTTGGACGTATCAACATCCCCAAGCTTAATTCCTGCTCGTCCTCGAGTAGGTAAATGATAACAAGAATAATTTCTGTGGTGACATGCTATTAACCATATAGGACTTTTTATAGTCATATGACAAAAGCTTACTGAGACAATGATTCTATAGTAATTAAGTTGCCTCATGAGAAAATGACAAATGACTGAAAGTTTTACAACATGACATTGAAGCATCAAAAAGATTTGCAATGAACATGATGTGCAAATATGATAAAGTGATATCTAGCTTGCCCCCTTTAGTGAAGCAAAACATAAATGCAGGGCACCTTCAAGGTTTAAGTGATGACTAGATACAATGATTTCAAAATAAACGATATCACAATCATGCAAAAGACAATGCTACTTTGGGACAATGCACATTACACTTAGAATGACAATCATGCTCTCAGTAGTTGGTGCTTGAAGAAAGAAGGTGGAGACTCAAAAAGTAAAAGAATGGTTATGTGCTAGAGCTTTTTATTTTGAAAAGATAGAAGCAATTTTGTCAATGGTAGTAGTACTTCATATGTGTCATGCATAAGACATCCTATAAGTTGCAAGCCTCATGCATCGAATACCAATAGTGCTCGCACCTTGTCCTAATTAGCTCGGATTTCCATGGGTTATCATTGCATTACATATGTTTCAACCAAGTGTCACAAAGGGGTACCTCTATGCCACCTGTACAAAGGTCCAAGGAGATAAATCGCATTTGATTTCTCATTTTTGATAGATCTCAACTTGAGGACATCCATACCGGGACAACATAGAAAATAGATGATGGACTCCTCTTTAATGCATAAGCATATTCTCATAAGAGATTGAGGATTAATGTCCAAGCTAAAACTTCCACCATGATGCATGGCTTTGGTTGGCGGCCCAATGTTCTTCTCTAACAATATGCATACTCATTCAACCCATGGCAAATCACCCTTACTTCAGACAAGACGAACATGCATAGCAACTCACATGATATTCAACAAAAGTGTGACAGTTGATGGCGTCCCCAGAAACATGGTTACCGCTCAGCAAGCAACTTATAAGAAATAAGATACATAGGCAACATATTCTTCACCACAATAGTTTTTAAGCTACTTTCCCATGAGCTATGTATTGCAAAGTTAGTCTGCTTAGTACAGGTGGAGGTTAGCAAAAGACTGAGAGCGACCAACTAAGAGAGCAATGACGGTCATAATCATGCAGAGCGACAAAGCAACATTGAATCCGGCATGGTAGTTATATCGCTACTCAGAAATAAAAGATCATCAAGGCTTGACAGACTTTCTTTACAGTCTTAAATATGCGTGAGCATACGCCAAGTCAATCAAAATAAATTCTCGAAGGAAGATATTACAAAACCATACCACATCATAGGCAAACAAATCATGTTGGTACTCCAATAACACATTGGGAATCCCCCAGCTATTTGAGACTAACCACAAGAAAACCTGAACTACTAAGCGCCATTATGCACGTAGCATCTTTATCATAGACATATTAACCAATGCAACGGAAGCAAACTCTCTTAATAAGGTGAGCATGGTAATTAAAGAGAGTTCAAGCAACCAACTAAACAAAAGCTCTTTGAAAGAGATAAGCATGAATACTAAGAGCAGAGCATGATAGTAGCTATTAAAAAACAAAGAACACACACAACAAAGATAGACATGAAAACTCTATGTTATATTCTAGGTAGAAGTGGAGCGTGTTTCTCTCCCACATAAAGAACGCTGAGTTCTGACTCGTTATGAAAAACTAAAAAGAAAACTAAAAGCAAGACGCTCCAAGCATAGCACTTAACACATGAAGTGATAAAAATATAGCGGAACGAAAGACGAACTGATAATGTTGATGGAGAAGGGGATGCACGGGGGCATCCCCAAGCTTAGACGCTTGAGTCTCCTTGAATATTTCTTGGGGGTGCACGGGGGCATCCCCAAGCTTGAGCGCTTGACACTCCTGAATCTTTTTATCATCTTCCCTCACACACTTGAAAACTCCCTTCATACATAACTCATCATAATCTGATTAGCGAGGTTAGTACCCTTAATAAAATAATTATACCTTGCTGGAAATAAAGATATTCTTGAAGGTCTACTGTTTCTCAAGATTGCCAAAAGGTTTTTGCAAAGAAAAAGCAAGCTCTTGGTTTGCAAAATGATGGAAAGGCAAAACAGGACATAATCTGTGAAAAACAGAACAGCAGGTAGTAATTGATTTGTTCGGGGTACTTCTGCAACTCAAATCAAAAAACTCAGAACAAACGCACGAAAGACAATTATATAGAGAACGCTGTCGAAAAAATTCAGACCAAAAAGATGATCTGGTGATTTTATACAAATTTTTCAATCCAAGGACAGAATCTGTTTCCTGGACAGCACCTCACAACTTTTGAACTTTCTAGCAATCAGAGGCTATACTTGGCACAAATATGAAAAGCAAAGATACAATGATGATGCTACTGTAGTAAAAAACATCAAGACACAACAAAAGCAAAATATAAAAATTTATTCATGTGGGCTGCCTCCCAAAAGCGCTTTCTTTTATGCCTTTAAGCTAGGCATAATGCATATAGATCAAGTTTTATCAAGAGTAAAAGAATAGCTAGCCCGTACAACGGACTCAAAAGGTAACTTGATCTTCTTTCGAGGGAAGTGTTCCATCCCTTTCTTGAGAGTAAACTGAAATTTTATATTACCCTATTTCATGTCAATGATAGCACCAACGGTGCGTAAAACGGGACGTCCCAAAATAATTGGACATGAAGGATCACATTCAATATCCATAATAGTGAAATCAACGGGAACATAATTATCATTAACAACTATAAGAACATCGTCGATCCTCCCCAAAGGTTTCTTTATGGAAGAATCAACGAGACGAACACCAAAAGAACAAGAATCATAAGGTTTCAATTTAAGCATATCATATATTCTTTTGGGCATAACAGAGGTACTAGCTCCAACATCACATAATGCATAGCAAGAGAAGTCATTCAATTTAATTTTTATCATAGGATCCCAACCATCTTCTAGCTTTCTAGGTATGGAGGCTTCTACTCTAAGTTTCTCCTCCCTAGCTTTGATGAGAGCATTAGTGATATGCTCTGTGAAGGCAAGGTTAAGCGTGCTAGTGCGGGGATCTCTAGACATCTTGTGAAGGAAATCAATAACTTCGGTAAGAGTGCAATTATCAAAATCAAGGTCACGAGCATCAAGTAAAGTGGTAGTGGTGTCCTTTAGGTTCACATGTTTGGTAGTTTCTATAGTCATAGCATCACCATTAATAGGTCCAATGGGACCAGTAGTACATTGGGTGCTAAGAGTTTGGATATCCTCAACAACTGGGATAGTAGCAACAGTGTGGTGGGTAGGAAGGCTCTTAATTCTATATTCTTCTTCCCTTTCTCTAGCCCATATCTCTTTAAGTTTAGCCATCATCCTAATGTTTTCATTAATTTGCACTTGAATAGCATTTATAGGAGTGACTTCCCTCTCCTCAAGAGGAGAAGTTTCAATTTTAGCAATTTTACCTCATTGGCTAAATGGTCTACCTAAAAAGAAAGATCATCTAGTTTATGTAGTTTTTCTTCTACACTCTTATTAAAGGCTTTTTGGGTAGTGATGAAATCTTTAAGCATAATCTCTAGTTCAGTAGTGGAGTTCTTGGTACTAGGATAAGCATTGTTGTTCCCATAAGAATTAGAGGGGAACGGTCTAGGATTGTTACCAAAGTTACTCCTATAAGCATTGTTGTTAAAATTGTTTCTAGAGATAAAGTTCACATCTACTTGTTCTTGAGCAATCAAATAATTTAAAGGAACATCACGAGGATCAACAGAAGATTGCTTCGAAAGTAGAGACATGATCAAGTCAACTTTTTCATTTAAGGAGGAAATCTCCTCGACAGAGTTTACCTTCCTACCTGTTGGAGCGCGTTCGGTGTGCCATTGGGAATAATAGGTCATCATCTCATCGAGAAGCTTTGTGGCAGCACCAAGTGTAGTTGACATAAAAGTTCCTCCCGCGGCCGAATCTAACAAGTTCCGCGAGGTAAAGTTCAAGACTGCATAAAAAGTTTGGATAACCATCCAAGTAGTCAAACCGTGAGTAGGGCAGTTCTTGATAAGAGATTTCATACGTTCACAAGCTTGAGCAACGTGTTCATTATCCAATTGTTTAAAATTCATTATGTTACTTCTAAGTTGGATAATTTTAGCAGGTGTATAGTATTTTCCGATAAAAGCATCTTTGCACATGTCCCATGAATCTATGCTATTTCTAGGCAAAGACTGAAACCAAATTTTAGCTCCTCCTCTCAAGGAGAAAGGAAAAAGCTTAAGCTTAACAATATTACCATCTATTTCGTGGTACTTTTGCATATCACAAAGTTCAAAAAAGTTGTTTAAGTGTAAAGCAGCATCATCTCCAGCACCGGAGAATTGATCTTTCATGACTAAGTTCAGTAAAGCAGGTTTAATTTCATATGAAGGTGCTGAAGTGGCAGGTGTAGTGATAGGTGTGCTGATAAAGTCATCGTTGTTGTGACTAGTGAAGTCACACAACTTGGTGTTCTCGGTGGAACCCATAGTAGCAAGCAAGCAAGATAACTATTTTTGTGATTTTCGATAAAAGGTACTAAAGCAAAAACTGAAAGGTAAACTAACAAGACTAAAAAGCAAAGGTAAAAGATAGCATGCAACTCCCCTATCCTGAAGAGTGGAGTCCCCGGCAACGGCGCCAGAAAAACTCCTTGGTGGGCCTCTAACCCCTCGTTGGTTACCCCAAGTGGAAGGTGTGAGATGTAGTGTTGTGGAAGTTTTTCCCTTAGCAAAGATGCCAAGGATCGAATCCCCAGAGACTCCTAGGTTCAACAAGTAGGTGTCAACTGCTAACGGCGCCAGATATTAGCAATCAACGTGGACCTGCACACAGATACAAATAACTTTGCTCCCAACGAGTACAGAGAGGTTGTCAATCCCTCCGGCCTTGTAGTTCACAAAGGATTAAACGCAAATGATAGTAGTGATAGATAATGTTTGCAATAGTAAATAAAAGCGAAAAGTAAATAGCGGATGTGATCAATGATGGTAATATGGACCGGAGTCTCATGATGTTCACTAGTGATGTCTCTCTCCCAAAAGACGATAAAACAGCTATGTGAGGTAAACGAATTACAGCTGGGCAATTGACAGGACCACGAACGCAAACCAATGCTGACTACATTGCAAGAAAGGTTGAGGTTCAAAGCATAGGCGGTACGCCAAAGTAATTAGACTGAAATCCATCAATATCTACTACTAATCATCCACCTTGAGATATCTATCCAGAACATCTCACTGGTATTAAGTTGCGAGCCCCATCCATAGTGTAAACTCAATGCAACAGACAACTGCATTAAAAGAACTTTGCGTAAAGTAAACAATCCTTGCACCCGCGGGCACAAGCACCGTTGTTTTCCCCCTTGTGGCAACAGCACATCCCCTAGACTCATGTTTCTGTCACTCAAGCTAGTCATCGAGGGGCATGAACCCACAATCGAGCATAACGTTCCCTCTTGGAGTCACTACCTATTACTTGGCCAAAGCAATAAATAACAACGGAGAACATGCAAGAATTACTTACGAACATAAATATAAAAGAGGTAGATCAAATATATTACTCAATCACAATCTGAACATAATCTCATAATCCATCGGATCCCAGCAAACTCATCATAGCAACAACATAAGGATTTCATATGTGCCTCGATCATGTAGGGCAGCTCACGAGGACTAATTAGTGAAGCACAAGAACGGGAGGAGAACATCACATAGCTACTGGTCATGGACTCATGGTCCAAGGGATACTACTCACAACTCATCCGGGAGGCGTCCATGGTGGTGGAGAAGCTCCCGATGGTGATCCTCCCCTCCGGCACAGGAAGAGTTCTCCTGGTGCTCCCGATCTTGGAAGCGGCGGCGGCGGCGGAACAGAGATAAGATCGCGAAAAAGAGTTCCCGTCCCGAGGGTTTCGAAGGACGCTCTAAATATATGCCGAAGGGGGGCACCAGACGGGGCTCGGGGGGCCCAGGCGCCCGCCCGGCGCGGCCCAGGGGGGGCGCGCCGCCAGGGCGCCTGGGGCCCTGGTGCCCCCCCCGCCCCGGCTGTACTTCGGGCACAAGGTAGGTTCTGGAACGCTGATTTTTTATATAATTTTTCTGGATTTTTCCTGGCAGTTCTCGTAACGTGAAAACCTGAAATACAAAAACAGCCGAAAACAGAAACTGGCACCGGGTTGCACTGGATTAGTAGGTTAGTCCAAATATGATCAAAAGTGTATGGAAGTGTATAAATATCATAGCAATATCACCCAAAAGTGGCATGGAGCAAGCAGAAATTATAGATACGTTTTGGACGTATCACCCGCGTACCGCCAGCTTGACCTTGGCCCAGCAAGCGTATGGTACCTTGTGTACCACGTCGCTGCCGGTCCAGCGCCTCCTGAGATGGGCGAGGAGCATGCACGGACGCCGAGGTCTTGGAGTGCGCTCGGTCGTCCGTCTTATCCTTGGACTTGGCGGCGCCGTGAGTTTCCTCGTCGGCGTCCGTCCTTCCGCCGGCGTCTACCCCACCAGCCATTGGCTCCGGCGGTGGTGGGATTGACGCGGACGGGCCTGCTGCCTCCGAAGCCTTCTTCTTCGGCGGCATGTTGACGAAGTCGATGAAGTTGGTGGAGATTTCGCTCGCGTGAACACCGGATCGGGTTCACACACACCGGAAGAGAAGACCGCATTCATTACTCCATGTGGCACGTATTGCTTCATACGCATGCCGTTTGGATTGAAGAATGCCGGTTCAATGTTTGCGAGGGTAGTCCACACTGCTTTTGAGCCACAGATACACAGGAATGTAGAAGCTTACATGGATGATATAGTGGCCAAGAGCAAGGACGGGGCTACCCTGATTCAAGATCTAGATGAAACCTTTGCGAATCTGCGCAAGATACAACTCAAGCTTAACCCCGAGAAGTGCGTCTTCGGAGTCCCTTCCGGCAAGTTTCTCGGGTTCTTCGTGTCCCAGAGGGGGATTGAAGCCAATCCCGACAAGATCAAAGCCATCGAGCAGATCGAAGCTCCGAAGCGCGTCAAGGATGTACGGAGGCTTCCCGGCTGTGTGGCTACTCTCAGCAGGTTCATTTCTAAGTCCGCAGAACGCGCCCTGCCGTTTTTCAAAATCTTGAAAAAGGCAGGTCCAATGAAATGGACTCCGGAAGCGGAGGCAGCGCTACAAGACTTGAAAAGGTACCTGTCCTCCCCTCCAATACTTGTCGCACCTAGGCCACAAGAGAAGTTGCTTCTGTACTTAGCAGCAACCAATCAAGTGGTTAGTGTTGCGTTGGTAGCGGAGAGGGAGGCAGATGAGGAGCTGTTAGGCTTCTCGCCCCTCGTTGGTTACCCCAAGTGGAAGGTGTGAGATGTAGTGTTGCGGAAGTTTTTCCCTTGGCAAAGATACCAAGGATCGAATCTCCAGAGACTCCTAGGTTCAACAAGAAGGTGTCAACTGCTACGGCGCCAGATATTAGCAATCAACGTGGACCTGCACACAGATACAAATAACTTTGCTCCCAACGAGTACAAAGAGGTTGTCAATCCCTCCGGCCTTGTAGTTCACAAAGGATTAAACGCAAGTGATAGTAGTGATAGATATAATTGCAATAGTAAATAATAGCAAAAAGTAAATAGCGGATGTGATCAATGATGGTAATATGGACCGGAGTCTCATGATGTTCACTAGTGATGTCTCTCTCCCAAAAGACGATAAAACAGCTATGTGAGGTAAACGAATTACAACTGGGCAATTGACAGGACCATGTGCGCAAACCAATGCTGACTACATTGCAAGAAAGGTTGAGGTTCAAAGCATGGGTGGTACGCCAAAGTAAGTAGACCGAAATCCATCAATATCTACTACTAATCATCCACCTTGAGATATCTATCCAGAACATCTCGCTGGTATTAAGTTGCGAGTCCCACCCATAGTGTAAACTCAATGCAACAGACAACTGCATTAAAAGAACTTTGCGTAAAGTAAACAATCCTTGCACCCGCGGGCACAAGCACCATTGTTTTCCCCCTTGTGGCAACAGCACATCCCCTAGACTCATGTTTCTGTCACTCAAACTAGTCATCGAGGGGCATGAACCCACAATCGAGCATAACGTTCCCTCTTGGAGTCACTACCTATTACTTGGCCAAAGCAGTAAATAACAACGGAGAACATGCAAGAATTACTTACGAACATAAATATAAAAGAGGTAGATCAAATATATTACTCAAGCACAATCTGAACATAATCTCATAATCCATCGGATCCCAGCAAACTCATCATAGCAACAGCATAAGGATTACATATGTGCCTCGATCATGTAGGGCAGCTCACGAGGGCTAATTAGTGAAGCACAAGAACGGGAGGAGAACATCACATAGCTACTGGTCATGGACTCATGGTCCAAGGGAGACTACTCACAACTCATCCGGGAGGCGTCCATGGTGGTGGAGAGGCTCCCGGTGGTGATCCTCCCCTCCGGCAGGGTGCCGGGAAGAGTTCTGCTGGTGCTCCCGATCTTGGAAGCGGCGGCGGCGGCGGAACAGAGATGAGATCGCGAAAAAGAGTTCCTCCCTCGAGGGTTTCGGGAGACTCTTTAAATATATGCCAAAGGGGGGCATCGGAGGAGCCTCGAGGGGCCCAGGCGCCCCCCCCCCCCCGGCGTGGCCCAGGGGGGGGCGCCGCCAGGGCGCCTGGAGCCCTGGTGGCCCCTCCCCCCCCGGCTGTCCTTCGGGCGCACGGTAGTTTCTGGAACGCTGATTTTTTATATAATTTTTTTGGATTTTTCCTGGCAGTTCTCGTAATGTGAAAACCTGAAATACAAAAACAGCCGAAAACAGAAACTGGCACTGGGGTGCACTGAGTTAATAGGTTAGTCCAAATATGATCAAAAGTGTATGGAAGTGTATAAATATCATAGCAATATCACCCAAAAGAGGCATGGAGCAAGCAGAAATTATAGATACATTTTGGACGTATCAACATCCCCAAGCTTAATTCCTGCTCGTCCTCGAGTAGGTAAATGATAACAAGAATAATTTCTGTGGTGACATGCTATTAACCATATAGGACTTTTTCATAGTCATATGACAAAAGCTTACTGAGACAATGAATCTGTAGTAATTAAGTTGCCTCATGAGAAAATCACAAAGAACTGAAAGTTTTACAACATGATACTGAAACATCAAATAGATTTGTAATGAACATGATGTGCAAATATGATAAAGTGATATCTAGCTTGCCCCCTTTAGTGAAGCAAAACATAAATGCAGGGGCACCTCCAAGGTTTAAGTGATGACTAGATACAATGATTTCAGAATAAACGATATCACAATCATGCAAAAGACAATGCTACTTTGGGACAATGCACATTACACTCAGAATGACAATCATGCTCTCAGTAGTTGGTGCTTTAAAAGAAGGTGGAGACTCTCGAACCGTGGCTTTTGTTGGCAAGGTTGAAAACCCGTAGTCGGAAACAAAGACAAAACATGTACCAGAGCTCTTGGCTTTAAAACAGAGGTTATAATTTATTTTAGATCATGCATGTTTCATCAACGAATGCTAGCAGACAACTCAATCACTTTTCGAGATGGACAAGTTTCGAGGAACGGCTCCCGAATGAGGACGATCACATCCTCTTAATCTCCGTTGTTTATCACTGCCAAAGTTTTCTGATTTCTCATGAACAAAGCGTGAAGGAGGGTTTGTTTGTTATATTATCTTTTTGAGCCGGGCACACTCAATGCCAGTTCCTTCTCGTATTATGGGTTTGCACATTATACATGCAATCCCGGGGTGAAGCTTGTCCAATCTTAAAAAGATCATGAATTAACCACTACTTCCTCATGAACTTACAACAGAGGCACAAAATAAGAATGCTTTTTCTTTGAAGAATTTCGAGATGGCACATGCAAGTCTCCGTTAGGAATGGCAGGTAAATACCATGTAGGAAGGTATGGTGGACTCATATGGCATAACTGGATTAAAGGATGTGGATGCACAAGCAGTCAGTCTGCTTAGTACAGGCGAAGGTTAGCAAAAGACTGGGAGCGACCAACTAAGAGAGCAATGACGGTCATAATCATGCAGAGCGACAAAGCAACATTGAATCAGGCATGGCAGTTATATCGCTACTCAGAAACAAAAGATCATCAAGGCTTGACAGACTTTCTTTACAGTCTTAAATATGCGTGAGCATACGCCAAGTCAATCAAAATAAATTCTCGAAGGAAGATATTACTAAACCATACCACATCATAGGCAAACAAATCATGTTGGTACTCCAATAACACATTGGGAACCCTCCAGCTATTTGAGACTAACCATAAGAAAACATGAACTACTAAGCGCCATCATGCACGTAGCATCTTTATCATAGACATATCAACCAATGCAACGGAGCAAACTCTCTTAACAAGGTGAGCATGGTAATTAAAGAGAGTTCAAGCAACCAACTAAACCAAAGCTCTTTGAAACGATAAGCATGAAAGCTAAGACCTGAACATGATAGTAGCTATTAAAAGACAAAGAACACACACAGCAAGGATAGACATGAAAATTATGTGTTATGTTCTAGGTAGAAGTGGAGTGTGTTTCTCTCCCACATAAAGAAGCTGAGTTCCGACTCGTTATGAAAAACTAAAGAAAACTAAAAGCAAGACGCTCCAAGCATAGCACATAACACATGAAGTGATTAAAATATAGTGGAACGAAAGACGAACTGATAATGTTGATGGAGAAGGGGATGAACGGGGGAATCCCCAAGCTTAGACGCTTGAGTCTCCTTGAATATTTCTTGGGGGTGCATGGGGGCATCCCCAAGCTTGAGCGCTTGACACTCCTGAATCTTTTTATCATCTTCCCTCGCACACTTGAAAACTCCCTTCATACATAACTCATCATAATCTGATTAGCGAGGTTAGTACCCATAATAAAATAATTGTACCTTGCTGGAAATAAAGATATTCTTGAAGGTCTACTGTTTCTCAAGATTGCCAAAATGTTTTTGCAAAGAAAAAGCAAGCTCTTGGTTTGCAAAATGAAGGAAAGGCAAAACATGACAGAATCTGTGAAAAATAGAACAGCAGGTAGTAATTGATTTGTTCGGGGCACTTCTGCAACTCTAATAAAAAAAACTAAGAACAGACGCACGAAAGGCAATTATATAGAGCACGCTGTCGAAAAAATTCAGACCAAAAAGATGATCTGGTGATTTTATACAAATTTTTCTATCCAAGGACAGAATCTGTTTCCTGGACAGCACCTCACAACTTTTGAACTTTCTAGCAATTAGAGGCTACACTTGGCACAAAATTGAAAAGCAAAGATACAATGATGATGCTATAGTAGTAAACAACATCAAGACACAACAAAAGCAAAATAAAAATTTATTCATGTGGGCTGCCTCCCAAAAGCGCTTTCTTTTATGCCTTTAAGCTAGGAATAATGCATATAGATCAAGTTTTATCAAGAGTAAAAGAATAGCTAGCCCGTACAACGGACTCAAAAGGTAACTTGATCTTCTTTCGAGGGAAGTGTTCCATCCCTTTCTTGAGAGGAAACTGAAATTTTATATTCCCCTCTTTCATGTCAATGATAGCACCAACGGTGCGTAAAAAGGGACGTCCCAAAATAATTGGACAAGAAGGATCACATTCAATATCCATAATAGTAAAATCAACGGGAACATAATTATCATTGACAATGATAAGAACATCGTCGATCCTCCCCAAAGGTTTCTTTATGGAAGAATCAACGAGACGAACACCAAAAGAACAAGAATCATAAGGTTTCAATTTAAGCATATCATATATTCTTTTGGGCATAACAGAGATACTAGCTCCAACATCACATAATGCATAGCAAGAGAAGTCATTCGATTTAATTTTTATCATAGGATCCCAACCATCTTCTAGCTTTCTAGGTATGGAGGCTTCTACTCCAAGTTTCTCCTCCCTAGCTTTGATAAGAGCATTAGTGATATGCTCTGTGAAGGCAAGGTTAAGTGTGCTAGTGCGGGGATCTCTAGACATCTTGTGAAGGAAATGAATAACTTCGGTAAGAGTGCAATTATCAAAATCAAGGTCACTAGCATCAAGTAAAGTGGTAGTGGTGTCCTTTAGGTTCACATGTTTGGTAGTTTCTATAGTCATAGCATCACCATTAATAGGTCCAATGGGACCAGGAGTACATTGGGTGCTAAGAGTTTGGATATCCTCAACAACTTGGATAGTAGCAACAGTGTGGTGGGTAGGAAGGCTCTTAATTCTATCCTCTTCCTCCCTTTCTCTAGCCCATCTTTCTTTAAGTTTAGCCATCATCCTAATATTTTCATTAATTTGCACTTGAGTAGCATTCATAGGAGTGACCTTCCTCTCCTCAAGAGGAGAAGTTTTAATTTTAAGGAATTCTATCTCATTGGCTAAATGGTCTACCTTCAAAGAGAGATCATCTAGTTTATGTAGTTTTTCTTCTACACTCTTATTAAAGGCTTTTTGGGTAGTGATGAAATCTTTAAGCATAATCTTTAGTTCGGTAGTGGAGTTCTTGGTACTAGGATAAGCACTGTTGTTCCCATAAGAATTAGAGGGGAACGGTCTAGGATTGCTACCAAAATTACTCCTATAAGCATTGTTGTTAAAATTGTTTCTAGAGATAAAGTTCACATCTACTTGTTCTTGAGTAATCAAAGAATTTAAAGGAACATCACGAGGATCAACAGAGGATTGCTTCGAAAGTAGAGACATGATCAAGTCAACTTTTTCATTAAGGGAGGAAATTTCCTCGACAGAGTTTACCTTCCTACCTGTTGGAGCGCGTTCGGTGTGCCATTGGGAATAGTTGGTCATCATCTCATCGAGAAGCTTCGTGGCAGCACCAAGTGTAGTTGACATAAAGGTTCCCCCCGCGGCCAAATCTAACAAGTTCCGCGAGGTAAAGTTCAAGCCTGCATAAAAAGTTTGGATAACCATCCAAGTAGTCAAACCATGAGTAGGCAGTTCTTGATAAGAGATTTCATACGTTCCCAAGCTTGGGCAACGTGTTCATTATCCAATTGTTTAAAATTCATTATGTTACTTCTCAGTTGGATAATTTTAGCAGGTGGATAGTATTTTCCAATAAAAGCATCTTTGCACTTGTCCCATGAATCTATGCTATTTCTAGGTAAAGACTGAAACCAAATTTTAGCTCCTCCTCTCAAGGAGAAAGGAAAAAGCTTAAGCTTAACAATATTAACATCTATTTCTTGGTACTTTTACATATCACAAAGTTCAACAAAGTTGTTCAAGTGTAAAGCAGCATCATCTCCAGCACCGGAGAATTGATCTTTCATAACTAGATTCAGTAAAGCAGGTTTAATTTCATATGAAGGTGCTGAAGTGGCAGGTGTAGTGATAGGTGTGCTGATAAAGTCATCGTTGTTGTGACTAGTGAAGTCACACAACTTGGTGTTCTCGGTGGAACCCATAGTAGCAAGCAAGCAAGATAACTATTTTTGTGATTTTCGATAAAAGATACTAAAGCAGAAACTGAAAGGTAAACTAACAAGACTAAAAGCAAAGGTAAAAGATAGCATGCAACTCCCCTATCTTGAAGAGTGGAGTCCCCGGCAACGGCGCCAGAAAAACTCTTGCTAGGCTTCTCACCCCTCGTTGGTTACCCCAAGTGGAAGGTGTGAGATGTAGTGTTGCGGAAGTTTTTCCCTTGGCAAAGATACCAAGGATCGAATCCCCAGAGACTCCTAGGTTCAACAAGAAGGTGTCAACTGCTACGGCGCCAGATATTAGCAATCAACGTGGACCTGCACACAGATACAAATAAATTTGCTCCCAACGAGTACAGAGAGGTTGTCAATCCCTCCGGCCTTGTAGTTCACAAAGGATTAAACGCAAGTGATAGTAGTGATAGATATAATTGCAATAGTAAATAATAGCGAAAAGTAAATAGCGGATGTGATCAATGATGGTAATATGGACCGGAGTCTCATGATGTTCACTAGTGATGTCTCTCTCCCAAAAGACGATAAAACAGCTATGTGAGGTAAACGAATTACAGCTGGGCAATTGACAGGACCATGTGCGCAAACCAATGCTGACTACATTGCAAGAAAGGTTGAGGTTCAAAGCATGGGCGGTACGCCAAAGTAAGTAGACCGAAATCCATCAATATCTACTACTGATCATCCACCTTGAGATATCTATCCAGAACATCTCGCTGGTATTAAGTTGCGAGTCCCACCCATAGTGTAAACTCAATGCAACAGACAACTGCATTAAAAGAACTTTGCGTAAAGTAAACAATCCTTGCACCCGCGGGCACAAGCACCGTTGTTTTCCCCCTTGTGGCAACAGCACATCCCCTAGACTCATGTTTCTGTCACTCAAACTAGTCATCGAGGGGCATGAACCCACAATCGAGCATAACGTTCCCTCTTGGAGTCACTACCTATTACTTGGCCAAACAATAAATAACAACGGAGAACATGCAAGAATTACTTACGAACATAAATATAAAAGAGGTAGATCAAATATATTACTCAAGCACAATCTGAACATAATCTCATAATCCATCGGATCCCAGCAAACTCATCATAGCAACAGCATAAGGATTACATATGTGCCTCGATCATGTAGGGCAGCTCACGAGGGCTAATTAGTGAAGCACAAGAACGGGTGGAGAACATCACATAGCTACTGGTCATAGACTCATGGTCCAAGGGAGACTACTCACAACTCATCCGGGAGGCATCCATGGTGGTGAAGAGGCTCCCGGCGGTGATCCTCCCCTCCGGTAGGGTGCCGGGAAGAGTTCTCCTGGTGCTCCCGATCTTGGAAGCGGCGGCGGCGGAACAGAGGTGAGATCGCGAAAAAGAGTTCCTCCCTCGAGGGTTTCGGGAGACGCTTTAAATATATGCCAAAGGGGGGCATCGGAGGAGCCTCGGGGGGCCTAGGCGCCCCCCCGGCGCGGCCCAGGGGGGGGGCGCCGCCCGGGCGCCTGGAGCCGTGGTGCCCCCCCCCCGGCTGTCCTTCGGGCGCACGGTAGTTTCTGGTACGCTGATTTTTTATATAATTTTTCTAGATTTTTCCTGGCAGTTCTCGTAATGTGAAAACCTGAAATACAAAAACAGCCGAAAACAGAAACTGGCACTGGGGTGCACTGAGTAATAGGTTAGTCCAAATATTATCAAAAGTGTATGGAAGTGTATAAATATCATAGCAATATCACCCAAAAGAGGCATGGAGCAAGCAGAAATTATAGATACGTTTTGGACATATCAGGAGCCCACAGCCCCGGCAAGCACATCCAGCGACAAGCAGGGGGCTTCCCCGTCAAGCTCTGGTCCCGACAAGGATGGGTCTGCGCAGATGCAGGAAGAGGTGCGGAAGAAGATGGTGCAGCGCCCAGTTTATTTTGTCAGTTCCCTCTTGCAGGGGGCCAGGTCAAGATACTCTGGGGTGGAGAAGCTGCTTTTCGGCCTCCTCATTGCCTCGAGAAAGCTGCGCCATTACTTCCAAGCACATGAGATAACAGTGGTCACTCGCTTTCCGCTGAAGAGGATACTGCAAAATCCCGAAGCGACAGGCAGGATTGTGGAGTGGGCACTGGAGCTGTCAAGCTTTGCCCTCAAGTTTGAAAGTACTTCAACTATCCAGAGCAGAGCATTGGCAGAATTCATAGCAGAATGGACGCCAACGCCAGATGAAGAGATTCCAGAGACAAGCATCCCCGTCAAAGAAGCAAGCATGGAATGGGTAATGTACTTTGATGGTGCCTTCTCGCTGCAAGGCGCCGGTGCCGGCGTGCTGTTTGTCGCACCCACCGGAGAACACCTCAAGTACGTCGTCCAAATGCACTTTCCCAAGGAGCAAGCAACGAACAATACTGTAGAGTATGAAGGTTTGCTTGCCGGCCTCAGAATCGCAGCGGAACTTGGGATCAAGAAGCTTATTGTGCGGGGTGACTCGCAGTTGGTCGTCCGACAAGTGAACAAGAGCTAGCAGAGTCCATTGATGGAAGCATACGTCGACGAAGTGAGAAAGCTTGAAGAACACTTTGAAGGCTTGCAGATGGAGCACGTTCCAAGAGCTCAAAACGACATCGCAGACAGCCTGTCAAAGTGTGCTGCACTAAAGCTATCCGTGGAACCGGGGATCTTTGTGCTCAAGCTAACTCAACCTTCCGTAACACCGTCAACTGGGCAGAGTAAGAAGAGAAAGTTGATTTCCGGTGACTACTTGCCGGCAGAACTTCTTGAAACCGCCGCCAATAAGGTCCCCAAGATCAACGATAAAGTTGCTGAGGAACAGTCTGCTCCTGCAGACCCTAGGGTTTGTACAGTTGAAGCAGGCGTTCCCGACAAGTTTTGCACCGGCAAGCTTGCCGGGGAACGTCAAGCTCCGGCCGAGCCACAGGTTCTTGCCGTAGAAGCTGACGTTCCCGCAGCAGCACTGATGCCTTTATTCCTTGTTGTTGAGCCTCAGGCTCCAGGATGGGCACAGCAGATTGTCCGTTTCCTTCAAACAGGAGAACTTCCGAAGAGCCAGAAGAAGCAGAAAGAATAACCCGGCAGTCAAGTATGTATCAGTTTGTCGGCGATGAACTGTACAGAAGAAGACTCAACGGTGTCAAATTGAAGTGCATCCCCCAGGAAGATGGACAAAGGCTGTTGGCAGAGATACACGGAGGCATATGTGGCCACCACATTGGCGCCAGAGCACTTGCCGGAAAAGCATTCCGGCAAGGCATCTTTTGGCGAGAAGCCCACCAGGATGCAATTGCACAAGTAACCAAGTGTGAAGCGTGCCAGTTCCATGCCAAGCAGATACATCAGCCAGCTCAAGCTCTCCAGACGATCCCTTTGTCCTGGCCATTTTTGGTCTGGGGGCTCGACATCCTCGGCCCTTTTCCCCGTGCAGCCGGGGGCTTTGAGTACTTGTACGTCGCCATCGACAAGTTCACAAAGTGGCCGGAAGTGGAACCAGTGAGAAAGGTGACCGCACAGTCAGCAGTCAAGTTCTTCAGGTCGATTGTTTGCCGTTTCGGGATCCCTAACAGGATCATTACCGACAATGGCACACAATTCACAAGTCGCACCTTCATGCAATACGTCCAAGACCTTGGCGCCAAGGTCTGCTTCGCTTCTGTTGCTCACCCGAGGAGCAACGGTCAAGCGGAGAGAGCGAACGCTGAAGTGCTGCGCGGACTCAAGACAAGAACTTTTGACAGGCTGCACAAATGCGGAAGAAACTAGATTGAAGAGTTGCCGGCGGCTCTTTGGTCAATCAGGACGACACCAAATCGAGCCACTGGACAGACACCCTTTGCTCTTGTCTATGGAGCAGAGGCAGTTCTCCCCATGGAACTCGTATACGGGTCGCCTCGAGTGCTTGCTTACGATGAGCTCGAGCAAGAGCAGCTGCGGCAAGATGACGCACTGCTCCTTGAGGAGGACCGTCTTCAGGCTGCTGTACGAGCTGCTCGATACCAGCAAGCTTTGCGCCGCTATCATAGCCGCAAAGTTAAAGCCAGAAGTCTCGAGGAAGGCGACCTTGTTCTTCGGCGCGTCCAGTCCGCCAAGAATTCCAACAAGTTGACGCCGAAGTGGGAAGGCCCTTATCGGGTGAGACAAGTCACAAGGCCCGGCGCTGTCCGCCTTGAGACCGAAGAGGGCTTACCGGTGAGCAACTCCTGGAACATTGAGCACCTTCGCAAGTTTTACCCATGAGGCGCGGTTGCCGTGATCCGCTCCGGCAACCACATTTTGTACAAGTCTTGCCGCTGTTGCATGTAAACCTTTGTACAAAGCCGGGCGCAGACCCCGAGCATCAGTAAAACTTATATGCCTCGCACAACTTGTCATTTCATGCCTTTTCATTTCTCTTGCATGTACTATCTGACACTTTGTGCAGCACGCATCCCCGGTAAGCAATAACGAGCCGCAAAGCTCCATGTCTATGTTTCCTCCATTTTTCTTTTCTCTCAAGCAGAAGAAGTTTTCCTCGCGCACAAGTTTGCCGGGGGGAAGGAGACAGTGGTATGGACCAAGTGCCGTTCAAGAAAGCCTTGCCTTTGCCGGGAAGCAGACGACGCAAAAGCTAAGTCGCCAAAGTTTGAGCAATCAAAATTTTAAATTTTAAAGTTATCTTCCTTGAACGACCGCACTTTGTATGGAAAACCTGTGCGCGGAGGAACCAACTCGTGGCTAGCCGCGCCTTTACTTCGTTTCGAGCACGCTCAACGGCTTAAGTGTGCTGCGACAAGTGTCGCGCCCTTACTCCGTTTTCGAGTTCGCTCAACAACCTAAGTGTGCTGCGACTAGCTGCGACAAGGTTTCTTGTCGGCAACGGCACTGCCAGCAGGCTGCTGAAGTTCCGCACCCAGCGCTCGCGGCAGGTGTCCCTTCGCCGGCAAGTTCCCTAAAAGCGTAGTGTAAAAGCATGCAATGCGAAGAAGTCAAGTAAAGGAAATAACGTTGCGTTAACTACCCAAAATAAAGTTTGTTACAAAATGACTTGTCGCTGTTCTAATATACTATTGTTCATAACATGGTTGGCAGCGATAAAGGAAGCAGACAGGAAAATAGCCTAATCCGCCCGGTCGCCGTCGACTCTCTTGATCTTGCCCACCTTGGCCACGATAGGTGCGACAAGGGCCTTGAGCGTCTCCTGGTCGGCGTCGGGCGGCAAGGTCCTGAGGACGTTATTGAGATTGAGTCCTGGGTTGCAGAAGACTATCTTCATCAGCACCTTCTCCAAGACACCCGTGCAAAGATTGCGCGCCTCGTTCGCCAGCTGCGTGGGAATCTTTTCCCGGAGCTGCTGAAGGGACGTCCCCACGCCCTGGAGGAACAAGGTAAGCTTGGCGCTGGGGTGGAGATTCTCGTCGGTGGAGTACCCAAGATACTCCGCCCCCAGCAGCTCCAGCTCCTTGTCAATATTGGTAGCGGCAAGGACAACACCCTCCGTCCAGAGATCGACGATTTGCCTGAAGTTGTTTTGGGAGATAGCGGTGCTCTCCAACAGGGCCCTCTCGCCCCTGAGATCCTCTTTTAGCTTCGTCTCCCGCTCTCTGGCGCCGTCAAGTGATGCGGTGAGGGTGGAAAGCTTGAACTCCAGATCGGCGATGGAGTCCTCGGCGACGGCAAGCTCCTTGCCCTTGTCGGAGAGGCGGACCTGCAGTTCGGAGTGGCCGTGGGCGTCCCTCTCCCTCTCCGACGCAAGCGCAGCAACCTTCTCTTCGCTCGTCTTCAAGTGGACCTCCAGTTGCGCCACCCTCGCCTCCAAGTCTCTCTTGGCGGTCTCAGCAGCTGCAGCGGCGTCCTTCGCTTCCTGTAGAGCTCCGCCAAGAGACAGTTCGCGTGCGACAAGGTCGCCTCGTGGCTGTCGAGGTCGACCTTCCGCTGCGTTAGTTCACCTTCCCGCCGGGACAACTCCTCGGCGGCGAGCCGCTGCTGCTCCTCTGCTTCGGCCTTCTCAAGAATAAACGCCTGATGCGCCTCGACGAGCTCCTCCCGCTCCTCCGCCAAGGATTGGAGGGCTGCTTGATTGGCGGCCCGGAGCTCTTCGGCGCGTTTCTCCAAGTCAGTGCCCGCCTTGGCGGCCAGAGCCTCTCGGGACTCCAACTTGGCCTGCCTGGCGCGGTACAGGGCCAGAAGCCTCCGCAGAAGCCGCTCCTCCTCGGGCTCGCTACTGCTGCCGGGCGCATCGACGAACTTCAGCCCGGCGGAGGCGAGGACCTCCCCGTCGAAGACCTCTCCCTCCGCGGGCGCCCTTGACGTGGACGCCCACGGGAGCTGGATGAAGACTCCGTTGCCGGCCTCCAGGTAGGCGCCTGTTTCGGCTGCGGCAGCGGCGGGGTCGGCAGTCGGCGCAGCGTCTGACGCTCCTGCGGCCTCAGGGCCGTCAGTGCGACTGCCGGTACCCTCCTCAGCTGCCGCGCCGGCGGCCTTGGCTGCCTCTTCGACGGCGGGCTCGTCAGCACCGACCGCCCCTTCAGTGGTTGCGGCATCGCCGGTGTCGCCGTGTGCGTCCTCCTCGATGGCGACTTCCGTCTCCATGGGCTCGGTTACGGACGGATCTGAAGACAAGAAAAGAAGAAGAAAGAAGAAAATAATGGTCAAGCAAATATCCAAAAAGAGGAAATCAGAAAAAGAAAAGTTCAGGAGTTTACCTGCGTGGGCCTCCTCTTCGATGGGGTTCCTTGCCGGGGAGTTCTCCCTCGGCGGCGTGGTGGTAACTCCCGCCGGCGGAGGGCTGCTGGCGCCTTCCCTTGGCGGGGTGCCTTCCCTTGGCTGAGTACTCGCCCTTGGCGGGGTACTCGCCCTTGGCGGAGTACTCTCCCTCGCCGGGGAGCTCCTCCTTGGCGGAGAGATCGAGACATGCGGCTCGTCGAGAGCAATCTCCTGGCGCTCCTGGGGCTGCTGCTCTGCTTCTGCAAAAGTCAACAAATAAACGAAACGTTAACAAGGATAAGAAGCCCGCGCGCGTGCGCCCGACGAGCGGAGAGTGGACAGAAGACTTACGCTGAGGGCTGCGCTGGGGGCTGCTCTGGGGAGCAGCTGCCTGATCCGGCAAGCTCGGCGCAGGCGCACCCCCTGCTGCGGCGGCGGGCTCGTCCTCAACGACGATTATTGGGACTTTGGCCCTTTTCGCCGCTCTCTGGGCCAGGGTCCTGGAAGAAAAACAAGATCAGAATCAGACAAAGAACCAACCAAAGACTAATGAGAAACAAGAATCACGAAGACTTACTCTTCTTCCTCCTCGTCGTCAGAGCTGAGCACCGAGAAGTCGAAAACCGGCTCGCGCGTCCCGGCACGAGGAGCTGGAGGAGTCTGCTCCCTTGGCCGCTTGGCGGGGGCCGGGACGGTGGTCTGAGAAGACCCCGCTCCGGTTGCCACCGAAGCTCGAGGGGCGGTGGGCACGGGGGCGCCAGTCCGGGAAGATCCCCCTCCTGTTGCCGCTGAGGCACGGGGCGCTCCCTTGGTGGCCTTGCTCGTCGTGGTGGCACGTATCGGGCGGCGCTGCGGCTGCTGGCTCGTCTGCCGCCCCATCACGTCTGCGGCCTTGCGGATGCGCCTTTTCGGCGCAACTGGAGTACTTGGTGGTGGTGGTGAGCTCCTCGAGGACGAAGAAGAGGAGTCGAGGTTCAATGAATCGCCTGAGTCTTCGGCGGGATTGCTTGATCCGACGCCCTGCTCGGCGGGCCCGCTCGACTCTGTGCCTTGCTCGGCGGCCTCGCTTGTCCCGGTAGGTTGCCCGGCAAGCTTTCCCACTTTGAGGAACTCTTCCTCCTCGGCCAAACTTACCGCCTCCGCTGCATCTGCCTCCTTCAAGGTATATCCGAACTCACCCGCAGCCCTGGCTGCAGCTACCTCCTCCAACCTGGTGGCAATATACGCCATCTCCTCATCGGTGGTGTCACGGGTGAGGCCCCTCTTCTCGTCGGGCTTGACTGGCAGCTCCACCAGGTTGTCGAAGAATGTTTGCACAGCCTCGTCGGAAGGTTCCCGCCAAGTGGGGTCGATTCCGTGGGATTCACACCACGGCATCACCGCGCGGATGGCGCTGAGCGACGCTTTGTTGCACAACGGAACTACGCCCTGCGGCAACGCAAACCACTCTGGATGCTTGGGGTTGTATTTGAATAGCGCTTGGAGCATTGCGTTGAGCTCCAAGACCGTGAAATTATAGTTGAGGCCCGGGCGCAGCCTCATGATGTCTGCCACGTTATCAAACTCCCAAGCAGGCCTTTTCCTCTCCTGCAAGGGAGCGATGCGGCGGCGAAGGAAGTCTGCCCCGATGGCACCTACAGTGAGCTTGGCTTGCCGGAGGCGAAGAATCCTAGTGGTGGCTATCTTCAGCTTGTCATCCTCAGGGGCCAGGTCACTCCAGTCATTGCCGCGCACTACTGCAACTTGGCGCCGGGAAGTGAACTACTGTGGGTCGTCCTCCATGATCCAGCACCAGTTGGCCCTCCATTCTTCCCACTTGCCGTGGAGCTCCCCAGTCAAATAAGCCTCTTTCTTATGGAGCCTGAAGATCCAAGAAATTCCGCCGAACAGAGGAGACCCAGACTCGACTCAGGGCGTGAAGTAATGGCGGAAAAGAGCTACATTGGGGTAGACTCCAACAAAGTTTTCGCACAGTTGTGCGAAAACGGCCATGGTCAAGACAGCGTTTGGGGTGAAATCAAGGAGATGAAAAAAAGTTTTCGCCTCGAGTGCTCGCTTACGATGAGCTCGAGCAAGAGCAGCTGCGGCAAGATGACGCACTGCTCCTTGAGGAGGACCATCTTCAGGCTGCTGTACGAGCTGCTCGATACCAGCAAGCTTTGCGCCGCTATCATAGCCGCAAAGTTAAAGCCAAAAGTCTCGAGGAAGGCGACCTTGTTCTTCGGCGCGTCCAGTCCGCCAAGAATTCCAACAAGTTGACACCGAAGTGGGAAGGCCCTTATCGGGTGAGACAAGTCACAAGGCCCGGCGCTGTCTGCCTTGAGACCGAAGAGGGCTTACCGGTGAGCAATTCCTGGAACATTGACCACCTTCGCAAGTTTTACCCATGAGGCGTGGTTGCCGTGATCCGCTCCGGCAACCACATTTTGTACAAGTCTTGCCGTTGTTGCATGTAAACCTTTGTACAAAGCCGGGCGCAGACCCCGAGCATCAGTAAAACTTATATGCCTCGCACAACTTGTCATTTCATGCCTTTTCATTTGTCTTGCATGTACCATCTGACACTTTGTGCAGCACGCATCCCCGGTAAGCAATAACGAGCCGCAAAGCTCCATGTCTATGTTTCCTCCCTTTTTCTTTTCTCTCAAGCAGAAGAAGTTTTCCTCGCGCACAAGTTTGCCGAGGGGGGGGAGGAACAGTGGTATGGACCAAGAGCCGTTCAAGAAAGCCTTGCCTTTGCCGGGAAGCAGACGACGCAAAAGCTAAGTCGCCAAAGTTTGAGCAATCAAATTTTTAAATTTTAAAGTTATCTTCCTTGAACGACCGCACTTTGTATGGAAAACATGTGCGCGGAGGAACCAACTCGTGGCTAGCCGCGCCCTTACTTCGTTTCGAGCACGCTCAACGGCTTAAGCGTGCTGCAACAAGTGTCGCGCCCTTACTCCGTTTTCGAGTTCGCTCAACAACCTAAGTGTGCTGCGACTAGCTGCGACAAGGTTTCTTGTCGGCAACGGCACTGCCAGCAGGCTGCTGAAGTTCCGCACTCAACGCTCGCGGCAGGTGTCCCTTCGCCGGCAAGTTCCCTAAAAGCGTAGGGTAAAAGCATGCAAAGCGAAGAAGTCAAGTAAAGGAAATAACGTTGCGTTAACTACCCAAAATAAAGTATGTTACAAAATGACTTGTCGCTGTTCTAATAGACTATTGTTCATAACATGGTTGGCAGCGACAAAGGAAGCAGAAAGGAAAACAGCCTAATCCGCGCGGTCGCCCTCGACTCTCTTGATCTTGCCCACCTTGGCCTCGATATGTGCGACAAGGGCCTTGAGCGTCTCATGGTCGGCGTCGGGCGGCAAGGTCCTGAGGACGTTATTGAGATTGAGTCCTGGGTTGCGGAAGACTATCTTCATCAGCACCTTCTCCAAGACACCCGTGCAAAGCCTGGCGCGCCAAAGATGTCGGGGAAACTGATCGCCCACGAACACCTATGGGACCGGAGCCCCTTTTCGGTACGGCAAGGGAGCGGAGGGTGCACGAAGAGCGGATCGAGACGAACACGCGAGCAGTTTACCCAGGTTCGGGCCGCACGGATGCGTAAAACCCTACTCCTGCTTTGGTTTGTATTGCGTTCTTGGCTCGGGAGCGAGAAGAGCTACAGTACTTATCGCTAGCAACACCGAGCGTGAGAGTGATCGAAGATAGGAACCTCCTCTACGTTGCGCATGGACCTCCTTTTATAGGTCGAAGGGGTCACCGACAGGTGGCAACGCAGTCGAGGGTAGAAATGTAAAAGTGGTGGTAGTTGGAATAGTGTATGCATAGTGCTCTATACCTAACCCTGACGGCAGGGGACAAGGGCATTAAATGCCCGTCGCCATCGCCCCAAACAGTGCAAAAAGCGTCCGTCAGGGCGTCTCCGTCCTCCATGATGGTGGCCTTGTCATCGCAGCTCGCCACCGTGTACCCCAGGCTGCACAGCCTTCCGCCACGTGCGCCTGGAAGGGTCCCAGGGCGACACGTGGGCGGATGAGCTGGAGCGCGGGCACTTAGTGGGAGTTTGCCGCAGCAAGCGCCTTGCCGTGGCTGTTATCTTGTCGCGCCCGGAAGCTTGTCGCTCTTCGGGCCTTGCCGGGACGCGGGGGTGCGTCGCGGCAAGTCTCTTGAAATGCCTTGTTTGGCCTTCCCAGCAAGCTCCCCTTGCCAGGATCTTGCGCTAAAGAAGTGGTCTTGAGCCTTGAGTGGCCTTCCCGGCAAGCTCCTTTTGCCGGGGCCTTGTTTCTTTATCTTGAATACTTTGTTCTTGAATGGCTCCAAGGGAACCATAGTGGGCCTTGGCGGACGCGTGGCAAGCCCTGCCACGGGACGCTGCTACTGCCCGTGCACAAGTTCGGATACTAAGGTACCCCTACTTTAGTACACCGATAGGCATGGTATCATCAATTCACAGACATATCATCTGCTAAAAAGATGAGAGGGTTACGGCAAAAACTGGATGCACTTCGTGTACAAAATGGACAATCTCTTTCGAAGTATCAGGGCTTCGGACGAAAACTCATCTGTTACAAAGGTATTTTATTTTTTTGAACTTATTTGAACTCCAAACTTATTGTGTGTTCAAAATGCACCATTCAGAGCCATCACATCAATTTTCAACCCTTTCTGACTTCATTTGGATTTTTTCATGCATTTGCTGATTTTTTAAGCTAAACCACCCTGAAATTGGAAAGCAACACAAATGAACTCTGAAAAGGTTGGAACTTGGCATGGTATCATCATTTGACCCACATAGCATGTGCTAAAAAGTTGAGAGGGTTACGACAAAAACTGGATGCACTTCGTGTACAAAATGGACAATCTCTTTCGAAGTATTTCTGTTTCGGACGAAAACACATTTGTTACAAAGGGATTTCATTTATTTGAACTTATTTGAACTCCAGACTGTTTGTGTATTCAAAATGCACCATTCAAAGCAACATCATCAATTTTCAACCCTTTCTGACTTTATTTGGTATTTTTCATGCATTTGCTGATTTTTTAAGCTAAACCACCCTGAAATTAGAAAGCACTACAAATGAACTCTGAAAAGGTTGAAAGATGGCATGGTATCATCATTTCACCCACATAGCATGTGCTAAAAAGTTTAGAGGGTTACGACAAAAACTGGATGCACTTCGTGTACAGAATGGACAATCTATTTCGAAGTACCAGGTTTTCGAACGAAAACTCATCTGTTACAAAGGTATTTCATTTTTTGAACTTATTTGAACTCCCGACTTTTTCTGTGTCCAAAATGCATCATTCAAAGCCACCACATCAATTTTTAACCCATTTGACTTCATTTGGAAATTTTCATGCATTTGCTGATTTTTTAATCTCAATGACCCTGAAATTGAAAAGCACTACAAATGAACACTAAAGAGGATGAAATTTGGCATGGTATCATCATTTGACCCACATAGCACAAGCTAAAATTTTGAGAGGGTTACGGAAAAAACTGGACGCACTTCGTGTAGAAAAGGGACAATCTCTTTCGAAGTATCAGAGTTTGGAATGAAAACTCATTTGTTACAAAGGGATTCCATTTCTTTGAACTTATTTGAACTCGTGACTTTTTATGTATTCAAAATGCACCATTCAATGCCACACCATCAATTTTCAACCCTTTCTGACTTCATCTCGTATTTATCATGCATTTATTGATTTTTTAAGCTAAATGACCCTGAAATTGAAAAGCATCAAATGAAATTTGAAAAGGTTGAAAGTTGGCGTTGTATCATCATTTGACCCACATAGCATGTTCTAAAAATAAGAGAGGGTCACGACAACAACTGGATACACTTCGTGTACAAAATGGACAATCTCTTTCGAAGTATCAGGGTTTCATACGAAAACTCATCTGTTACAAAGGTATTTCTTTTTTTGAACTTATTTGAACACCAGACTTTTTGTGTGTTCAAAATGCACCATTCAGAGCCACATCATCAATTTTCAACCATTTCTGACTTCAATTGGTATTTTTCATGCATTTACTGATGTTTTAAAGCTAAATGACCCTAAAATTGAAAAGCACAACAAATGAACTCTGAAATGTTGAAAGTTGGCATGGTATCATAAATTCACACACATAGCATGTGCTAAAAAGATGAGAGGGTTACGGCAAAAACTGGATGCGCTTCGTTTACAAAATGGGCAATCTCTTTCGAAGTGTCAGGGTTTCATACGAAAACTCATTTGTTACAAAGATATTTCTTTTTTGAACTTATTTGAACTCCAAACTTTTTGTTTGTTCAAAATGCACCATTCAGAGCCACACATCAATTTTTAACCCTTTTGACTGCATTTGGTATTTTTTCATGCATTTACTGATTTTTTTTCTAGCTAAGTGACCCTGAAATCGAAAAGCACTACAAATGAATTTTGAAAAGGTTGAAAGTTGGCATGGTATCATCATTTCCCCCACATAGCATGTGATACAAAGTTGAGAGCGTTATGACAAAAACTGGATGCACTTCGTGTACAAAATGGACAATATCTTCATTTGTTACAAAGGTATTTCAAAGGTATTTCATTTTTTTGAACTTATTTGAACTCCAGAATTATAACTCATTTGTTACAAAGGTATTTCATTTTTTTGAACTTATTTGAACTCCAGAATTTTTTCTGTTCAAAATGCACCATTCAGAGCCACCACATCAATTTTCAACCCTTTCTAACTTCATTTGTAATTTTTCATGCATTTGCTGATTTTTAACGTAAATGACCCTGAAATTGAAAAGCACTACAAATGAACTCTGAAAAGGTTGAAAGTTGGCATGATATCATGATTTGACCCACATAGCAGATGCTGAAATTTTGAGAGGGTTATGGCAAAAAATTGGACGCACTTCATGTACAAAATGGACAATCTCTTTCGAAGTATCACTATTTCAGACCATTTATTATAAAGGAATTTCATTTATTTGAACTCCATACTTTTTGTGTGTTCAAAATGCACCATTGAAAAACACATCATCAATTTTCAACCCTTTCTGACTTCATTTGGTATTTTTCATGCATTTATTGATTTTTAAAGCTAAATGACCCTGAAATTGAAAAGCATTACAAATGAACTCTGAAAAGGTTGAAATTGACATGGTATCATTATTTGACCCAAAGAGCATGTGCTAAAAATATGAGAGGGTTACGGCAAAAACTGGATGCATTTCGTGTAAAAAATGGATAAAATCTCTTTCGAAGTATCAGGGTTTCATACGAAAACTCATCTGTTACTGTTGACACCAGATTTTGGCATGGTCGAAAACATAATTAAGAAAGCCTCAAATAGAAAAGTGTTCAAAGTGAGAAAGTTCTGTATCATCAAAAGGAGAGACTTTGATATTTGGGGCATAGCCATCCGGTCTTATCTTTAAGGCCGAAATTGTGTTTGAAGTACTGAGATTTTGTATCCAGAACACTATTCAGCCGATTACGCCACCAATATGGTCTCATATGGAAAAACTTTCTGCATGAATTGCCTTCGTCTCGTCGAAAAGGTCGATTATGATATAAAAATTGTCCCAATCCGAGTTCGTATGAAAAAGTTATAGCCATCCGAATGTAGCCCTGTCACGGTGCCATAAGTGGCGCGCCCCACCAGCCACGTGTCTGACGGGTAGCGCGAATAACAACCTGTTTTGCTTGACCGTTTTGGCCTAGAAGATTGCTTCAAATCAAAAAATGTTCAACATGAAAGTTGTTCATCTTGTCGAAAAGGTCAAGATTTATTTTGTGCTCTTTTCCATTCGAGGTCGTTTACCACCTCAAACATTACCCTCAAGGTGCAGCCAGTTTAAACTGAACAATTTTGGAAAGTTCGGACAAAATCAATCCGAATTTGGCTAGGGTTTTAGACGTGAATCCAAGCCTTTTCCTTGCACGGGAAGTCCAGCCGCCTCTTATATACCTAAGGGGTGATGTCCGATTGAACAACACACAATCGAACAAACACATCTACCACTTTTACCTTTACTTTTACCTTCTCCCTTGTTCTTCTTCTTCCTCGTTCTTCGTTCGTTCTTCTTCATTGCAGGGCGGCGAACCTCGAGGCCCTAGGGGCGATCAGGTCGACCTAGGGCAGCCCATAGCCGCCGCGCGCCCTGACGGGGTCCCTCCCGGGCGTGTGGGGTTTCGGGTCCTCAAAAGCGCCAGCCGGATTGCTTGCGTACCGCGGTTCCAGACGGGTCTCCTTCGACGTGAGCTACGGTACATCACCCCCTGCGTCGAGGTTTCACGGTGACATGTTCGTGTGCGAACACACTTTTTGGCGACCACACTGGGACCGAAACTTCGAACGGTCTCCAGTCTATTCTTGCTACGAGGAGATCGTCATCTAGGGTTTGCAATCTGCAAAGGTAATATGAATACTCAATTCACATATGTAGATGAAAATAATGCATATGTTGTTGCTAGATCATCTAATGAGCATAATGTATCGGCTAGCCCTAGCTTTATCAATCATGCATCTAATTATTTGCAGGAGCCGATGCAAGAAAATCTTCATGCTTCTACTTCATATAATTTTAGGAATATGCAACATATGTATTCCAACTCCCATGCATCGTCAACCCAAGAAATACATATGCCGATGAACAACATGATGAGTTTGGTTAATCAAGTTGAAACACCTATTATAGGAACTTCTGATAGTATGCAACAAAGTATTTCACCTTTTTATTCATCGGCAACTAGCTTGAACTATTTTCGTCCAAACATGACGATGGATAAAGGAATTGGCCATGCTACTACTAGTTATCCGGCCAATTACCCTCAACCATCATGTGCTACTAATGTTTTGGCACCATATGCAACTATAGGTATTCATAATTCGGCTTTGCACCTTCATGCTAATAGCCGAACTTTGAAAAAGTTGAAAGTTGGCATGGTATCATCATTTCACCCACATAGCATGTGCTACAAAGTTGAGAGGGTTATGACAAAAAGTGGATGCACTTCGTGTACAAAATGGACAATAGCTTTCGAAGTATAAGGGTTTCGGACAAAAACTCATCTGTTACAAAGGTATTTCATTTTTTTGAACTTATTTGAACTTCAGAATTTTTGTCCGTTCAGAGCAACCACATCAATTTTCAACCCTTTCTCACTTCATTTGGATTTTTTCATGCATTTGCTGATTTTTTAAGCTAAATGACCCTGAAATTGAAAAGCACTACAAATGAACTATGAAAAGGTTGAAAGTTGGCATGATTTCATCATTTGACCCACATACACATGCTAAAATTTTGAGAGGGTTACGGCAAAAAATTGGACGCACTTCGCGTACAAAATGGACAATCTCTTTCGAAGTATCACTGTTTCAGACCATTTGTTACAAAGGAATTTCATTTATTTGAACTCGAGACTTTTTGTGTATTCAAAATGCACCATTGAAAAACACATCATCAATTTTCAACCCTTTCCGACTTCATTTGGTATTTTTCATGCAGTTATTAATTTTTTAATCTAAATGACCCTGAAATTGAAAAGCATTACAAATGAACTCTGAAAAGGTTGAAAGTTGGCATGGTATCATTATTTGACCCACAAAGCATGTGCTAAAAATATGAAAGGGTTACGACAAAAACTGGATGCACTTCGTGTAAAAACTGGATAATCTCTTTCGAAGTATCAGGGTTTAATACGAAAACTCATCTGTTACTGTTGACACCAGATTTTGGCATGGTCGATAACATAATTAAGAAAGCCTCAAATAGGAAAGTGTTCAAAGCGAGAAAGTTTTGTATCGTCAAAAGGAGAAACTTTGATATTTGGGCCATAGCCATCCGGTCTTATCCCTAAGGCCGAAATTGTGTTTGAAGTACTGAGATTTTGTATCCAGAACACTATTCAGCCGATTACGCCACCAAGACGGTCCCATATGGAAAAACTTTCTACATGAATTGTCTTCGTCTCGTCGAAACGATCAATTTTGATATAAAATCATCCCAATCCGAGTTCGCATGCAAAAGTTATAGCCTTCGAATGCAGCCCAGTCACGGTGCCATAAGTGGCGCGCCCCACTAGCCACGTGTCTGATGGGTAGCGCGAATAACAACCTGTTCTGCTTGACCGTTTTGGCCTAGAAGATGGCTTCAAATCAAAAAACGTTCAAGATGAAATTTGTTCGTCTTGTCGAATCGGTCAAGATTTCTTTTCTGCTCTTTTCCATCCGAGGTCGTTTACCACCTCAAACATTACCCGCAAGGTGCAGCCAGTTTAAACTGAACAATTTTGGAAAGTTCAGACAAAATCAATCCGAATTTGGCTAGGGTTTTGGACGTGAATCCAAGGCTTTTCCTTGCACGGGATGTCCAGCCGCCTCTTATATACCTAAGAGGCGACGGCCGATTGAACAACACACAATCGAACAAACACATCTACCACTTTTACCTTTACTTTTACTTTCTCCCTTGTTCTTCTTCTTCCTCGTTCTTCATTCATTCTTCTTCATTGCAGGGCGGCGAACCTCGAGACCCTAGGGGAGAGGTCGACCTAGGGCAGCCCATAGCCGCCGCGCGCCCTGACGGGGTCCCTCCCGGGCGTGTGGGGTTTCGGGTCCTCAAAAGCGCCCGCCGGATTGCTTGCGTACCGCGCTTCCGGACGGGTCTCCTTCGACGTGAGCTATGGTACATCACCCCCAGCGTCGAGGGTTCACGGTGACGTGTTCGTGTGCGAACACACTTTTTGGCAACTACACTGGGACCGAAGCTTTGAACGGTCTTCACTCTATTCTTGCTACGAGGAGATCGTCATCTAGGGTTTGCAATCTGCAAAGGTAATATGAATACTCAATTCACATATGTAGATGAAAATAATGCATATGTTGTTGCTAGATCATCTAATGAGCATAATGTATCGGCTATCCCTAGCTTTATCAATCATGCATCTAATTATGTGCAGGAGCCGATGCAACAAAATCTTCATGCTACTAATGTTTTGGCACCATATGCAACTATAGGTATTCATAATTCGGCTTTGCACCTTCATGCTAATAGCCGAGTAATTGAAATTTTTATAGGACCGCATGTGTCTTCACCTAGTACCATAGCATACAATGTTTCCCCTGCACAATTACAGAATTTCGGCGACACCTCGTTACCGAAAGAGTCTAAAAGTGTTGGCGGGAAATTCTATCCAGATTGGGTCATTAAGAAAAATCTTACGTCTTTTTGGGAAGAATGCAATGTTGTTCTAAATGAATTAATAACAGAGGGAAAGCCTATTAATTCCACTGCAATACAAGCTAGATTATGTCAAAAAGTTAAAGCATTGAGTGTGGATAGAATTATAAAAAAGAGTGGTGATTTGGATAACAAAGTTAATTCGGTTTGAAAAGACCGAATCAAATATACATATGCGGAATCTATTCTAGAAAAAGAGGACGACAAGATGTTAGGGACCTTTTCGAAAGAGGAACAAGATATTATTCAAGTAAAGCAGCCATCATGCTGTCCCAACGTGTTTGAAAAGGTATGTCTAGCAGGTGATTTACCTATCCTCCGATTTGGTCACAACTTTATTGTTGATGCTTCTATAAGAAAAATTCTCATAAGTTATTTTGAAAAAGCAATGAAGAAGGGTAATTTACTTGTTAGCAATAAAATTGTTATAGAACATATCGGTCAACCTATTGTGCCATTTACAAAGACCGATAGTGATATATTATTGCAACCAAAGATTTTCCCATTGCTTTATTTAAAATTCATATCTAATTGGGTGGCTTTGCTTGCTTCATACTTGGCTTACGCATGGCCTCAATAGAGACATGTATGTTCTAACTACTTTCATTTCAAAAATTTAAAGCCAAGGTTATACTCTGTTGAGAAAACCGATGATAGTATAATTTTTTTCTCAAAGACATCAGAGATAGAGTGCAAAACACTATGCATAGCCGAATGGGGTGATGTAAAATCTGAACCATTTGTTTGCTTAACTTCAGAGCCGTTCGCACGCCAAGATCGGCTAGAAAATAAAATGTTTACCTTCAGTTCAAGCATGTGTGATCAAATATTTGATTTATTGCTGAAAAATAATTACATTAGAATTCTTGATCACCATGTCAAGCCATCAGTTCAAGGACGAACATATTGTAAGTTGCACGATTCGTCCAAGCATAATCTTGAGGATTGCAACATATTTCGTCAAATAGTTAAATCGCCCATTGAAAAAGGATGATTGAAATTTGTTGAAACACCAGGAGATGATCTGTTTATTCCGATTGGTCCTGATGGCAAAAAGTTTTTGCATCGATTGCTTCAAGCCGATCCATTTAAAGAGAAGGTAAAAACTACAAGTGATGGGATCAAGCTTTAAAATAAACAAGTTTTTGAAGAGCATAATGAACATAATCCTGAGGGCTAAAATTCCATCGAAGTTACAATGAAGACACTAAGGACTGGGGGGCAACAAGAAAATCCAAAGATTGGTGCAAGCACAACCAAAGAAAGCAAAGGCCGAGGTAAGCACAAAGGTAAAAAGTCGAAAGTCACTTTCGCGCAACTATTGGAAACATATCGGAAGATAAGTGAGGAGAACAATGTTTATCGGCCAAGTAATTCAAGAGCATCAAGACCAACCCCTATGCGCAAACCCAAAGATAGGCATTGGCAAAATGAGAATTCTAATGCAGTATATTTGTATCCTTATTTTGGGTCGCCAATGCCAATGTCGTGGATACCTCCCTATGCTCATGTAGATCCATATCCATCATGGGACACGTATGATACAAGGGCACATTCTCCATCTTATTTTAGACCATCTCACCAATATAATGCAACTCCGAGAAGATTAATATTTGAACAATCACATGTTAAAGACCGTTTCAATCATAAGGAATCGGTCCAGAGCTCAAGGAAGAAGAAAGATGTGGTCAAGCAAGTCTACCATGTTAAAAAAGATGGACGTAAGAGTGTAGCTTCAGATTTGATCTCAAATAAAAGGAGCCAATTAAAGTATTGACATTGGCTACTAAAGGCAACAAGGCGAGTCAATCAAATGTCAAATTTGAAGAGAAGAAGTTGAGAGCGCACAAGGTAGAACAAGAATTGCCATTGCTTCAAACAAAATCGCAACCGGGGTGCCCACTCCGCTTATCTTATTGGCAAAAGAAGAAATTACAAAAACTTAGTGCACAAGAACTTAAAGAAAGGAACATGGCATGGGTTCCCAAAGGAAGTACTCAACATAAGAATTATGTGCAAGTTTCCATTACAAGAAGTGCGACAAAGGTGAAGAAGGAAAAGAATGGAAATTATAAAGGACCAAGCCGAAGGTTTCAACATCTTCGGTCTACAAATTATCCATATTCTTCAACTATGCCATTAATGCCTATGCCATTGAATTCTCCATCAGGTATGATTGGTTACCAGCAATGGTCTTATTTTAATCCGTGGACGCAATATAACTTCTTACATCATGCAAGGGTTTTACCACATCATCATGCATTTGATTAGCTGCATTTTGTTGCTGATCCATATGGCCGATATATACTTATCGCCCTAAGCACGTGCAAATAGCCGATGAAGTGTTGACATCGTCCTTAGAAAGAGCATTATGCAAGTTATTTTTCGGCACGCAAGCTTTGCCGAAAAACAGGGGGGGCATGTGTTGACACCAGATTTTTGCATGGTCGAAAACATAATTAAGAAATCCTCAAATAGAAAAGTGTTAAAGCAAGAAAGTTCTGTATCGTCAAAAGGAGAAACTTTGGTATTTGGGCCAGAGCCATCCGGTCTTATCTCTAAGGCCGAAGTTGTGTTTGAAGTACTGAGATTTTGTATCCAGAACACTATTCGGCCGATTAAGCCACCAATACCGCCTCATATGGAAAAACTTTCTACATGAATTGTCTTCGTCTCGTCGAAACGGTCGATTTTGATATAAAATTTGTCCCAATCCGTATTCGTAGGCGAAAGTTACAGCCATACGAATGCAGCCCTGTCACGGTGCCATAAGTGGTGTGCCCCACCAGCCACGTGTCTGATGGGTAGCGTGAATAACAGCCTGTTTTGCGTGACCGTTTTGGCCTAGGATATGGCTTCAACTCAAAAAACATTCAACATGAAAGTTGTTCGTCTCGTCGAAGCGGTCAAGATTTCTTTTGTGCTCTTTTCCATCCGAGGTCGTTTACCACCTCAAACATTACCCGCAAGGTGCAGCCAGTTTAAAATGAACAATTTTGGAAAGTTCGGACAAAATCAATCCGAATTTGGCTAGGGTTTTGGACGCGAATCCAAGCCTTTTCCTTGCACGGGAAGTCCAGCGGCCTCTTATATACCTAAGGGGTGACGGCCGATTGAACAACAGACAATCGTACAAACACATATACCACTTTTACCTTCTCCCTTGTTCTTCTTCGTCCTCGTTCTTCGTTCGTTCTTCTTCATTGCACGGTGGCGAACCTCGAGGCCCTAGGGGCGATCAGGTCGATCTAGGGCAGCCCATAGCCGCCGCGCGCCCTGACGGGGTCCCTCCCGGGCGTGTGGGGTTTCGGGTCCTCAAAAAGCGCCCGTTGGATTGCTTGCGTACCGCGCTTCCGGAAGGGTCTCCTTTGACGTGAGCTGGGGTGCATCACCCCCGGCATCGAGGGTACACGGTGATGTGTTCGTGTGCGAACAGTTACAAAGGTATTTCATTTTTTGAACTTATTTGAACACCAGACTTTTTGTGTGCTAAAAATGCACCATTGAGAGCCACATCATCAATTTTCAACCCTTTCTGACTTCAATTGATATTTTTCATGCATTTACTGATTTTTTTAAAGCTAAATGACCCTAAAATTGAAAAGCACTACAAATGAACTCTGAAAGGTTGAAAGTTGGCATCGTATCATCAATTCACACACATAGCATGTGCTAAAAAGAAGAGAGGGTTACGGCAAAAACTGGATGCACTTCGTGTACAAAATGGACAATGTTTTTCGATGTATCAGGGTTTCATACTAAAACTCATCTGTTACAAAGATATTTCTTTCTTTGAACTTATTTGAACTCCATACTTTTTTTTTGTTCAAAATGCACCATTCATAGCCACATCATCAATTTTGAACCCTTTCTGACTTCATTTGGTATTTTTCATGCATTTACTGATTTTTTTCTAGCTAAATGACCCTGAAATTGAAAGCACAACAAATGAACTTTGAAAAGGTTGAAAGTTGGCATGGTATCATCATTTCACCCACATGGCATGTGCTAAAAAGTTGAGAGGGTTACGATAAAAACCGGATGCACTTCGTGTACAAAATGGACAATATCTTTCGAAGTATCAGGGTTTCGGACAAAAACTCATCTGCTACAAAGGTATTTCATTTTTTTGAACTTATCTGAACTCCATAATTTTTGTGTGTTCAAAATGCACCGTTCAGAGCCACCACATCAATTTTCAACCCTTTCTTACTTCATTTGGAATTTTTCATGACCCTGAAATTGAAAAGCACTATAAATGAACTCTGAAAAGGTTGAAATTTGGCATGGTATCATCATTTGACACACATAGCACATGCTAAAATTTTGAGAGGGTTACGGCAAAAATTGGACGCACTTCGTGTACAAAATGGACAATCTCTTTCGAAGTATCACTGTTTCACACCATTTCTTACAAATAAATTTAATTTATTTGAACTCCAGACTTTTTTTGTATTCAAAATGCACCATTCAAAGCCACATCATCAATTTTCAACCCTTTTTGACTTCATTTGGTATTTTTTATGCATTTATTGATTTTTAAGCTAAATGACCCTGAAATTGAAAATCATTACAAATGAACTCTGAAAAGGTTTAAAGTTGGCATGGTATCATCATTTGACCCACAGAGCATGTGCTAAAAATATTAGAGGTTTACGGAAAAACCTGGATGCACTTCGTGTAAAAAATGGATAATCTCTTTCGAAGTATCAGGGTTTCATACGAAACCTCATCTGTTACAAAGGTGTTTCCTTTTTTTAACTTATTTGAACACCAGACTTTTTGTGTGCTCAAAATACCCCATTCAGAGCCACATCATCGATTTTAAACCCTTTCAGAGTTCAATTGAAATTTTTCATGCATTTACTATTTTTTTTAAAGCTAAATGACCCTAAAATTGAAAAGCACTACAAATGAACTCTGAATGGTTGAAAGTTGGCATGGTATCATCAGTTCACCCACATCGCCTGTGCGAAAAAGATGAGAGGGTTACTGGAAAAACTGGATGCACTTCGTGTACAAAATGGACAATCTCTTTCCACGTATCAAGGTTTCATGCGCAAACTCATTTGTTACGAAGGTATTTCAATTTTTGAACTTATTTGAACACCATACTTTTTGTGTGCTCAAAATGCACCATTCAGAGCCACATCATCAATTTTCAACCCTTTTTCACTTCAATTGGTATTTTTCATGCATGCACTTTTTTTTAAACCTAAATGACCCTAAAATTAAAAAGCACTACAAATGAACTCTAAAAGGTTCAAAGTTGGCATGGTATCATCAATTCACACACATAGCATCTACTAAAAAGATGAGAGGGTTACGGCAAAAACTGGATGCACTTCGTGTACAAAATGGACAATCTCTTTCGAAGTATCAGGGTTTCATACGAAAAGTCATCTGTTACAAAGATATTTCTTTTTTTGAACTTATTTGAACTCCATACTTTTTGTTTGTTCAAAATGCACCATTTAGAGCCACATAATCAATTTTTAACCCTTTCTGACTTCATTTGGTATTTTTCATGCATTTACTAATTTTTTCTAGCTAAATGACCTAGAAATTGAAAAGCACTACAAATGAACTTTGAAAAGGTTGAAAGTTGGCATGGTATCATCATTTCACCCACATAGCATGTGCGAAAGAGTTGAGAGGGTTACAAAAAAAGCGGATGCATTTCGTGTACAAAATGGACAATATCTATTGAAGTATCAGGGTTTCGGACAAAAACTTATCTGTTACAAAGGTATTTCATGTTTTTAAACTTATTTGAACTCCAGAATTTTTGTGTGTTCAAAATGCACCATTCAGAGCCACCACATCAATTTTCAACCCTTTTGACTTCATTCGGAATTTTTCATGCATTTGCTGATTTTTTAAGCTAAATGACCCTGAAATTGAAAAGCACTATAAATGAACTCTTAAAAGGATGAAAGTTGGCATGGTATCATCATTTGACCCATATAGCACATGCTAAAATTTTGAGAGGGTTACGGCAAAAAATGGACGCACTTCGTGTACAAAATGGACAATCTCTTTCGAAGTATCACTGTTCCGGACCATTTCTTACAAATTAATTTCTTTTATTTGAAATCTAGACTTTTTGTGTATTCAAAATGCACCATTCAAAGCCAGAACATCAATTTTCAACCCTTTCTGACTTCATTTGGTATTTTTCATGCATTTATTGATTTTTTAAGATAAATGACCCTGAAATTGAAAAGCATTACCAATGAACTCTAAAAAGGTTGAAAGTTGGCATGGTATAATCATTTGACCTACATAGCATGTGCTAAAAATATGAGAGGGTTACGGTAAAAACTGGATGCACTTCGGGTAAAAAATGGATAATCTCTTTCTAAGTATCAGGGTTTCATACGAAAACTTATCTGTTACAAAGGTATTTCATTTTTTTAACTTATTTGAACGCCAGCCTTTTTGTATGTCCAAAATGCAGCATTTAGAGCCACGTCATCAATTTACAATCCTTTCTGACTTCAATTGGTATTTTTCGTGGATTTACTAATTTTTTACAGCTAAATGACCCTAAAATTGAAAAGCACTACAAATGAACTCTGAAAGGTTGAACGTTGGCATGGTATCATCAGTTCACCCACATAGCATGTGCTAAAAAGATGAGAGGGTCACTTCAAAAACTGGATGCACTTCGTGTACAAAATGGACAATCTCTTTCGAAGTATCAGGGTTTCATACGAAAACTCATCTATTACGAAGGTATTTCATTTTTTAACTTATTTGAACACCAAACTTTTTGTATGTTCAAAATGCACCATTCACAGCCATATCATCAATTTTCAACCCTTTCTGACTACAATTGGTATTTTTCATGCATGTACTTATTTTTTTAAAGCTAAGTGACCCTAAAATTGAAAAGCTCTACAAATGAACTCTGAAAGGTTGAAAGTTGGCATGGTATCATCAACTCACACACATAGCATCTGCTAAAAATATGAGAGGGTTTCGGCAAAAACTGGATGCACTTCGTGTACATAATGGACATTCTCTTCCGAAGTATGAGGGTTTCATACGAAAACTCATCTGTTACAAAGGTATTTCATTTTTTTGAACTTATTTGAACACCAGAATTTTTGTGTGTTCAAAATGCACCATTCAGAGCCATATCATCAATTTTCAACCCTTTCTGACTTCAATTGGTATTTTCCATGCATTTACTGATTTTTCTAAAAACCTAAATGACCCTAAAATTGAAAAGCACTACAAATGAACTCTGAAAGGTTGAAAGTTGGCATGGTATCATCAATTCACACACATAGCATCTGCTAAGAAGATGAGAGGGTTACGGCAAAAACTGGATGCACTTCGTGTACAAAATGGACAATCTCTTTCGAAGTATCAGGGTTTCGGACAAAAACTCATCTGCTACAAAGATATTTCTTTTTTTGAACTCCATACTTTATGTTTGTTCAAAATGCACCATTCAGAGCCACATCATCAATTTTTAACCATTTCTGGCTCCATTTGGTATTTTTCATGTACTGATTTTTTTCTAGCTAAATGACCCTGAAATTGAAAAGAACTACAAATGAACTTTGAAAAGGTTGAAAGTTGGCATGGTTTCTTCATTTCGCCCACATAGCATGTGCTAAAAAGTTGATAGGGTTACGACAAAAATCGGATGCACTTTGTGAACAAAATGGGCAATATCTTTCGAAGTATCATGGTTTCGGACAAAAACTCATCTGTTACAAAGATATTTCATTTTTTTGAACTTATTTGAAGGCCAGAATTTTTGTGTGTTCAAAATGCACCATTCAGAGCCACCACATCAATTTTCAACCCTTTCTTACTTCATTTGGAATTTTTCATGCATTTGTTGATTTTTTAAGCTAAATGACCCTGAAATTGAAAAGCACTATAAATGAACTCTGAAAAGGTTGAAAGTTGGCATGGTATCATCATTTGATCCACATATCACATGCTAAAATTTTGAGAGGGTTACGGCAAAAATTGGACGCACTTCGTGTACAAAATGGACAATCTCTTTCGAAGTATCACTGTTTCGGACCATTTGTTACAAAGGAATTTCATTTATTTGAACTCTAGACTTTTTGTGTATTCAAAATGCACCATTCAAAGCCACATCATCAATTTTCAATCCTTTCTGACTTCATTTGGTATTTTTCATGCATTTATTTATTTTTTAAGCTAAATGACCCTGAAATTGAAAAGCATTACAAATGAACTCTGAAAAGGTTGAAAGTTGGCATGGTATCATAATTTGACCCACATAGCTTGTGCTAAAAATAAGAGAGGGTTACGGCAAAAACTGGATGCACTTCGTGTAAAAAATGGATAATCTCTTTCGTAGTATCAGGGTTTCATACGAAAACTCATCTGTTACAAAGGTATTTCATTTTTTTAAATTTATTTGAACACCAGACTTTTTGTGTGTTCAAAATGCACCATTTAGAGCCACGTCATCAATTTACAACCCTTTCTCACTTCATTTGGTATTTTTCATGCAATTACAATTTTTTTAAAGCTAAATGACCCTAAAATTGAAAAGTACTACAAATGAACTCTGAAAGGTTGAACGTTGGCATGGTATCATCAGTTCACCCACATAGCATGTGCTAAAAAGATGAGTGGGTCACTGCAAAACCTGGATGCACTTCGTGTACAAAAAGGACAATCTCTTTCGAAGTATCAGGGTTTCATACGAAAACTCATCTGTTACGAAGTTATTTCATTTTTTGAACTTATTTGAACACTAGACTTTTTGTGTGTTCAAAATGCACCATTCAGAGCCATTTCATCAATTTTCAACCCTTTCCGACTTCAATTGGTATTTTTCATGCATGCACTGATTTTTTAAACCTAAATGACCCTAAAATTGAAAAGCACTACAAATGAACTCTGAAAGGTTGAAAGTTCGCATGGTATCATCAATTCACACACATAGCATCTGCTAAAAAGATGAGAGGGTTACGCCGAAAACTGGATGCACTTCGTGTACAAAATGGACAATCTCTTTCGAAGTATAAGGGTTTCATACGAAAAGTCATATGTTACAAAGATATTTCTTTTTTTGAACTTATTTGAACTCCATACTTTTTGTTTGTTCAAAATGCACCATTTAGAGCCACATCATCAACTTTTAACCCTTTCCGACTTCTTTTGGTATTTTTCATGCATTTACTATTTTTTTCTAGCTAAATGACCCTGAAATTGAAAAGCACTACAAATGAACTTTGAAAAGGTTGAAAGTTGGCATGGTATCATCATTTCACCCACATAGCATGTGCTAAAAAGTTGAGAGGGTTACAACAAAAAGCGGATGCATTTCGTGCACAAAATGGACAATATCTTCCGAAGTATCACGGTTTCACAAAAAAATCTCATCTGTTACAAAGGTATTTCATTTTTTTAACTTATTTGAACTCCAGAATTTTTGTGTGTTCAAAATGCACCATTCAGAGCCACCACATGAATTTTCAACCCTTTCTGACTTCATTCGGAAGTTTTCATGCATTTGCTGATTTTTAAGCTAAATGACCCTGAAATTGAAAAGCACTACAAATGAACTCTGAAAAGGTTGAAAGTTGGCATGGTATCATCATTTGATCCACATAGCACATGCTAAAATTTTGAGAGGATTACGGCAAAAATTGGACGCACGTCGTGTACAAAATTGACAATCTCTTTCGAAGTATCAATGTTTCGGACCATTTGTTACAAAAGAATTTCATTTATTTGAAGTCCAGACTTTTTGTGTATTCAAAATGCACCATTCAAAGCCACATCATGATTTTTCAACCCTTTCTGACATCATATGGTATTTTTCATGCATTTATTGTTTTTAAGCTAAATGACACTCAAACTGAAAATCATTACAAATGAACTCTGAAAAGGTTGAAAGTTGGCCTCGTATCATCATTTCACCCACATAGAATGTGCTAAAATATGAGAGGGTTACAGCAAAAACTGGATGCACTTCCTGTAAAAAATAGATAATCTCTTTCGAAGTATCAGGGTTTCATATGAAAACTCATTTGTTACGAAGGTATTTCATTTTTGGAACTTATTTGAACACCAGACTTTTTGTATGTTCAAAATGCACCATTCAGAGGCACATCATCAATTTACAACCCTTTCTGACTTCAATTGGTATTTTTCATGCATTTACTAATTTTTTAAAGATAAATTACCCTAAAATTGAAAATCACTACAAATTAACTCTCAAAGGTTGAACGTTGGCATGGTATCATAAGGTCACCCACATAGCATGTGCTAAAAAGATGAGAGGGTCACTGCGATAACTCGATGCACTTCGTGTACAAAATGGACAATCTCTTACGAAGTATCAAGGTTTCATACGAAAATTCATCTGTTACGAAGGTATTTCATTTTTTGAACTTATTTGAACACCAGACTTTTTGTGTGTTCAAAATGCACCATTCAGAGCCATATCATCAATTTTCAAATCTTGCTGACTTCAATTGGTATTTTTCATGCATATACTGGTTTTTTAAAGCTAAGTGACCCTAAAATTGAAAAGCACTACAAATGAACATTGAAAGGTTGAAAGTTGGCATGGTATCGTCAATTCACACACATAGCATCTGCTAAAAAGATGACAGTGTTACGGAGAAAAACTGGATGCACTTCGCGTAAAAATGGACAATCTCTTATGAAGTATCAGGTTTTCATACGAAAATTCATCTGTTACGAAGGTATTTCATTTTTTTTTGAACTTATTTGAGCACCAGACTTTTTGTGTGTTCAAAATGCACCATTTAAAGCCATATCATCAATTTTCAACCCTTTGTGAATTCAATTGGTATTTTTCATGCATTTACTAATTTTTTTAAACCTAAATGACCCTAAAATTGAAAAGCACTACAAATGAACTCTGAAAAGTTGAAAGTTGGCATGGTATCATCAGTTCACCCACATAGCATGTGCTAAAAAGATGAGAGGGTTGCTGCAAAAACTGGATGCACTTCGTGTACAAAATGGACAATCTCTTTCGAAGTATCAGGGTTTCATATGAAAAATTATCTGTTACGAAGGTATTTTATTTTTTTGAACTTATTTGAACACCAGACTTTTTGTGCGTTCAAAATGCACCATTCAGAGCCATATCATCAATTTTCAATCATTGCTGACTTCAATTGGTATTTTTCATGCATGTACTAATTTTTGAAAGCTAAATGACAATAAAATTGAAAAGCACTACAAATGAACTCTGAAAGGTTGAAAGTTGGCATGGTATCATCAATTCACACACATAGCATCTACTAAAAAGATGAGAGGGTTACGGCAAAAACTGGATGCACTTCATGTACAAAATGGACAATCTATTTCGAAGTATCAAGGTTTCATACGAAAACTCATCTGTTACAAATATATTTCTTTTTTTGAACTTATTTGAACTCCATACTTTTAGTTTGTTCAAAATGCACCATTCAGAGCCACATCATCAATATTTAACCTTTTCTAACTTCATTTGGTAGTTTTCGTGCATTTACTGATTTTTTCAAGCTAAATTACCCTGAAATTGAAAAGCACTACAAATGAACTTTGAATAGGTTGAAAGTTGGCATGGTATCATCATTTCACCCACATATCATGTGCTAAAAAGTTGAGAGGGTTACGGCAAAAACTGGATGCTCTTCATGTAAAAAATGGGCAATGTCTTTCGAAGTATCAGGGTTTCGGACAGAAACTCATCTGTTATAAAGGTATTTCATTTTTTGAATTTATTTGAACTCTAGACTTTTTGTGTGTTCAGAATGCACCATTCAGAGCCACCTCATCAATTTTTAACCCTTTCTGACTTCATTTGGAATTTTCAATGCATTTGCTGATTTTTAAGCTAAATGACCCTGAAATTGAAAAACACTACAAATGAACTTTGAAAAGGTTGAAAGTTGGCATGGTATCGTCATTTGACCCGCATAGCACACGCTAAAATTTTGAGAGGGTTATGACAAAATGGACAATCTCTTTCGAAGTATCAGTGTTTCGAACGAAAACTCATTTGTTACAAAGGGATTTCATTTATTTGAACTCCAAACTTTCTGTGTAGTCAAAATGCACCATTCAATGCCACATCATCAATTTTCAACCCTTTCTGACTTCATTTGGTATTTTTCATGCATTTACTCATTTTTAGGCTAAATGGCCCTGAAATTAAAAAGCATTACAAATGAACTCTGAAAAGGTTGAAAGTTGGCATGGTATCATCATTTGATCCACATAGCATGTGCTAAAAAGATCAGAGGGTTATGGCAAAAACTGGATGCACTTCGTGTACGAAATGAATAATCTCTTTCGAAGTATATGGTGTTCATACGAAAACTTGTCTCTTACAAAGGTATTTCATTTTTTGAACTTATTTGAACACCAGACTTTTTGTGTGTTCAAGATGCACCATTTAGAGCGACATCATCTATTTTCAACCCTTTCTGACTTCAATTGGTATTTTTCATGCATTCACTAATTTTTTAAAGCTAAATCACCCTAAAATAGAAAAGCACTACTAATGAACTCTGAAAGGTCGAAAGTTGGTATGGTATCATCAATTCATACACATAGCAAGTACTAAAAAGATGAGAGGGCTACAGCAAAAACTGGATGCACTTCGTGCACAAATGAACAATCTCTTTCGAAGTATCAGGGTTTCACACGAAAACTCATATGTTACAAATATGTTTTTTTGAACTTATTTGAACTCCATAATTTTTGTTTGTTGAAAATGCACCATTCAGAGCCACATCATCAATTTTCTACCCTTTCTGACTTGATTTGGTATTTTTCATGCATTTACTGCTTTTTTCAAGCTAAATGAACCTGAAATTGAAAAGCACTACAAATGAACTTTTAAAAGGTTGAAAGTTGGCATGGTATCGTCAATTCACCCACATAGCATGTGCTAAGAAGTTGAGAGGGTTACGACAAAAACTGGATGCACTTCGTGTACAAAATGGACAGTATCTTTCGAAGTATGAGGGTTTCGAACGAAAACTCATCTCTTACAAAGGTATTTCATTTTTTGAACTTATTTGAACTTCAGACTTTTTGTGTGTTCAAAATGCACCATTCAGAACCACCACATCAATTTTTAACCCTTTCTGACTTCATTTGGAATTTTCATGCATTTGCTAATTTTTTAAGTTAAATGACCCTGAAATTGAAAAGAACTACAAATGAACTCTGAAACGGTTGAAAGTTGGCATGGTATCATCATTTGAAACACATAGAAAATGCTAAACTTTTGAGAGGGTTATGGTAAAAATTGGACGCACTTCTTGTACAAAATGGACAATCTCTTTTGAAGTATGTGTGTTTCAGACAAAAACTCATTTGTTACAAAGAGATTTCATTTATTTGAACTTATTTGAACTCCAGACTGTTTGTGTATTCAAAATGCACCATTCAAAGCAACATCATCAATTTTCAACCCTTTCTGGCTTCATTTGGTATTTTTCAGGCATTTATTGGTTTTTTAAGCTAAATGACCCTGAAATTGAAAAGCATTACAAATGAACTCTGAAAAGGTTGAAAGGTGGCATGGTATCATCATTTCACCCACATAGCACGTGCTAAAAAGTTGAGGGTTAAGGCAAAAACTGGATGCACTTCGTGTACAGAATGGACAACCTATTTCGAAATATCGTTGTTTGGAACGAAAACTCATTTGTTACAAAGGAATTCCATTTATTTGAACTTATATAAACTCCAGACTTTTTATGTATTCAAAATGTACCATTCAATGCCACATCGTCAATTTTCAACCCTTTCTGACTTCATTTGGTATTTTTCATGCATTTAATGATTTTTAAGCTAAATGACCACGAAATTGAAAAGCATCAAATGAACACTGAAAAGGTTGAAAGATGTCATGGTATCATCATTTGACCCACATAGCATGTGCTAAAAATATGACAGGGTCACAGCAAAAACTAGATACACTTCGTGTACAAAATGGACAATCTCTTTCGAAGTATCAGGGTTTCATACGAAAACTCATCTATTACAAAGGTATTTCTATTTATGAACTTATTTGAACACCAGACTTTTTGTGTGTTCAAAATGCACTATTCAGAGCCACATCATCAATTTTCAACCGTTTCTGACTTCAATTGGTATTTTTCATGCATTTACTGATGTTTTAAAGCTAAATGACCCTAAAATTGAAAAGCACTACAAATGAACTCTGAAAGGTTGAAAGTTGGCATGGTATCATAAATTCACACACATAGCATGTGCTAAAAAGATGATAGGGTCATGGCAAAAACTGGATGCACTTCGTTTACAAAAAGGGCAATCTCTTTCGAAGTGTCAGGGTTTCATACGAAAACTCATGTGTTACAAAGATATTTCTTTTTTCGAACTTATTTGAACCCTTCAGAGGCACATCGTCAATTTACAACCCTTTCTGGCTTCAATTGGTATTTTTCATGCATATACTAATTTTTTAAAGCTAAATGACACTAAAATTGAACCCTTCAGTGTCAGGGTTTACAAAATTCTCCATTCAAAGGCACATCATCAATTTACAACCCTTTCTGACTTCAATTGGTATTTTTCATGCATTTACTAATTTTTTAAAGCTAAATGACCCTAAAATTGAAAAGCACTACAAATTAACTCTGAAAGGTTGAACGTTAGCACGGTATCATCAGGTCACCCACATAGCATGTGCTAAAAAGATGAGAGGGTTACTGCAAAAACTGGATGCACTTCGTGTACAAAATGGACAATCTCTTTCGAAGTATCAGGGTTTCATACGAAAAATCATCTGTTACGAAGGTATTTCATTTTTTTGAACTTATTTGAACACCAGACTTTTTGTGTGTTCAAAATGCACCATTCAGAGCCATATCATCAATTTTCAATCATTGCTGACTTCAATTGGTATTTTTCATGCATGTACTAATTTTTTAAAGCTAAATGACACTAAAATTGAAAAGCACTACAAATGAACTCTGAAAGGTTGAAAGTTGGCATGGTATCATCAATTCACACACATAGCATCTACTAAAAAGATGAGAGGGTTACGGAGAAAAACTGGATGCACTTCATGTACAAAATGGACAATCTCTTTCGAAGTATCAGGGTTTCATACGAAAACTCATCTGTTACGAACGTATTTCATTTTTTTTGAACTTATTTGAATACCAAACTTTTTGTGTGCTCAAAATGCACCATTTAGAGCCATATCATCAATTTTCAACCCTTTATGACTTCAATTGGTATTTTTCATGCATTTACTAATTTTTTAAAACCTAAATGGCCCTAAAATTGAAAAGCACTACAAATGAACTCTGAAAGGTTGAAAGTTGGCATGGTATCATCAAATCACACACATAGCATCTGCTAAAAAGATGAGAGGGTTACGGCAAAAACTGGATGCGCTTCGTGTACAAAAGGGACAATCTATTCCGAAGTATCATGGTTTCGGACAAAAACTCATCTGTTACAAAGATATTTCTTTTTTTGAACTTATTTGAACTCCATACTTTTTGTTTGTTCAAAATGCACCATTCAGAGGCACATCATCAATTTTTAACCCTTTCTAACTTCATTTCATATTTTTCATGCATTTACTGATTTTGTCAAGCTAAATGACCCTGAAATTGAATAGCACTACAAATGAACTTTGAAAAGGTTGAAAGTTGGCATGGTATCATCATTTCACCCACATAGCATGTGCTCAAAAGTTGAGAGGGTTACGTAAAAACTGGATGCACTTCGTGTACAAAATTGACAATATCTTTTGAAGTATCAGGGTTTCGGACAAAAACTTATCTGTTACAAAGGTATTTCTTTTTTTGAACTTATTTGAACTTATTTGAACTCCAGAATTTTTGTGTGTTCAAAATGCTCCATTCAGAGCCACCGCATCAATTTTCAACCCTTTCTGACTTCATTCGTAATTTTTCATGCATTTGCTGATTTTTTAAGCTAAATGACCCTGAAATTGAAAAGCTCTACAAATGAACTTTGAAAAGGTTGAAAGTTGGTATGGTATCATCATTTGACCCACATAGCACATGCTAAAATTTTGAGAGGGTTACGACAAAAATTGGACGCACTTCATTTCATTTATTTGAACTGCAGACTTTTTGTGTATTCAAAATGCACCATTCAAAGCCACATCATCAATTTTCAATCCTTTCTGACTTCATTTGGTATTTTTCATGCATTTATTGATTTTTTTAACCAAAATGACCCTGAAATTGAAAAGCATTAGAAATGAACTCTGAAAAGGTTGAAAGTTGGCATGGTATCATCATTTGACCCACATAGCATGTGCTAAAAATATGAAAGGGTTACGGCAAAAACTGGATGCACTTCGTGTAAAAAATGGATAATCTCTTTTGAAGTATCAGGGTTTCATACGAAAACTCATCTGTTACAAAGGTATTTCATTTTTTAACTTATTTGAACACCAGACATTTTGTATGTTCAAAATGCACCATTCAGAGCCACATCATCAATTTATAACCCTTTCTGACTTCAATTGGTATTTTTCATGCATTCACTAATTTTTTAAAGCTAAATGACCCTAAAATAGAAAAGTACTACAAATGAACTCTGAAAGGTTGAACGTTGGCATGGTATCATCAACTCACCCACATAGCAAGTGCTAGAAAGATGAGAGGGTCACTGCAAAAACTGGATGCACTTAGTGTACAAAATGGACAATCTCTTTCGTAGTATCAGGGTTTCATACGAAAATTCATCTGTTACGAAGGTATTTCATTTTTTGAAATTATTTTAACACCAGCCTTTTGTGTGTTCAATATGCACCATTCAGAGCCATATCATCAATTTTCAACCCTTGCTGACTTCAATTGGTATTTTTCATGCATGTACTGATTTTTTAAAGCTAAGTGACCCTAACATCGAAAAGCACTACAAATGAACTCTGAAAGGTTGAAAGTTGGCATGGTATCATCAATTCACACACATAGCATCTGCTAAAAAGATGAGAGGGTTATGGAGAAAAACTAGATGCACTTCGTGTACAAAATGGACAATCTCTTTCTAAGTATCACGGTTTCATACGAAAACTCATCTGTTACGAAGGTATTTCAATTTTTTGAACTTATTTGAACACCTGACTTTTTGTGTGTTCAAAATCCACCATTTAGAGCCATATCATTAATTTTCAACCCTTTCTGACTTCAATTGGTATTTTTCATGCATTAACTGATTTTTAAACCTAAATGACCCTGAAATTGAAAAGCACTACAAATGAACTCTAAAAGGTTGAAAGTTTGCACGGTATCATCAATTCACACACATAGCATCTCCTAAAAACATGAGAGGGTTATGGCAAAAACTGGATGCACTTCATGTACAAAATGGTCTATCTCTTTCGAAGTATCAGGGTTTCATACGAAAACTCATCTGTTATGAAGGTATTTCATTTATTTGAACTTATTTGAACACCAGACTTTTTGTGTGTTCAAAATGCACCATTCAGAGCCATATCATCAATTTTCAACCCTTCCTGACTTCAATTGGTATTTTTCATGCATTTACTGAATTTTTTTAAACCTAAATGACCCTAAAATTGAAAAGCACTACAAATGAACTCTGAAAGGTTGAAAGTTGGCATGGTATCATCAATTCACACACATAGCATCTGCTAAAAATATGAGAGGGTTACGGCAAAAACTGGATGCACTTCATGTACAAAATGGATAATCTATTTCGAAGTATTAGGGTTTCATACTAAAAATCATCTGTTACAAAGTTATTTCATTTTTTGAACTTATTTGAACACCAGACTTTTTGTGTGTTCAAAATGCACCATTCAGAGCCACATCATCAATTTACAACCCTTTCTGACTTCAATTGGTATTTTTCATGCATTTACTATTTTTTAAAAGCTAAATGACCCTAAAATTGAAAATCACTACAAATGAACTCTGAAAAGTTGAAAGCTGGCATGGTATCATCAGTTCACCCACATAGCTAAAAATATGAGAGGGTTACGGCAAAAACTGGATGAACTTCATGTACAAAATCGACAATCTCTTTCGAAGTATGAGGGTTTCATACGAAAACTCATCTGTTACAAAGATATTTCTTTTTTTGAACTTATTTGAACTCAATACTTTTTGTCAGTTCAAAATGCACCATTCAGTGCCACATCATCAATGTTTAACCCTTTCTGACTTCATTTGGTATTTTTCATGCATTTAAAGTTTTTTTCTAGCTCAATGACCCTGAAATTGACAAGCACTACAAATGAACTTTGAAAAGGTTGAAAGTTGTCATGGTATCAGCATTTGACCCACATAGCAGATGCTAAAATTTTGAGAGGGTTACGGCAAAAATTGGACGCACTTCGTGTAAAAATGGAAAATCTCTTTCGAAGTATCGCTGTTTCGGACCATTTGTTACAAAGGAATTTCATTTATTTGAACTCCAGACTTTTTGTGTATTCAAAATGCACCATTCAAAGCCGCATCATCAATTTTCAATCCTTTCTGACTTCATTTGGTATTTTCATGCATTTATTGATTTTTTTAACCAAAATGACCCTGAAATTGAAAAGCATTACAAATGAACTCTGAAAAGGTTGAAAGTTGGCATGGTATCATTATTTGACCCACATAGCATGTGCTAAAAATATGAAAGGGTTACGGCAAAAACTGGATGCACTTCATGTAATAAATAGATAATCTCTTTTGAAGTATCAGGGTTTCATACGAAAACTCATCTGTTACAAATGTAGTTCATTTTTTAACTTATTTGAACACCAGACATTTTGTATGTTCAAAATGCACCATTCAGAGCCACATCATCAATTTATAACCCTTTCTGACTTCAATTGGTATTTTTCATGCATTCACTAATTTTTTAAAGCTAAATGACCCTAAAATAAAAAAGTACTACAAATGATCTCTGAAAGGTTGAACGTTGGCATGGTATCATCAACTCACCCACATAGCAAGTGCTAAAAAGATGAGAGGGTCACTGCAAAAACTGGATGCACTTCGTGTAAAAAATGGATAATCTCTTTTGAAGTATCAGGGTTTCATAAGAAAACTCATCTGATACAAAGGTATTTCATTTTTTAAACTTATTTGAACACTAGATATTTTGTATGTTCAAAATGCACCATTCAGAGCCACATCATCAATTTATAACCCTTTCTGACTTCAATTTGTATTTTTCATGCATTCACTAATTTTTTAAATCTAAATGACCCTAAAATAGAAAAGTACTACAAATGAACTCTGAAAGGTTGAACGTTGGCATGGTATCATCAACTCACCCACATAGCAAGTGCTAAAAAGATGAGAGGGTCACTGCAAAAACTGGATGCACTTCGTGTACAAAATGGACAATCTCTTTCGAAGTATTAGGGTATCATACGAAAATTCATCTGTTATGAAGGTATTTCATTTTTTGAACTTATTTGAACACCAGACTTTTTGTGTGTTCAAAATGCACCATTCAGAGCCATATCATCAATTTTTTACCCTAGCTGACTTCAATTGGAATTTTTCATGCATGTACTGATTTTTTAAAGCTAAGTGACCCTAACATCGAAAAGCACTACAAATGAACTCTAAAAGGTTGAAAGTTGGCATGGTATCATCAATTCACACACATAGCCTCTGCTAAAAAGATGAGAGGGTTATGGAGAAAAACTGGATGCACTTCGTGTACAAGATGGACAACCTCTTTCGAAGTATCAGGGTTTCATACGAAAACTCATCTGTTACGAAGGTATTTTATTTTTTTGAACTTATTTGAACACCAGACTTTCTGTGTGTTCAAAATGCACCATTCAGAGCCATATCATCAATTTTCAACCCTTTTTTACTTCAATTTGTATTTTTCATGCATTTACTGATTTTTTAAACCTAAATGACCCTAAAACTGAAAAGCACGACAAATGAACTCTGAAAGGTTGAAAGTTGGCCTGGTATCATCAATTCACACACATAGCTAAAAATATGAGAGGGTTGCGGCAAAAACTGGATGCACTTCGTGTACAAAATGGACAATCTCTTTCGAAGTATGAGGGTTTCATACGAAAACTCATCTGTTACGAAGATATTTATTTTTTTGAACTTATTTGAACTCCATACTTTTTGTTTGTTCAAAATGCACCATTCAGAGCCACATCATCAATGTTTAACCCTTTCTGACTTCATTTGGTATTTTTCATGCATTTAAAGTTTTTTCTAGCTAAATGACCCTGAAATTGAAAAGCACTACAAATGAACTTTGAAAAGGTTGAAAGTTGGCATGGTATCATCATTTGACCCACATAGCACATGCTAAAATTTTGAGAGGGTTACGGCAAAAATTGGACGCACTTCGTGTACAAAATGGACAATCTCTTTCGAAGTATCACTGTTTTAGACCATTTGTTACAAAGGAATTGCATTTATTTGAACTCTAGACATTTTGTGTATTGAAAATGCACCATTCAAAGCAGCATCATCAATTTTCAATCCTTTATGACTTCATTTGGTATTTTTCATGCATTTATTGATTTTTTAACCAAAATGACCCTGAAATTGAAAAGCATTACAAATGAACTCTGAAAAGGTTGGAAGTTGGCGTGGTATCATTGTTTGACCCACATAGCATGTGCTAAAAATATGAAAGGGTTACGGCAAAAACTGGATGCACTTCATGTAAAAAATGGATAATCTCTTTTGAAGTATCAGGGTTTCATACGAAAACTCATCTGTTACACAGGTATTTCATTTTTTAACTTATTTGAACACCAGACATTTTGTATGTTCAAAATGCACCATTCAGAGCCACATCATCATTTTATAACCCTTTCTGACTTCAATTGGTATTTTTCATGCATTCACTAATTTTTTAAAGCTAAATGACCCTAAAATAGAAAAGTACTACAAATGAACTCTGAAAGGTTGAACGTTGGCATGGTATCATCAACTCACCCACATAGCAAGTGCTAAAAAGATGAGAGGGTCACTGCAAAAACTGGATGCACTTCGTGTAAAAAATGGATAATCTCTTTTGAAGTATCAGGGTTTCATACGAAAACTCATCTGTTACAAAGGTATTTCATTTTTTTAACTTATTTGAACACTAGACATTTTGTATGTTCAAAATGCACCATTCAGGGCCACACCATCAATTTATAACCATTTCTGACTTCAATTGGTATTTTTCATGCATTCACTATTTTTTTAAAGCTAAATGACCCTAAAATAGAAAAGTACTACAAATGAACTCTGAAAGGTTGAACGTTGGCATGGTATCATCAACTCACCCACATAGCAAGTGCTAAAATGATGAGAGGGTCACTGCGAAAACTAGATGCACTTCGTGTACAAAATGGACAATCTCTTTCGAAGTATCAGGGTTTCATACGAAAATTCATCTATTACGAAGGTATTTCATTTTTTGAACTTATTTGAACACCAGACTTTTTGTGTGTTCAAAATGCACCATTCAGAGCCATATCATCAATTTTCAACCCTTGCTGACTTCAATTGGTATTTTTCATACATGTACTGATTTTTTAAAGCTAAGTGACCCAAACATCGAAAATCACTACAAATGAACTCTGAAAGGTTGAAAGTTGGCATGGTATCATGAATTCACACACATAGCCTCTACTAAAAATATGAGAGGGTTATGGAGAAAAACTGGATGCACTTTGTGTACAATATGGACAACCTCTTTCGAAGTATCAGGGTTTCATACAAAAACTCATCTGTTATGAAGGTATTTCATTTTTTTGAACTTATTTGAACACCAGACTTTTTGTGTGTTCAAAATGCACCATTCAGAGCCATATCATCAATTTTCAACCCTTTTTGACTTCAATTGGTATTTTTCATGCGTTTACTGATTTTTTAAACCTAAATGACCCTAAAACTGAAAAGCACTACAAATGAACTCTGAAAGGTTGAAAGTTGGCCTGGTATCATCAATTCACACACATAGCTAAAAAGATGAGAGGGTTACGGCAAAAACTGGATGCACTTCGTGTACAAAATGGACAATCTCTTTCGAAGTATGAGGGTTTCATACGAAAACTCATCTGTTACAAAAATATTTATTTTTTTGAACTTATTTGAACTCCATACTTTTTGTTTGTTCAAAATGCACCATTCAGAGCGACATCATCAATGTTTAACCCTTTCTGACTTCATTTGGTATTTTTCATGCATTTGAAGTTTTTTCTAGCTATATGACCCTGAAATTGAAAAGCACTACAAATGAACTTTGAAAAGGTTGAAAGTTGGCATGGTATCATCATTTGACCCACATAGTACATGCTACAATTTTGATAGGGTTACGACAAAAATAGGACGCACTTCGTGTACAAAATGGACAATCTCTTTCGAAGTATCACTGTTTCAGACCATTTGTTACAAAGGAATTTCATTTATTTGAACTCCAGACTTTTTGTGTATTCAAAATGCACCATTCAAAGCCGCATCATCAAGTTTCAATCCTTTCTGACTTCATTTGGTATTTTTCATTCATTTATTGATTTTTTAACCAAAATGACCCTGAAATTGAAAAGCAATACAAATGAACTCTGAAAAGGTTGAAAGTTGGCATGGTATCATCGTTTGACCCACATAGCATGTGCTAAAAATATGAAAGGGTTACGGCAAAAACTGGATGCACTTCATGTAAAAAATGGATAATCTCTTTTGAAGTATCAGGGTTTCATACGAAAACTCATCTGTTACAAAGGTATTTCATATTTTAACTTATTTGAACACCAGACATTTTGTATGTTCAAAATGCACCATTCAGAGCCAAATCATCAATTTATAACCCTTTCTGACTTCAATTGGTATTTTTCATGCATTCACTAATTTTTTAAAGCTAAATGACCCTAAAATAGCAAAGTACTACAAATGAACTCTGAATGGTTGAACGTTGGCATGGTATCATCAACTCACCCACATAGCAAGTGCTAAAAAGATGAGAGGGTCGCTGCAAAAACTGGATGCACTTCGTGTAAAAAATGGATAATCTCTTTTGAAGTATCAGGGTTTCATACGAAAACTCATCTGTTACAAAGGTATTTCATTTTTTAACTTATTTGAACACCAGACATTTTGTATGTTCAAAATGCACCATTCAGAGCCACATCATCAATTTATAACCCTTTCTGACTTCAATTGGTATTTTTCATGCATTCACTAATTTTTTAAAGATAAATGACCCTAAAATAGAAAATTACTACAAATAAACTCAGAAAGGTTGAACGTTGGCATGGTATCATCAACTCACCCACATAGCAAGTGCTAAAAAGGTGAGAGGGTCACTACAAAAACTAGATGCACTTCATGTACAAAATGGACAATCTCTTTCGAAGTATCAGGGTTTCATACGAAAATTCATCTGTTACGAAGGTATTTCATTTTTTCAACTTATTTGAACACCAGACTTTTTGTGTGTTCAAAATGCACCCTTCAGAGCCATATCATCAATTTTCAACCCTTGCTGACTTCAATTGGTATTTTTCATGCATGTACTGATTTTTTAAAGCTAAGTGACCCTAACATCGAAAAGCACTACAAATGAACTCTGAAAGGTTGAAAGTTGGCATGGTATCATCAATTCACACACATAGCCTCTGCTAAAAAGATGAGAGGGTTATGGAGAAAAACTGGATGCACTTCGTGTACAATATGGACAACCTCTTTCGAAGTATCAGGGTTTCATACGAATACTCATCTGTTACAAAGGTATTTAATTTTTTTGAACTTATTTGAACACCAGACTTTTTGTGTGTTCAAAATGCACCATTTATAGCCATATCATTAATTTTCAACCCTTTCTGACTTCAATTGGTATTTTTCATGCATTAACTGATTTTTAAACCTAAATGACCCTGAAATTGAAAAGCACTACAAATGTACTCTGAAAGGTTGGAAGTTGGCATGGTATCATCAATTCACACACATAGCATCTGTTAAAAGGATGAGAGGGTTACGGCAAAAACTGGATGCACTTCTGTCGGGGAAACTGGACGCCCGTGAACACCTATGGGATCGGAGCCCCTTCTACGTTGCGGTAAGGGAGCGGAGGGAGCACACGCGGGCAGTTTACCCAGATTCGGGCCGCGCGTACGCGTAAAACCCTACTCCTGCCTTGGTTGTATTGAGTTTCTGGAGCTCGGGAGCTTGAAGATCTACAGTACTAGCTACACCGAGCGTAGTGGTGATCGAGTTTCTGGGAACGAACCCCCCCTACGTTGTGCATGGGCCTCCTTTTATAGCTGAAAGGGGTCACCGACAGGTGTCAACGTAGAGGAGGGTAAAAATGTAAAACTGGTGGTAGTTGTAACAGTGCATGAACAGTGGATGAACAGTGGTCTTCCCCTAACCTTGACGGTGGGGGACAAAGGCATTGAATGCCCGTCGCCGTCGCCCCAAAAAGTGTCCGTCCATGCGTCTCCGTTCGCCACGGCGATATCCTTGTCACCGCGGCTTGCCACAGTGTACCCCAGGCTGCATAGCCATCTGCCACGTGCCCCTGGAAGGGCCCCAGGGCGACGCGTGCTCAGCTGAGCTGGAGCGCAGGCACACAGCATAAGTTTCCCCGGCAAGCACCTTGCCAGGGTCGCAACCTTGCCGGGCCCGGAAGCTTGTCGCTCTCCGGGCCCTGCCGGGGCGGATGATGCACCGCGATATTCCTCCTTGAAGTGCCGTTCTTTTGGCCTTCCTGGCAAGCTCCTCTTGCCAGGGTCTTGTGCTGGAATGATAACTTTGAGCCTCGTGCGGCCTTCCCGGCAAGCTCCTCTTGCTGGGGTCTTGTCTCTTAACTTGAATACTTTGTTCTTGAATGGCTTAAAAGGGTCTAGAGCGGGCTTCGGCGGGCGCGTGGTGAGCCAGACCACGGGACGCTGCTACTGCCCGTGCACAAGTCGGGATACTAAGGTACCCCTACTTTAGTACACCGACAGGAGCCCCCGGGCCTGGGCCACACACGGTGCCGAGCGCTGTTGGGCCAGGCCCAGAACAGTGCACGGGCACACGCGGCCCACGGCGCGCCATTTCCCACTCCAGATTCGCCGCATCCCTCCCTAACGGCACGCGTCGATTGCGGCGTCGTGGGAGAGATCGTGGCCTGTTTCTTTATTGGGGAAATGCGGAACGTCCCCCACTTCCCCCTTAAAAGCAGAGGGAGCAGGGGAAGTTTTTCCCCATTGCTTTCATTGCGCCTTGAACCTTTAGAAACCCCCGCCGCTCCCTGCTTCCGCCCTTCCTCCGCCGTCTTCCCCACCCGCAGCGCCGCCGTCCTCCCTTGCCGTCCCCGCCATGGCCCCGAAGAGCGACCAGGCGAAGAGCGACAAGTCGAAGAGCGACAAGGCGAAGAAGGAGAAGTCTGAGCAGGCGGCGAAGCTGGCAGCCATGCGGAGAAGGAGGGTGGTCTTCCAGCCAAGGCTCGGCCCGAGGGAGCTGCAGGACAAGTACTACTTGTTCTGGGCGAGGGAGACGAAGGATCACCCCCGCACCAGAGTCCTCCCCGCCGTGGCCGTCGACATGTTCCCGGGAGGTTACTACTTCTTCGCTGCGTTCTTCTATTGCGGTCTGTGCCCTCCGTATTCGGAGTTCTTCTGTGATGTGATGAATACGTACGGCCTCCACCTCTTAGATTTCACCCCAAATGCCGTTCTCACCTTGGCCGTTTTTGCACATCTGTGCGAAAACTATGTCGGGGTCCACCCAAATGTAGCCCTTTTCCACCATTTCTTCACGCCTAGAGTAGAGTCCGGATCCCCACTCTCCGGCGGCATCTCCTGGATCTTCAGGCTGAACAAGAAGGAGGCATACTTGAAGGGAGAGCTTCGCGGCAAGTGGGAAGAGTGGAGGGCTGACTGGTGCTGGGTCCTGGAAGATGAGCCTGAGCAGTTTACCTTGCCGCGCCAGACTGCAATAGTGCGTGGCAAGGATTGGAGTGACTTGGCCCCGGAGGACGACAAGCTGCAGATTGCTCTTACTAGGATCCTTCGTCTCCGGGCTGCTAATCTGACTGTGGGTGAAGTTGGGGCTGACTTCCTCCGCCGCCGCATTGCCCCTCTGCAGGAAAGGAAGAGACCCGCTTGGGAGTTCGGCAACGCGGCAGACCGCATGAGGCTGCGCCCCGGGCTAAACTATCACTTCACCGTCTTGGAACTGAAGGGGATGGTCCGGGAGCTGTTCAAGCACGACCCCAAGCACCCGGAGTGGTTCAAACCGTCGGTCGGAGTAGTTCCCTTGTGCAACAATACTGCCCTTAGTGCCATCCGCGCGGCAATGCCTGACTGCGACTCCCACGGGGTAGTCCCCACTTGGCTGGAGCCTTCAGCGGAGACCGTGCAAGCCTTCTTCGACAACTTGGTTGAAAAACCACGCAAAGCCGAGGAGAAGAAGGGGCTCACCCGGGAGACCACCGAGCGGGATGTGGCGTACATTGCCTCCAGGATGAAGGAGGCCGCCGCGGCTGTGGCGGCAGGTGAATTCGGATATACTGTGGATGAAGCAGAGGCGGCGGAAGCAGTGAGCCAGGCCGAGGAGGAGGAAATCCTCAAGCTGCTGAAGATCGCGCCCGAGGAGTTTGCCGGGGAGCCTACCGGGGAGCCTGCCGGGATGGGCGAGGCTGCCGGGTAGGGTACTGAGTCCAGCGGGCCCGTCGAGGAGGAGGAGGACGCCGAGTCCGGTAATTCCGATGAAGATTCTGGCGGGTCTCTGAATCTTGATGACGACGCCTCCTCATCCTCGGAGAATTCTCCGCCACCACCAAGCCCTCCGCCGCAACAGAAGAAGCGCCTCCGCAAGGCCGCCGAGACGGTGAGGCCAGAGGCGCCCCGACAACAACCGAAGCGCCGGGCGACGCGCGCCACCACGACGAGCAAGGTCGTCAAGGAGGCGCCCCGTGCCCGAGCGACAAGCGGAGGGGGATCTTCCCGGAGTGACTCTGGGGTTCCTTCTGCTCCTCGGTCCTCAGCGGCGACCGGTGCTGGGGCTTCACAGCCCGCAGCTCCGGAGCCCGCCAAGCGCCCGAGGGAGCCTTCTCCTCCAGCTCCTCGTGCTGGAGCACGCGAGGCGGGGTTTGACTTCTCCGCCCTCAGCTCCGATGAAGAGGAGGAAGAGTAAGTACTTGCAATTTTGATTTCCTTTTGTTTTTGTCTTGATTTCTCTTGCTTGGTTCTGATCTTGTTTTGGCTTCCAGGACCTTGACCCAGCGGATGGCGAAGAGGGCCAAGATCCCTGTGGTCGATATCGAGGACGACGAGCCCGTCGCAGCGGCAGGTGATGCGCCAGTGACAGACTTGCCGGACCAGCCCGCTGCTCCGGGGAGCAGCCCCCAGCGCAGCCCCCAGCGTAAGTCTGGTATTCATTTTTCTGTTTGACGGGCGCGCTTGAGGTTGTTATCCTTATTGTTGTCTTGTTGTCTTGTGCAGAAGTGGAGCCGCAGCCACAGGAGCACCAGGAGGTTGCCCCCGACGAGCCGCCTGTTCCACCCTCCCCGCCAAGGATGAGCTCCCCGGCGAGGGACAGCGCTCCGCCAAGGACGGGCACTCCGCCGAGGGCGAGTACCCCGCCAAGGGCGAGCAGCCCGAGAAGGGTGAGCACCCCGCCAAGGGAGGGCGCGAGCGGCCCTCCGCCAGCAGGGGCCACTTCTACGCCGCCAAGGGAGAGCTCCCCAGCGAGGGACCCCGTCATCGAAGAGGCCCGCGCAGGTAAACCCTTGTACTTTCTTCTTCTTGGATTCTTCTTTTTGGATATTTGCTTGACAAATCTTTCTTTTTCTTCTGCCAGACCCGCCCGCCCCGGAGTCGATGGAGACGGAGACCATCGCCGAGGAGGCGGTGCGCGGCGACGCTGGCGATGCCACCGCCGCAGAGGGAACGGTTGGCGCCGATGAGCCAGCCGCCGAGGAGACTGCCCCGACCGCTGACGCCGCGGCTGGGGAAGGGACCGGCGACCGCACTGCTGGCCCGGAGGCCGCAGGAGTGCCGGACGCTGCACCGGCCGCCGATCCTTCCGCCCCTGCGGCTGGGTCGGGCGTCTATATGGAGGCCGCCAACGGGGTCTTTATCCAAGTCCCTTGGGCGTCTTCATCAAGGGCACCCGCGGAGGGGGAGACGTTCGACGGGGAAGTTCTCGCCTCCGCCGGATTGAAGGTTGTCGACGCGCCCGGCAGCAGCGACGAGCCCGAAGAGGAGCAACTCCTGCGTCGACTCCTGGCCTTGTACCGGGCTAGGCAGGCGAAGTTGGAGTCTCGGGAGGCTCTGGCTGCCAAGGCTGGTGCTGATTTGGAGAAGCGCGCCGCGGAGCTCCGTGCCGCCAACCAGGCGGCCCTCCGAAACTTGGCGGAGGAGCGTGAAGAGCTTGCCGGAGCACACCAAGCATTCATCCTCGAGAAGGCCGAGGTGGAGGAGCAGCAGCGTCTGGCCGCCGAGGAGCTATCTCGGCGGGAAGGGGAGCTCAACCAGCGGAAGGTCGACCTCGACAGCCACGAGGACGACCTCGCCGCTCGGGAGCAGGCTATTGGCGGAGCTCTGCAGGAGGCGAGGGATGCCGCTGCTGTCGCAGAGACCGCCAAGAGGGATCTGGAGGCCAGGGTGGCGCAGATGGAGCTGAACTTGAAGGCGAGTGAAGACAAGGTCGCCGCGCTCAACGTGGCGCGGGAGAAGGATGCCCACACCAACTCGGAGCTGCAAATCTGCCTCTCCGAGAAGGGCAAAGAGCTCACCGACGCCACGGACTCCATCGCTGACTTGGAGATGAAGGTTTCCACCCTCACCGATTCGCTTGACGCCGCCCGGGACCGCGAGACGAAGCTGAAGGACGATCTCCGTACCGAGAGGGCCTTGCTGGAGAGCGCCACCGTCTCGCAAAATCACTTTCAGCGGACGGTGGAGTAGTGGACCGAGGAGCTCGTCACCTCCGCCGCCAACATTGATATGGAGATGGTGGCGCTGAGGGCGGAGCACCTCGCGTACTCCCCCGACGAGAATCTCCCCCACAGCGCCAAGCTGAGCTTGTTCCTGAGAGGAGTGGCGCCGGCTCTCGCGCGGCTATGGGAGAAGATCCCCACGCAGCTGGCTGACGAGGCGCCGGCTCTGCACGGGTACTATGGAGCGGGTGTTGTCGAAGATCGTCTACCGCAACCCCGGGATCAACCTCGTCAACGTCCTCCGGACCCTGCCGCCCGAAGCTGACCAGGAGGCGTTGAAAGCCCAAGTTGCCCACATCGTAGCCAAGGTGGGCAAGATCCAGAGGATTGACGGGGACCGAAGAGACTAGGCGCCTTGCTTCCCTCGCCGCCGTCAATTAAGTCATAGGCAGTAGTTGTTTAGAACAGTGGCAAGTTATCTCTGTAATATATACTTTTTATTTCGGGTAATCGATGCAATGTTATCTCCCTTGCTTTAGTCCCTTCACTTTGTATGCTTTCCACCCTACGCTTTTAGGGGAACTTGCCGGCAAGGGGCCCTTGCCGCGAGCGCTGAGTGCGGGACTCTTAGCAGCCTGCTAGCAAAGCCCTTGTCGGCAAGAAACCTTGCCGCAGCTAGTCGCGGCACACTTAGATTGCTGAGCGAACTCGAAAACGAAGTAAGGGCGCGACACTTGTCGCAGCTAACTTAAGCCGTTGAGCGTGCTCGAAACAAAGTAAGGGCGCGGCTAGCCACGGGTAGGTTCCTCCGCGCACATGTTTTCCATACAAAGTGTGGTTGTTCAAGGAAGATAACAACAAATTTAAAAATTTGAATGCTCAAACTTTGGTAACTTAGCTTTCATGGATTGTTTGCTTCCCGGCAAGACTTTTCTTTCTTGAACATCACTTGGTCCATACTTCTATCTCCTTCCCCACCGGCAAACTTGTGCGCGAGGAACAGTCCTTCTGTTTCAGAGAGAAAGGCAAAAGAGGAGGAAATACAAGTACGGAGCCTTGCGGCTTGTTACTGCTTACCGGGGATGTGTGCTGCACAAAATGTCAGATGACATATGCAAGTAAAAGGAAAAGCACGAAATGACAAATGGTGCGAAGCACAAAAGTTTTACTGATGCACGGGGTCTGTGCCCGGCTTTGTACAAAGGTTTACATGCAACAGCGGCAAGACTTGCACAAAAGGTGGTTGCCGGAGCGGATCACGGCAACCGCGCCTTACGGGTGAAACTTGTGAAGATGCTCTATATTCCAGGAGTTGCTCACCGGTAAGCCTTCTTCGGTCTCAAGGCGGACAGCGCCAGGCCTTGTGACTTGTCTCACCCGATAAGGGCCTTCCCACTTCGGCGTCAACTTGTTGGAGCCCTTGCCGGACTGAACGCGCCGAAGAACAAGGTCGCCTTCCTCGAGACTCCTGGCCCTGACCTTGCGGCTATGATAGCGACGCAAGGCTTGCTGGTATCGCGCAGCTCGTACAGCAGCCTGGAGACGTTCCTCCTCAAGGAGCAATGCATCATCTTGTCGCAGTTGCTCTTGCTCGAGCTCGTCGTAAGCGAGCACTCGAGGAGACCCGTATACGAGTTCCATGGGGAGAACTGCCTCTGCTCCATAGACAAGAGCAAAGGGTGTCTGTCCGGTGGCTCGATTCGGTGTCGTCCTGATTGACCAAAGAGCCGCCGGCAACTCCTCGATCCAGTTTCTTCCGCACTTGTGCAGCCTGTCGAAGGTTCTTGTCTTCAGTCCGCGCAGCACTTCAGCGTTTGCCCTCTCCACTTGACCATTGCTCCTTGGGTGAGCAACATAAGCGAAGCAGACCTTGGCGCCAAGGTCTTGGACGTATTGCATGAAGGTGCGACTTGTGAACTACGTGCCGTTGTCGGTGATGATCCTGTTAGGGATTCCGAAACGGCAAACTATTGATCTGAAGAACCTGACTGCTGACTGTGCTTTCACCTTTCTCACTGCTTCCACTTCTGGCCACTTTGTGAACTTGTCGATTGCGACGTACATGTACTCAAAGCCCCCGACAGTGCGGGGAAAGGGGCCGAGGATGTCGAGCCCCCAGACCGACAAGGGCCAGGACAAAGGGATCGTCTGGAGAGCTTGAGCTGGCTGGTGTATTTGCTTGGCATGGAACTGGCACGCTTCACACTTGGTTACTTGTGCAGTTGCATCTTGGAGGGCTTCTGGCCAAAAGAAACCTTGCCGGAACGCCTTCCCGGCAAGTGCTCTTGTGCCAATGTGGTGACCACATATGCCTCCGTGTATCTCTTCCAACAGCTTCTGTCCATCTTCCCGGGAAATGCACTTCAATCTGACACCATTGAGTCTTCTTCTGTACAGTTCGTTGCCAATGAACTGGTATATACTTGACTATCTGGTTATCCTCTCTATCTCTTCTGGTTCTTTGGGAAGTTCTCCAGTTTGAAGAAAACGGACGATTTGCTGTGCCCATGCTGGAGCCTGAGGCTCAACAACAAGGACTAAAGGCATCAGGACTGTTGCGGGAACCTCAGCTTCTACGGCAAGAACCTGCGGCTTTGCCGGAGCTGAGGGTTCCCCGGCAAGCCTGCCGGGGCAAGGCTTGTCGGGAACGCCTGCTTCAACTGTACAGACCCTTGGGTCCGCAGGAGCAGACTGTTCCTCAGCATTTTGGTTGCTGATCTTGGGGACCTTGGCGGCGGCTTCAGGAAGATCCGCCGACAAGTAATCGCCGGAGACCAACTTCCTCTTCTTGCTTTGTCCAACTGATGGTGTGACGGATGGTTGAGTTAGCTTGAGCATGAAGGTCCCTGGTTCCACAGGTAACTTCATTGCAGCACACTTTGAGAGGCCATCTGTGATATCATTCTGAGCTCTTGGAACGTGCTCCATCTGTAGGCCCTCAAAGTGTTCTTCAAGCTTCCTCACTTCATCGACATAAGCTTCCATCAGAGGGCTCTGGTAACTCTTGTTTACTTGTCGGACCACCAACTGTGAATCTCCCCGCACAATTAGCTTCTTGATCCCAAGTTCGGCCGCAATTCTGAGACCGGCAAGCAAACCTTCATACTCGGCAGTATTGTTCGTCGCTTGCTCCTTGGGAAAGTGCATTTGAACAACATACTTGAGGTGCTCTCCGGTGGGCGCTATGAGTAGCACGCCAGCGCCGGCGCCTTGCAGCGAGAAGGCACCATCGAAGTACATTATCCACTCCTTGCTTGCTTCTTGGACGGGGATGCTTCTCTCTGGAACTTCTTCATCTGGTGTTGGGGTCCATTCCGCTATGAATTCTGCCAAAGCTCTGCTCTGTATGGTTGAAGTACTTTCAAACTTGAGACCAAAGCTTGACAGCTCCAGTGCCCACTCGACGATCCTGCCTGTTGCTTCTGGATTTTGCAATATCTTCTTCAACGGAAAGCGAGTGACCACTGTTATCTCGTGTGCTTGGAAGTAATGGCGCAGCTTTCTTAAGGCCGTGAGGAGGCCGAAAAGTAACTTCTGCACTCCAGAGTATCTTGATCTAGCCCCCTGCAAGAGGGAACTTACTAAATAAACTGGGCGCTGCACCATCTTCTTTCGCACTTCTCCTTGCTGCTGCGCAGACTTGTTCTTGTCGGGGCCAGAGCTTGTCGGGGAAGCCCCCTGCTTGTCGCTGGATGTGCTTGCCGGGGATGTGGGTTCCTCATCTGCCTCCCTCTCCGCTACTAACGCAGCACTAACCACTTGATTGGTCGCCGCTAAGTACAGCAGCAACTTCTCTTGTGGTTTAGGTGCGACAAGTATTGGAGTGGAGGATAGGTATCCTTTCAAGTCTTGCAGCGCAGCCTCCGCTTCCGGAGTCCATTTCATAGGACCTGCCTTTTTCAAGATTTTGAAGAAAGGCAGGGCGCGTTCTGCAGACTTTGAAATGAACCTGCTGAGGGCAGCCACACAACCAGCAAGTCTTCTTACGTCCTTGACGCGCTTCGGGGCTTCAATCTGCTCGATGGCTTTTATCTTGTTGGGATTGGCTTCAATCCCCCTTTGAGACACGAAGAACCCGAGAAGCTTGCCGGAGGGGACTCCGAAAACGCACTTCTCGGGGTTCAACTTGAGCTGTATCTTGCGCAAATTCTCAAAGGTTTCTTCTAAGTCCTGGATCAGTGTATCCTTGCTCTTGCCCTTGACCACTATATCATCCATGTAGGCTTCTACATTTCTGTGTATCTGTGGCTCAAAAGCAGTGTGGACCACCCTTGCAAATGTTGAGCCTGCATTCTTCAATCCAAAGGGCATGCGTATGAAGCAATATGTGCCACATGGAGTAATGAATGCAGTCTTCTCTTCGTCTTCCTCAGCCATGAATATTTGATGGTAACCTGAGTATGCATCGAGAAATGAAAGCAGCTCACATCCAGCCGTGGAGTCCACAATTTGGTCGATGCGCGGCAAGGGAAATGGATCCTTGGGACATGCTTTATTCACATCAGTGAAGTCTATACAAAGTCTCCACTTCCCATTAGCTTTGCGCACGACAACTGGATTGGCCAGCCACGTGGGATGAAGTACACCTCTAACAAGGCCTGCTGCTTCCAACTTCTTGATTTCTTCGGCGATGAACTCTTAGCGCTCCACCGCTTGCTTTCTGACCTTCTGCTTGACGGGCCGCGCGTGAGGACAAACAACAAGCTTGTGCTCAATTACCTTCCTGGGAACACCGGGGATGTCAGACGGTTGCAACGCAAACACGTCCATATTCGCCCGCAGGAAGGCAACGAGCGCGCTTTCCTATTTGGGGTCGAGTGTAGCACTGATGGTGAAGGTACCACCAGTGCCGTCCTCCTTGGCGGACACCCTCTTGGTTGCCGGTGGAGCTGCCATTCCTTTCTTGCACTTGCCGGTGGAGCTCGATGGTGCGTCCTCGACGGCAGCGCAGCACTCCGAAGAGGTGCGTTTGCCGGAGTGGGCCCCAGAGCTCTTGCCGGACTTGGTCTTGGTCTTTCCCCGGGAGCTTCAGCGGCAAGTGTTTTGCTGTCTGCCGCGGCTGCAGCATCCCGGTAGATCTTGTCAGCGCAGATAAGCGCATCCTTCTTGTCGTCGGGGACAGAGATGACGCTTATCAGACCGCTCTGGGCCAGCAGTGCGGTCGCCGGTCCCTTCCCCAGCCGCGGCGTCAGCGGTCGGGGCGGTCTCCTCGGCGGCTGGCTCATCGGCGCCAACCGTTCCCTCTGCGGCGGTGGCATCGCCAGCGTCGCCGCACACCTCCTCCTCGGCGATGGTCTCCGTCTCCATCGACTCCGGGGCGGGCGGGTCTGGCAGAAGAAAAAGAAAGATTTGTCAAGCAAATATCCAAAAAGAAGAATCCAAGAAGAAGAAAGTACAAGGGTTTACCTGCGCGGGCCTCTTCGATGACGGGGTCCCTCGCCGGGGAGCTCTCCCTTGGCGGCGTAGAAGTGGCCCCTGCTGGCGGAGGGCCGCTCGCGCCCTCCCTTGGCGGGGTGCTCACCCTTGTCGGGCTGCTCGCCCTTGGCGGGGTACTCGCCCTCGGCGGAGTGACCGTCCTTGGCGGAGCGCTGTCCCTCGCCGGGGAGCTCATCCTTGGCGGGGAGGGTGGAATAGGCGGCTCGTCGGGGGCAACCTCCTGGTGCTCCTGTGGCTGCGGCTCCACTTCTGCACAAGACAACAAGACAACAATAAGGATAACAACCTCAAGCGCGCCCGTCAAACAGAAAAATGAATACCAGACTTACGCTGGGGGCTGCGCTGGGGGCTACTCCCCGGAGCAGCGGGCTGGTCCGGCAAGTCTGTCGCTGGCGCATCACCTGCCGCTGCGACGGGCTCGTCGTCCTCGATATTGACCACAAGGATCTTGGCCCTCTTCGCCATCCGCTGGGTCAAGGTCCTGGAAACCAAAACAAGATCAAAACCAAGCAAGAGAAATCAAGACAAAAACAAAAGGAAATGAAAATTGCAAGTACTTACTCTTCCTCCTCTTCATCGGAGCTGAGGGCGGAGAAGTCAAACCCCGCCTCGCGTTCTCCAGCACGAGGAGCTGGAGGAGAAGGCTCCCTCGGGCGCTTGGCAGGCTCCGGAGCTGCGGGTTGTGAGGCCCCAGCACCGGTCGCCGCTGAGGACCGAGGAGCAGAAGGAACCCCAGAGTCACTCTTGGAAGATCCCCCTCCGCTTGTCGCTCGGGCACGGGGCGCCTCCTTGACGACCTTGCTCGTCGTGGTGGCGCGCGTCGCCCGGCGCTTTGGTTGTTGTCGGGGCGCCTGTGGCCTCACCGTCTCGGCGGCCTTGCGGAGGCGCTTCTTCTGTTGCGGCGGAGGGCTTGGTGGTGGCGGAGAATTCTCCGAGGATGAGGAGGCGTCGTCATCAAGATTCAGAGACCGCCAGAATCTTCATCGGAATTACCGGACTCGGCGTCCTCCTCCTCCTCGGCAGGCCCGCTGGACTCAGTACCCTGCCCGGCAGCCTCGCCCATCCCGGCAGGCTCCCCGGTAGGCTCCCCGGCAAACTCCTCGGGCGCGATCTTCAGCAGCTTGAGGATTTCCTCCTTCTCGGCCTGGCTCACTGCTTCCGCCGCCTCTGCTTCATCCACAGTATATCCGAATTCACCTGCCGCCGCAGCCGCGGTGGCCTCCTCCATCCTGGAGGCAATGTACGCCACATCCCGCTCGGTGGTCTCCCGGGTGAGCCCCTTCTTCTCCTCGGCTTTGCGTGGTTTTTCAACCAAGTTGTCGAAGAAGGCTTGCACGGTCTCCGCTGAAGGCTCCAGCCAAGTGGGGACGACCCCGTGGGAGTCGCACTCAGGCATTGCCGCACGGATGGCACTAAGGGCAGTATTGTTGCACAAGGGAACTACTCCGACCGACGGTTTGAACCACTCCGGGTGCTTGGGGTCGTGCTTGAACAGCTCCCGGACCATCCCCTTCAGTTCCAAGACGGTGAAGTTATAGTTCAGCCCAGGGCGCAGCCTCATGCGGTCTGCCGCGTTGCCGAACTCCCAAGCGGGTCTCTTCCTTTCCTGCAGAGGGGCAATGCGGCGGCGGAGGAAGTCAGCCCCAACTTCACCCACAGTCAGATTAGCAGCCCGGAGACGAAGGATCCTAGTAAGAGCAATCTGCAGCTTGTCGTCCTCCGGGGCCAAGTCACTCCAATCCTTGCCACGCACTAATGCAGTCTGGCGTGGCAAGGTAAACTGCTCGGGCTCATTTTCCAGGACCCAGCACTAGTCAGCCCTCCACTCTTCCCACTTGCCGCGAAGCTCTCCCTTCAAGTACGCCTCCTTCTTGTTCAGACTGAAGATCCAGGAGATGCCGCCGGAGAGTGGGGATCCGGACTCTACTCTAGGCGTGAAGAAATGGCGGAAAAGGGCTACATTTGGGTGGACCCCGACATAGTTTTCGCACAGATGTGCGAAAACGGCCAAGGTGAGAACGGCATTTGAGGTGAAATCTAAGAGGTGGAGGCCGTACGTATTCATCACATCACAGAAGAACTCCGAATACGGAGGGCACAGACCGCAATAGAAGAACGCAGCGAAGAAGTAGTAACCTCCCGGGAACATGTCGACGGCCACGGCGGGGAGGACTCTGGTGCGGGGGTGATCCTTCGTCTCCCTCGCCCAGAACAAGTAGTACTTGTCCCGCAGCTCCCTCGGGCTGAGCCTTGGCGGGAAGACCACCCTCCTTCTCCGCATGGCTGCCAGCTTCGCCGCATGCTAAGACTTCTCCTTCTTCGCCTTGTCGCTCTTCGCCTGGTCGCTCTTCGGGGCCATGGCGGGGACGGCAAGGGAGGACGGCGGCGCTGCGGGTGGGGAAGACGGCGGAGGAAGGGCAGAAGCAGGGAGCGACGGGGGTTTCTGAAGGTTCAAGGCGCAATGAAAGCAATGGGAAAAACTGCCCCTGCTCCCTCTGCTTTTAAGGGGGAAGTGGGGGACGTTCCGCATTTCCCCAATAAAGAAACAGGCCACGATCTCTCCCACGACGCCGCAATCGACGCGTGCCGTTAGGGAGGGATGCGGCGAATCTGGAGTGGGAAACGGCGCGCCGTGGGCCGCGTGTGCCCGTGCACTGTTCTGGGCCTGGCCCAACAGCGCTCGGCACCGTGTGTGGCCCAGGCCCGGAGGCTCCTCTCGGTGTACTAAAGTAGGGGTACCTTAGTATCCCGACTTGTGCACGGGCAGTAGCAACGTCCCGTGGTCTGGCTCACCACGCGCCCGCCGAAGCCCGCTCTAGACCCTTTTAAGCCATTCAAGAACAAAGTATTCAAGTTAAGAGACAAGACCCCGGCAAGAGGAGCTTGCCGGGAAGACCGCACCAGGCTCAAAGTTATCATTCCAGCACAACACCCTGGCAAGAGGAGCTTGCCAGGAAGGCCAAAAGAACGGCATTTCAAGGATGAATATCGCGGTGCATCATGCGCCCCGGCAGGGCCCGGAGAGCGACAAGCTTCCAGGCCCGGCAAGGTTGCGACCCCGGCAAGGTGCTTGCCGGGGAAACTTATGCTATGTGCCTGCGCTCCAGCTCATCTGACCACCCGTCACCCTGGGGCCCTTCCAGGGGCACGTGGCAGATGGCTGTGCAGCCTGGGGTACACGGTGGCAAGCCGCGGTGACAAGGATATCGCCGTGGCGAACGGAGACGCATGGACGGACACTTTTTGGGGCGACGGCGACGGGCATTCAATGCCTTTGTCCCCCACCGTCAAGGTTAGGTGAAGACCACTGTTCATCCACTGTTCATGCACTGTTACAACTACCACCAGTTTTACATTTCTACCCTCCTCTACGTTGACACCTGTCGCTGACCCCTTTGAGCTATAAAAGGAGGCCCATGCATAACGTAGGGGGGGTTCGATCCCAGAAACTCGATCACCACTACGCTCGGTGTAGCTAGTACTGTAGATCTTCAAGCTCCCGAGCTCCAGAAACTCAATACAACCAAGGCAGGAGTAGGGTTTTACGCGTACGCGCGGCCCGAATCTGGGTAAACTGCCCGCGTGTGCTCCTTGATCTGCTCTCCGTGCTCCCTCTGCTCACTTACCGCACCGTAGAAGGGGCTCCGGTCCCATAGGTGTTCGCGGGCGTCCAGTTTCCCCGACATCTTTGGCGTGCCAGGTAGGGGGCGTCGAGGTTGTGCGAACCTGATCCGGCGCTCACGCGGGCGCAGTCTTCACCAACCTCTCCAGCTTCATCAACCTCATCGACTACACCAACATGCCTCCGAAGAAGAAGGCTTCGGAGGTCGGAGGCCCGTCCGCGTTGATCCCACCACCACCAGAGCCGACGGTTGGTGGGGGAGATGCCGGCGGAAGGGTGGACGCCGGAGGGGAGACTCACGGCGCCACCAAGTCCAAGGACAAGACGGACGACCGGGCGAACTCCAAGGCCTCGGTGTCCGTGCACGCACCACGCCCCTCTCAGGAGGTGCCAGACCAGCAGCGACGTGGTACCGGAGGTACCATACGCTTGCTGGGGCGTGGCCAAGCCGGCGGGTCACGGGACGCTCAAGGCCAACGTCCTGGCACGAGCAAGGCGCGGTCGCCGGGACGGGAACATGCTCCTTCTAACGCGGTTAGAAGTCCGAGCGTGTCCCGCTCCTCGCACCGTTCGCCACCGTTTCCCTCCTCTCCAGCAGAAGCCCTGGCCAAGGCTCAGCTGCTCCTCGACTTCCCTCCAGCGGCGGACAAGGCCGAAGACTGGAGGGCGACGATCCAGAGCCTCATCGCCTTCGCCAACAACGACGCGCCGCAGCAACCGGCAACTTCACGGCCGCGGCAAGTCGACCAAGCGAAGGCCGACGGTGACAAGACCGCCGGGGGTGCAACTATCATGCACTCCCCGCTGCGGAAGCAGAAATCGCCACCCCGTTGGATCAACGTCGACGACGACTCCACGGCGTCGTCGGATCCGCGGGCTCGCCGCGATCAGCGCCAAGTCCTCGACGACAGGCGACAAGAGGACGCTCGAACTCGTATCGAGCGTCGACGAGAAGCCAGAAGACAGTCCGATCAGCGCGCTGGGACCGCTGTCGACATGCACGCGCCCGGTGAACCAGGCGACTTGCCGTACGCGGCAGGTTGCCCTGCGTTCACCCGAGAGCTGTGGCAAGTCCAGTGGCCCAGCATGAAGAACATTAAGCCCGACGTACCCGAGAAGTACGACGGCAAGACACACCCCTCGGAGTTCCTCAGCATCTAAACCATTGCGGTGCAGGCTGCCGCGGGACGCGACGAGAAGATCCTAGCCAACTACTTCCCGCTCGTGCTCAAGCCAAACGTCAGGTCTTGGCTCATGCACTTGCCGGAGATCTCCATCTCTTCATGGGCGGATTTGTGCCACCAGTTTGTTGGCGCCTTCACGGGCGGCCACAAACCCCACGGCCAGGAGAGCGATCTCCACATCCTCGCCCAGAAGGAGGGAGAGTCCCTGCGCAAATACATCCAAAGGTTCAGCCGCGTTCAGCACAATATCCCCGACGTCCACCCTGCCACGGTTATCAGCGCGTTCCACCAGAACGTGCGTAACCGCCGGATGAGGGAGGAGATGGCCATGACCAAGATCCGGGACGTCAGCGAGCTTTACGCTCTGGCTGACAAATGTGCACGTGCTGAAGAGGGGAGGAGACTCCCCGTAGAGGATACCGGCGCAAGAGGAAGTGACAGCGAGGATGCCGCCCCGGCAAGGAAAGGCCGGCGGCGGAATAACAGGAAGAAGAAGAACAAGGAGGTACTGGTCGTCGAGCAGTCCGGCAAGGATGCTCCCGCCAAGAAGACACAGGCGGGCGTCTCCGGCAAGGAGGCCGCCCCTGTAGCGGCAGCCGACAAGCAGGATGGCTCCGACAAGCAGTACTGCAAGATCCACCGCACCAAGGGCCACGATCTCCAGAACTGCAAAAGAGTGGAGTACCTCGTAGAGCAGCAGAAGGCTGAATACGAGCGTCGTGACAAGGAGAAGGCCCAAGGAGGCGGAGGGGAGCCCAGCAAGAAGCGGCCGTTCAATGGCCGGGGAGGACGGCGGCAAGGCCAAGCAGCGGCAAGGAGACAGACCTCCCTGGGGCCGCGACAAGGACGAAGACGAAGACGATGACAAGGACATGGATGAAGGAGACAACAGGGAGCAGGAGTTCCAGAAGGCCACAAAGGTCCTGTGCGTCGACGGAGGTGCCCCTCTGCACACTTCCCACCGCCAACTCATACAATGGGTGCGGGAAGTGAATGCGGCTGAGCCACCCGTCGAGTCGCGCAGGCTGCTGAAATGGTGCGGCACGCCCATCATCTTCGACCTCGAGGACCACCCTGACCGCACAACCGCGGTCGGGTGCTTGCCGATGTTGGTTTCACCAACTATCCGCAACCTCAAGGTCACCAAGATGTTGGTTGACGGCGGGGCCGGCCTCAACTTGATTTCCTCCGCTGTGATCAAGAAACTGCAGATCCCCGACAGCGAGCTCGAGGAAACCGGGACGTTCCAAGGAATCAACCCGGGAAGGAGCAAGCCGAAGGGGAAGATTACGCTGCCAGTGACCTTTGGTGGAGAGCTCAACTTCAGGACGGAGAGGATCACGTTCGACGTTGCCGATATCCCATTGCCATATAATGGGATACTTGGCCGTCCTGCGCTCGCCAAGTTCATGGCGGCTTCCCACTACGCGTACAACATGCTCAAGATGCCAGGGCCGATAATCGTCATCTCTGTCCCCGGCGACAAGAAGGATGCGTTTATCTGCGCCGACAAGATCTACCGGGATACTGCAGCCGCGGCAGACAGCAAAACACTTGCCGCTGAAGCTCCCGGGGGAAAGACCAAGACCAAGTCCGGCAAGAGCTCTGGGGCCCACTCCGGCAAACGCACCTCTTCGGAGTGCTGCGCTGCCGTCGAGGACGCACCATCGAGCTCCACCGGCAAGTGCAAGAAAGGAATGGCAGCTCCACCGGCAACCAAGAGGGTGTTCGCCAAGGAGGACGGCACTGGTGGTACCTTCACCATCAGTGCTACACTCGACCCCAAACAGGAAAGCGCGCTCGTTGCCTTCCTGCGGGCGAATGTGGACGTGTTTGCGTGGCAACCGTCTGACATCCCCGATGTTCCCAGGAAGGTAATTGAGCACAAGCTTGCTGTTTGTCCTCACGCGCGGCCCGTCAAGCAGAAGGTCAGAAAGCAAGCGGTTGAGCGCCAAGAGTTCATCGCCGAAGAAATCAAGAAGTTGGAAGCAGCAGGCCTTGTTAGAGGTGTACTTCATCCCACGTGGCTGGCCAATCCAGTTGTCGTGCGCAAAGCCAATGGGAAGTGGAGACTTTGTATAGACTTCACTGATGTGAATAAAGCATGTCCCAAGGATCCATTTCCCTTGCCGCGCATCGACCAAATTGTGGACTCCACGGCTGGATGTGAGCTGCTTTCATTTCTCGATGCATACTCAGGTTACCATCAAATATTCATGGCTGAGGAAGACGAAGAGAAGACTGCATTCATTACTCCATGTGGCACATATTGCTTCATACGCATGCCCTTTGGATTGAAGAATGCAGGCTCAACATTTGCAAGGGTGGTCCACACTGCTTTTGAGCCACAGATACACAGAAATGTAGAAGCCTACATGGATGATATAGTGGTCAAGAGCAAGAGCAAGGATACACTGATCCAGGACTTAGAAGAAACCTTTGAGAATTTGCGCAAGATACAGCTCAAGTTGAACCCCGAGAAGTGCGTTTTCGGAGTCCCCTCCGGCAAGCTTCTCGGGTTCTTCGTGTCTCAAAGGGGGATTGAAGCCAATCCCGACAAGATAAAAGCCATCGAGCAGATTGAAGCCCCGAAGCGCGTCAAGGACGTAAGAAGACTTGCTGGTTGTGTGGCTGCCCTCAGCAGGTTCATTTCAAAGTCTGCAGAACGCGCCCTGCCTTTCTTCAAAATCTTGAAAAAGGCAGGTCCTATGAAATGGACTCCGGAAGCGGAGGCTGCGCTGCAAGACTTGAAAGGATACCTATCCTCCAGTCCAATACTTGTCGCACCTAAACCACAAGAGAAGTTGCTGTTGTACTTAGCGGCGACCAATCAAGTGGTTAGTGCTGCGTTAGTAGAGGAGAGGGAGGCAGATGAGGAACCCACATCCCCGGCAAGCACATCCAGCGACAAGCCGGGGGCTTCCCCGACAAGCTCTGGCCCCGACAAGAACAAGATTGCGCAGCAGCAAGGAGAAGTGCGAAAGAAGATGGTGCAGCGCCCAGTTTATTTTGTAAGTTCCCTCTTGCAGGGGGCTAGATCAAGATACTCTGGAGTGCAGAAGTTACTTTTCGGCCTCCTCATGGCCTCAAGAAAGCTGCGCCATTACTTCCAAGCACACGAGATAACAGTGGTCACTCGCTTTCCGTTGAAGAGGATATTGCAAAATCCAGAAGCAACAGGCATGATCGTTGAGTGGGCACTGGAGCTGTCAAGCTTTGGTCTCAAGTTTGAAAGTACTTCAACCATACAGAGCAGAGCTTTGGCAGAATTCATAGCGGAATGGACCCCAACACCAGATGAAGAAGTTCCAGAGACAAGCATCCCCGTCCAAGAAGCAAGCAAGGAGTGGATAATGTACTTCGATGGTGCCTTCTCGCTGCAAGGCGCCGGCGCTGGCGTGCTACTCATAGCGCCCACCGGAGAGCACCTCAAGTATGTTGTACAAATGCACTTTCCCAAGGAGCAAGCGACGAACAATACTGCCGAGTATGAAGGTTTGCTTGCCGGTCTCAGAATTGCGGCCGAACTTGGGATCAAGAAGCTAATTGTGCGGGGAGATTCACAGTTGGTGGTCCGACAAGTAAACAAGAGTTACCAGAGCCCTCTGATGGAAGCTTATGTCGATGAAGTGAGGAAGCTTGAAGAACACTTTGAGGGCCTATAGATGGAGCACGTTCCAAGAGCTCAGAATGATATCACAGATGGCCTCTCAAAGTGTGCTGCAATGAAGTTACCTGTGGAACCAGGGACCTTCATGCTCAAGCTAACTCAACCATCCGTCACACCATCAGTTGGGCAAAGCAAGAAGAGGAAGTTGGTCTCCGGCGATTACTTGCCGGCGGATCTTCGTGAAGCCGCCGCCAAGGTCCCAAAGATCTGCAACCAAAATGCTGAGGAACAGTCTGCTCCTGCGGACCCAAGGGTCTGTACAGTTGAAGCAGGCGTTCCCGACAAGCCTTGCCCCGGCAGGCTTGCCGGGGAACCCTCAGCTCCGGCAGAGCCGCAGGTTCTTGCCGTAGAAGCTGAGGTTCCCGCAGCAGTCCTGATGCCTTTAGTCCTTGTTGTTGAGCCTCAGGCTCCAGCGTGGGCACAGCAAATCGTCCGTTTTCTTCAAACTGGAGAACTTCCCAAAGAACCAAGCAAGAGAAATCAAGACAAAAACAAAAGGAAATGAAAATTGCAAGTACTTACTCTTCCTCCTCTTCATCGGAGCTGAGGGAAGAGAAGTCAAACCCCGCCTCGCGTGCTCCAGCACGAGGAGCTGGAGGAGAAGGCTCCCTCGGGCGCTTGGCGGGCTCCGGAGCTGCGGGCTGTGAAGCCACAGCACCGGTCGCCGCTGAGGACCGAGGAGCAGAAGGAACCCCAGAGTCACTCCGGGAAGATCCCCCTCCGCTTGTCGCTCGGGCACGGGGCGCCTCCTTGATGACCTTGCTCGTCGTGGTGGCGCGCGTCGCCCGGCGCTTCGGTTGTTGTTGGGGCGCCTGTGGCCTCACCGTATCGGCGGCCTTGCGGAGGCGCTTCTTCTGTTGCGGCGGAGGGCTTGGTGGTGGCAGAGAATTCCCCGAGGATGAGGAGGCGTCATCATCAAGATTCAGAGACCCGCCAGAATCTTCATCGGAATTACCGGACTCGGCGTCCTCCTCCTCCTCGGCGGGCCCGCTGGACTCAGTACCCTGCCCGGCAGCCTCGCCCATCCCGGCAGGCTCCCCGGTAGGCTCCCCGGCAAACTCCTCGGGCGCGATCTTCAGCAGCTTGAGGATTTTCTCCTCCTCGGCCTGGCTCACTGCTTCTGCCGCCTCTGCTTCATCCACAGTATATCCGAATTCACCTACCGCCGCAGCCGCGGCGGCCTCCTCCATCCTGGAGGCAATGTATGCCACATCCCGCTGGGTGGTCTCCCGGGTGAGCCCCTTCTTCTCCTCGGCTTTGCGTGGTTTTTCAACCAAGTTGTCGAAGAAGGCTTGCACGGTCTCCGCTGAAGGCTCCAGCCAAGTGGGGACGACCCCGTGGAAGTCGCACTCACGCATTGTCGCGCGGATGGCACTAAGGGCAGTATTGTTGCACAAGGGAACTACTCCGACCGACGGTTTGAACCACTCCGGGTGCTTGGGGTCGTGCTTGAACAGCTCCCGGACCATCCCCTTTAGTTCCAAGACGGTGAAGTTATAGTTCATCCCGGGGCGCAGCCTCATGCGGTCTGCCGCTTTGCCGAACTCCCAAGCTGGTCTCTTCCTTTCCTGCAGAGGGGCAATGCGGTGGCGGAGGAAGTCAGCCCCAACTTCACCCACAGTCAGATTAGCAGCCCGGAGACGAAGGATCCTAGTAAGAGCAATCTGCAGCTTGTCGTCCTCCGGGGCCAAGTCACTCCAATCCTTGCCACGCACTATTGCAGTCTGGCGCGGCAAGGTAAATTGCTCGGGCTCATCTTCCAGGACCCAGCACTAGTCAGCCCTCCACTCTTCCCACTTGCCGCGAAGCTCTCCCTTCAAGTACGCCTCCTTCTTGTTCAGCCTGAAGATCCAGGAGATGCCGCCGGAGAGTGGGGATCCAGACTCTACTCTTGGCGTGAAGAAATGGCGGAAAAGGGCTACATTTGGGTGGACCCCGACATAGTTTTCGCACAGATGTGCGAAAACGGCCAAGGTGAGAACGGCATTTGGGGTGAAATCTAAGAGGTGGAGGCCGTACGTATTCATCACATCACAGAAGAACTCCGAATACGGAGGGCACAGACCGCAATAGAAGAACGCAGCGAAGAAGTAGTAACCTCTCGGGAACATGTCGACGGCCACGGCGGGGAGGACTCTGGTGCGGGGGTGATCCTTCGTCTCCCTCGCCCAGAACAAGTAGTACTTGTCCCGCAGCTCCCTCGGGCCGAGCCTTGGTGGGAAGACCACCCTCCTTCTCCGCATGGCTGCCAGCTTTGCCGCCTGCTCAGACTTCTCCTTCTCCGCCTTGTCGCTCTTCGCCTTGTCGCTCTGCGCCTGGTCGCTCTTCGGGGCCATGGCGGGGACGGCAAGGGAGGACGGCGGCGCTGCGGGTGGGGAAGACGGCGGAGGAAGGGACGGAGAGCACATCGAGGAGCACACGCGGGCAGTTTACCCAGATTCGGGCCGCGCGTACGCGTAAAACCCTACTCCTGCATTGGTTGTATTGAGTTTCTGGAGCTCGGGAGCTTGAAGATCTACAGTACTAGCTACACCAAGCGTAGTGGGAAGCCGCCATGAACTTGGCGAGCGCAGGACGGCCAAGTATCCCATTATATGGCAATGGGATATCGGCAACGTCGAACGTGATCCTCTCCGTCCTGAAGTTGAGCTCTCCACCAAAGGTCACTGGTAGCGTAATCTTCCCCTTCGGCTTGCTCCTTCCCGGGTTGATTCCTTGGAACGTCCCGGTTTCCTCGAGCTCGCTGTCGGGGATCTGCAGTTTCTTGATCACAGCGGAGGAAATCAAGTTGAGGCCGGCCCCGCCGCCAACCAACATCTTGTAGACCTTGAGGTTGCGGATAGTTGGTGAAACCAACATCGGCAAGCACCCGACCGCGGTTGTGCGGTCAGGGTGGTCCTCGAGGTCGAAGATGATGGGCGTGCCGGACCATTTCAGCAGCCTGCGCGACTCGACGGGTGGCTCAGCCGCATTCACTTCCCGCACCCATTGTTTGAGTTGGCGGTGGGAAGTGTGCAGAGAGGCACCTCCGTCGACGCACAGGACCTCTATGGCCTTCTGGAACTCCTGCTCGCTGTTGTCTCCTTCATCCATGTCCTCGTCATCGTCTTCGTCTTCGTCCTTGTCGCGGCCCCGGGGAGGTCTGTCTCCTTGGCGCTGCTTGGCCTTGCCGCGGCGTCCTCCCCGGCCATTGAACGGCCGCTTCTTGCTGGGCTCCCCTCCGCCTCCTTGGGCCTTCTCCTTGTCGCGACGCTCGTATTCAGCCTTCTGCTGCTCTACGAGGTACTCCACTCTTTTGCAGTTCTGGAGATCGTGGCCCTTGGTGCGGTGGATCTTGCAGTACTGCTTGTCGGAGCCATCCTGCTTGTCGGCTGCCGCTACAGGGGCGGCCTCCTTCCCGGAGCCGCCTGCCTGTGTCTTCTTGGCGGGAGCCTCCTTGCCGGACTGCTCGACGACCAGTACCTCCTTGTTCTTCTTCTTCCTGTTATTCCGCCGCCGGCCTTTCCTTGCCGGGGCGGCATCCTCGCTGTCACTTCCTCCTGCGCCGGTATCCTCTTCGGGGAGTCTCCTCCCCTCTTCAGCACGTGCACATTTGTCAGCCAGAGCGTAAAGCTCGCTGGCGTCCCGGATCTTGGTCATGGCCATCTCCTCCCTCATCTGGCGGTTACGCATGTTCTGGTGGAACGCGCTGATAACCGCGGCAGGGTGGACGTCGGGGATATTGTGCTGAACGCGGCTGATCCTTTGGATCTATCTGTGCAGGGACTCTCCCTCCTTCTGGGCGAGGATGTGGAGATCGCTCTCCTGGCCGTGGGGTTTGTGGCCGCCCGTGAAGGCGCCAACAAACTGGTGGCACAAATCCGCCCATGAAGAGATGGAGTTCTCCGGCAAGTGCATGATCCAAGACCTGACGTTTGGCTTGAGCACGAGCGGGAAGTAGTTGGCTAGGATCTTCTCGTCACGTCCCCCGGCAGCCTGCACCGCAATGGTGTAGATGCTGAGGAACTCCGAGGGGTGTGTCTTGCCGTCGTACTTCTCGGGTGCGTCGGGCTTAAAGTTCTTCATGCTGGGCCACTGGACTTGCCGCAGCTCTCGGGTGAACGCAGGGCAACCTGCCGCGTACGGCAAGTCGCCTGGTTCACCAAGCACGTGCATGTCGACAGCGGTCCCAGCGCGCTGATCGGACTGTCTTCTGGCTTCTCGTCGACGCTCGATACGAGTTCGAGCGTCCTCTTGTCGCCTGTCATCGAGGACTTGGCGCTGATCGCGGCGAGCCCACGGATCCGACGACGCCGTGGAGTCGTCGTCGACGTTGATCCAACGGGGTGGCGATTTCTTCTTCCGCGGCGGGGAGTGCACGGTAGTTTTACCCCCGGCGGTCTTGTCACCGTCGGCCTTCGCTTGGTCGACTTGCCGCGGTCGTGAAGTTGCCGGTTGCTGCGGCGCGTCGTTGTTGGCGAAGGCGATGAGGCTCTGGATCGTCGCCCTCCAGTCTTCGGCCTTGTCCGCCGCTGGAGGGAAGTCGAGGAGGAGCTGAGCCCTGGCCAGGGCTTCTGCTGGAGAGGAGGGAAACGGTGGCGAACGGTGCGAGGAGCGGGACACGCTCGGACTTCTAACCGCGTTAGAAGGAGCATGTTCCCGTCCCGGCAACCGCGCCTTGCTCGTGCCAGGACGTTGGCCTTGAGCGTCCCATGACCCGCCGGCTTGGCCACGCCCCAGCAAGCGTATGGTACCTCCGGTACCATGTCGCTGCTGGTCTGGCACCTCCTGAGAGGGGCGTGGTGCGTGCACGGACACCGAGGCCTTGGAGTTCGCCCGGTCGTCCGTCTTGTCCTTGGACTTGGTGGCGCCGTGAGTCTCCCCTCCGGCGTCCACCCTTCCGCCGGCGTCTCCCCCACCAACCGTCGGCTCTGGTGGTGGTGGGATCGATGCGGACGGGCCTCCGACCTCTGAAGCCTTCTTCTTCGGAGGCATGTTGGTGTAGTCGATGAGGTTGATGAAGCTGGAGAGGTTGGTGAAGACTGCGCCCGCGTGAGCGCCGGATCAGGTTCGCACAACCTCGACGCCCCCTACCTGGCGCGCCAAGGATGTCGGGGAAACTGGGCGCCCGCGAACACCTATGGGACCGGAGCCCCTTCTACGTTGCGGTAAGGGAGCGGAGGGAGCACGGAGAGCAGATCGAGGAGCACACGCGGGCAGTTTACCCAGATTCGGGCCGCGCGTACGCGTAAAACCCTACTCATGCCTTGGTTGTATTCAGTTTCTGGAGCTCGGGAGCATGAAGATCTACAGTACTAGCTACACCGAGCGTAGTGGTGATCGAGTTTCTGGGATCGAACCCCCCCTACGTTGTGCATGGGCCTCCTTTTATAACTCAAAGGGGTCACCGACAGGTGTCAACGTAGAGGAGGGTAAAAATGTAAAACTGGTGGTACTTGTAACAGTGCATGAACAGTGGATGAACAGTGGGCTTCACCTAACCTTGACGGTGGGGGACAAAGGCATTGAATGCCTGTCGCCGTCACCCCAAAAAGTGTCCGTCCATGCGTCTCTGTTCGCCACGGCGATATCCTTGTCACCGCGGCTTGCCACCGTGTACCCCAGGCTGCACAGCCATCTGCCACGTGCCCCTGGAAGGGCCCCAGGGCGACGCGTGGTCAGATGAGCTGGAGCGCAGGCACACAGCATAAGTTTCCCCGGCAAGCACCTTGCCGGGGTCGCAACCTTGCCGGGCCCGGAAGCTTGTCGCTCTCCGGGCCCTGCCGGGGCGCATGATGCACCGCGATATTCCTCCTTGAAGTGCCGTTCTTTTGGCCTTCCTGGCAAGCTCCTCTTGCCAGGGTCTTGTGCTGGAATGATAACTTTGAGCCTGGTGCGGCCTTCCCGGCAAGCTCCTCTTGCCGGGGTCTTGTCTCTTAACTTGAATACTTTGTTCTTGAATGGCTTAAAAGGGTCTAGAGCGGGCTTCGGCGGGCGCGTGGTGAGCTAGACCATGGGACGCTGCTACTGCCCGTGCACAAGTCGGGATACTAAGGTACCCCTACTTTAGTACACCGACAACTTCATGTACAAAATGGACTATCTCTTTCGAAGTATCAGGGTTTCATATGAAAACTCATCTGTTACGAACGTATTTCATTTATTTTAACTTATTTGAACACCAGAGTTTTTGTGTGTTCAAAATGCACCATTCAGAGCCATATCATCAATTTTCAACCCTTTCTGACTTCAATTGGTATTTTTCATGCATTCACTAATTTTTTAAACCTAAATGACCCTAAAATAGAAAATTACTACAAATAAACTCTGAAAGGCTGAACGTTGGCATGGTATCATCAACTCACCCACATAGCAAGTGCTAAAAAGGTGAGAGGGTCACTGCAAAAACTAGATGCACTTCATGTACAAAATGGACAATCTCTTTCGAAGTATCAGGGTTTCATACGAAAATTCATCTGTTACGAAGGTATTTCATTTTTTGAACTTATTTGAACACCAGAGTTTTTGTGTGTTCAAAATGCACCATTCAGAGCCATATCATCAATTTTCAACCCTTGCTGACTTCAATTGGTATTTTTCATGCATGTACTGATTTTTTAAAGCTAAGTGACCCTAACATCGAAAAGCACTGCAAATGAACTCTGAAAGGTTGAAAGTTGGCATGGTATCATCAATTCACACACATAGCCTCTGCTAAAAAGATGAGAGGGTTATGGAGAAAAACTGGATGCACTTCGTGTACAATATGGACAACCTCTTTCGAAGTATCAGGGTTTCATACGAAAACTCATCTGTTACAAAGGTATTTCATTTTTTTGAACTTATTTGAACACCAGACTTTTTGTGTGTTCAAAATGCACCATTTATAGCCATATCGTTAATTTTCAACCCTTTCTGACTTCAATTGGTATTTTTCATGCATTAACTGATTTTTAAACCTAAATGACCCTGAAATTGAAAAGCACTACAAATGTACTCTGAAAGGTTGGAAGTTGGCATGGTATCATCAATTCACACACATAGCATCTGCTAAAAGGATGAGAGGGTTACGGCAAAAACTGGATGCACTTCATGTACAAAATGGACTATCTCTTTCGAAGTATCAGGGTTTCATATGAAAACTCATCTGTTACGAAGGTATTTCATTTATTTTAACTTATTTGAACACCATAGTTTTTGTGTGTTCAAAATGCACCATTCAGAGCCATATCATCAATTTTCAACCCTTTCTGACTTCAATTGGTATTTTTCATGCATTTACTGATTTTTTTAAACCTAAATGACCCTAAAATTGAAAAGCACCACAAATGAACTCTGAAAGGTTGAAAGTTGGCATGGTATCATCAATTCACACACATAGCATCTGCTAAAAAGATGAGAGGGTTACGGCAAAAACTGGATGCACTTCGTGTACAAAATGGATAATTTATTTCGAAGTATCGGGGTTTCATACAAAAACTCATATGTTACAAAGTTATTTCATTTTTTGAACTTATTTGAACATCAGACTTTTTGTGTGTTCAAAATGCACCATTCAGAGCCACATCATCAATTTACAACCCTTTCTGACTTCAATTGGAATTTTTCATGCATTTACTAAATTTTTAAAGCTAAATGACCCTAAAATTGAAAATCACTACAAATGAACTCGGAAAGGTTGAAAGTTGGCATGGTATCATCAGTTCACCCACATAGCATGTGCTAAAAAGATGAGAGGGTTACTGCAAAAACAGGATGCGCTTCGTGTACAAAATGGACAATCTCTTTCGAAGTATGAGGGTTTCATCTGTAACAAAGATATTACTTTTTTTGAACTTATGAACTCCATACTTTTTGTTTGTTCAAAATGCACCATTCAGAGCCACATCATCAATGTTAACCCTTTCTGACTTCATTTGGTATTTTTCATGCATTTAAAGTTTTTTTCTAGCTAAATGACCCTGAAATTGAAAAGCACTACAAATGAACTTTGAAAAGGTTGAAAGTTGGCATGGTATCATCATTTGACCCACATAGCACATGCTAAAATTTTGAGAGGGTTACGGCAAAATTTGGACGCACTTCGTGTACAAAATGGACAATCTCTTTCGAAGTATCACTGTTTTGGACCATTTGTTACAAAGGAATTTCATTTATTTGAAGTCCAGACTTTTTGTGTATTCAAAATGCACCATTCAAAGCCACATCATCAATTTTCAATCCTTTCTGACTTCATTTGGTATTTTTCATGCATTTATTGATTTTTAACCAAAATGACCCGGAAATTGAAAAGCATTACAAATGAACTCTGAAATGGTTGAAAGTTCGCATGGTATCATCATTTGACCCACATAGCATGTGCTAAAAATAGGAAAGGGTTACGGCAAAAACTGGATGCACTTCATGTAAAAAATGGATAATCTCTTTTGAAGTATCAGGGTTTCATATGAAAACTCATCTGTTACAAAGGTATTTCATTTTGTAACTTATTTGAACACCAGACATTTTGTATGTTCAAAATGCACCATTCAGAGCCACATCATCAATTTATAACCCTTTCTGACTTCAATTGGTATTTTTCATGCATTCACTAATTTTTAAAGCTAAATGACCCTAAAATAGAAAAGTACTACAAATGAACTCTGAAAGGTTGAACGTTGGCATGGTATCATCAACTCACCCACATAGCAAGTGCTAAAATTATGAGAGGGTCACTGCAAAAACTGGATGCACTTCGCGTAAAAAATGGATAATCTCTTTTGAAGTATCAGGGTTTCATATGAAAACTCATCTGTTACAAAGGTATTTCATTTTTTTAACTTATTTGAACAACAGACATTTTGTATGTTCAAAAAGCACCATTCAGAGCCACATCATCAATTTATAACCCTTTCTGACTTCAATTGTATTTTTCATGCATTCACTAATTTTTTAAAGCTAAATGACCCTAAAATAGAAAAGTACTAAAAATGAACTCTCAAAGGTTGAACGTTGGCATGGTATCATCAACTCACCCACATAGCAAGTGCTAAAAAGATGAGAGGGTCACTGCAAAAACTGGATGCACTTCGGGTACAAAATGAACAATCTCTTTCGAAGTATAAGGGTTTCATACGGAAATTCATCTACTACGAAGGTATTTCATTTTTTGAACTTATTTGAACACCAGACTTTTTATGTGTTCAAAATGCACCATTCAGAGCCATATCATCAATTTTCAACCCTTGCTGACTTCAATTGGTATTTTTCATGCATGCACTGATTTTTTAAAGCTAAGTGACCCTAACATCGAAAAGCACTACAAATGAACTCTCAAAGGTTGAAAGTTGGCATGTTATCATCAATTCACACACATAGCATCTGCTAAAAAAATGAGAGGGTTACGAAGAAAAACTGGATGCACTTCGTGTACAAAATGGACAATCTCTTTCTAAGTATCAGGGTTTCATACGAAAACTCATCTGTTACGAAGGTATTTCATTTTTATGAACTTATTTGAACACCAGACTTTTTGTGTGTTCAAAATGCACCATTTAGAGCCATATCATTATTTTTCAACCCTTGCTGACTTCAATTTGTATTTTTCATGCATGTACTGATTTTTTAAAGCTAAGTGACCCTAACATCGAAAAGCACTACAAATGAACTCTGAAAGGTTGAAAGTTGGCATGGTATCATCAATTCACACACATAGCCTCTTCTAAAAAGATGAGAGGGTTATGGAGAAAAACTGGATGCACTTCGTGTACCATATCGACAACCTCTTTCGAAGTATCAGGGTTTCATACGAAAACTCATCTGTTACGAAGGTATTTCATTTTTTGAACTTATTTGAACACCAGACTTTTTGTGTGTTCAAAATGCACTAGTCAGAGCCATATCATCAATTTTCAACCCTTTTTGACTTTAATTGGTATTTTTCATGCATTTACTGATTTTGTTTCAACCTAAATGACCCTAAAATTGAAAAGCACTACAAATGAACTCTGAAAGGTTGAAAGTTGGCATGGTATCATCAATTCACACACATAGCATCTGCTAAAAAGATGAGAGGGTTACGGCAAAAACTGGATGCACTTCGTGTACAAAATGGATAATCAATTTCGAAGTATCGGGGTTTCATACGAAAACTCATCTGTTACAAAGTTATTTCATTTTTTTGAACTTATTTGAACACGAGACTTTTAGTGTGTACAAAATGCACCATTCAGAGCCACATCATCAATTTACAACCCTTTCTAACTTCAATTGGTATTTTTCATGCATTTACTAATTTTTTAAAGCTAAATGACCCTAAAATTGAAAAGCACTACAAATGAACTCTGAAAGGTTGAAAGTTGGCATGGTATCATCTGTTCACCCACATAGCATGTGCTAAAAGGATGAGAGGCTTACTGTAAAAACTGGATGCACTTCGTGTACAAAATGGACTATCTCTTTCGAAGTATGAGGGTTTCATACGAAAACTCATCTGTTATGAAGGTATTTCATTTTTTTGATCTTATTTGAACATCAGACTTTTTGTGTGTTCAAAATGCACCATTCAGAGCCATATAAGCAATTTTCAACCCTTTTTGACTTCAATTGGTATTTTTCATGCATTTACTAATTATTTAAACCTAAATGACCCTAAAACTGAAAAGCACTACAAATGAACTCTGAAAGGTTGAAAGCTGGCATGGTATCATCAATTCACACACATAGCTAAAAGGATGAGAGGGTTACGGCAAAAACTGGATGCACTTCGTGTACAAAATGGACAATCTCTTTGAAGTATGAGGGTTTCATACGAAAACTCATCTGTTACAAAGATATTTCTTTTTTTGAACTTATTTGAACTCCATACTTTTTTTGTTCAAAATGGACCATTCAGAGCCACATCATCAATTTTTAACCCTTTCTGACTTCATTTGGTATTTTTCATGCATTTAAAGTTTTTTTCTAGCTAAATGACCCTTAAATTGAAAAGCACTACAAATGAACTTTGAAAAGGTTGAAAGTTGGCATGGTATCATCATTTCACCCGCATAGCCTGTGCTAAAAAGTTGAGAGGGTTACGACAAAAACTGGATGCACTTCGTGTACAAAATGGACAATATCTTTCAAAGTATCAGGGTTTTAAACAAAAACTCATCTGTTACAAAGGTATTTCTTTATTTGAACTTATTTGAACTCCAGAATTTATGTGTGTTCAAAACGAACCATTCAGAGCCACCACATCAATTTTCAACCCTTTCTGACTTCGTTTGGAATTTTTCATGCATTTGCTGATTTTTAAGCTAAATGACCTTGGAATTGAAAAGCATTATCAACTAACACTGAAAAGCTTGAAAGTTGGCATGGTATCATCATTTGACCCATAAGGCACATGCTAAAATTTTGAGAGGGTTACGGCAAATATTGGACGCACTTCGTGTACAAAATGGACAATTTCTTTCGAAGTATCACTGCTTCGGACCATTTCTTACATCGGAATTTCATTTATTTGAACTCCAGACTTTTTGTCTATTCAAAATGCACCATTTAGAACCATATCATTAATTTTCAACCCTTTCTGACTTCATTTGCTATTTTTCATGCAATTATTAATTTTTAAGCTAAATGACCCTGATTTTTAAGCTAAATGACGAACAAGGAGTTGCATGATAAATTTCAGCAAATGATGGGTCAACAGGTAGAAGATGTGATGACTAGTTTTGATAACGCACTAGCGAGGATGGATGGCATTGAGAAGTCAATTGACACCAAGTTGGATGCCAAATTCGCTGAAGTGCTTGCGCGTCTACCTCCAACTGCTGCACCATTGCAACAACAACAACAACCACCTTGACGTCGAGAAATAGCCCTCCACAAAGCGAGCCGTGTCGCTCTTCAGCCTGGCCAATCTGTTGGTGCTGCTGTTGATACTTATGTGGCTCCTGCTGCTGCTGAGGAGGAGGACGATTATGCGGGGGATTACGAGGATGAGGTTGATCAAAATCAAAACTACGTGCAACAACCAGCACCACACCCACCAGGTCGTCCACATGCAAATAATCACAATGGTAGGGCTGCACCATACTGATGGCTTCTCGCCCCTCGTTGGTTACCCCAAGTGGAAGGTTTGAGATGCAGTGGAGCGGTAGTTTTCCCTTGGCAAAGATACCAAGGATCGAATTCCCCTGAGACTCCAAGGTTCAACAAGAAGGTGTCAACTGCTAGCGGCGCAACTAGCGATCAACCGGACCTGCACACAGATACAAATAACTTTTCTCCCAACGAGTACAGAGAGGTTGTCAATCCCTCCGGCCTTGTCGTTTACAAAGGATCAAACGCAAGAGATAATAGTGATAGGTATAACTGCAACTAGTAAGTAAGAACTGAAAGTAAATAGCGGATGTGATCAGAGATGGTAATATGGACCGGGTCCCATGATGTTCACTAGTGATGTCTCTCTCCCAAAAGACGATAAAACAGCTATGTGACGTAAACGAATTACAGCTGGGCAATTGATAGTATTATGTGCGCAAACCAATGCTAACTATGCTACAAAGAAAGGTAGGGGCTCAAAAGCATGGGCGGTACGCCAAGGCAAGTAGACCGAAATCCATCTGCATCTACTACTAATCATCCACCTTGAGATATCTATCCAGAACATCTCGCTGGTATTAAGTTGCGAGTCCCACCCATAGTGTAAACTCAAAGCAACAGACAACTGCATTAAAAGAACTTTGCGTAAAGTAAACAATCCTTGCACCCGCGAGTACAAGCACCGTTGTTTTCCCCCTTGTGGCAACAGCACATCCCCTAGACTCATGTTTCTGTCACTCAAGCTAGTCATCGAGGGGCATGAACCCACAATCAAGCATAACGTTCCCTCTTGGAGTTACTACCTACTACTTGGCCAAAGCAATAAACAGTAACGGAGAACATGCAAGAATTACTCAAGAACATAAATATAAAAGAGGTAAATCAAATATATTACTCACACTCAATCTGAACATAATCTCATAATCCATCGGATCCCAGCAAACTCATCATAGCAACAGCATAAGGATTACATATATGCCTCGATCATGTAGGGCAACTCACGAGGTCTAATTACTGAAGAACAAAGAGGGGAGGAGAACATCACATAGCTACTGGTCATGGACCCATGGTCCAAGGGAGACTACTCACAACTCATCCGGGAGGCGTCCATGGTGGTGGAGAGGCTCCCGGTGGTGATCCTCCCCTCCGGCAGGGTGCCGGGAAGAGTTCTCCTGGTGCTCCCGATCTTGGAAGCGCGGCGGTGGCGGAACAGAGATTAGATCGCGAAAAGGGTTCCGTCCTCGAGGGTTTCGGGACGCGGTGTAAATATATGCCAAAGGGGGGCATCAGCGGAGGCCTGGGGGGCCCAGGCGCCCCCCCCCCGGCGCGGCCAGGAGGGGGGCCGCGCCACCAGGGCGCCTGGAGCCCTGGTGGCCCCCCTCCGGCCCTACTTTGGCCACACGGAAGCTTCCGGAACGCTGATTTTTTTTATATTTTTCCCGGAATTTTTCTGGCAGTTTGCGTAATGGGAAAACCTGAAATACAATAACAACAGAAAACATAAAATGGCACTGGAGTGCACTGAGTTAATAGGTTAGTCCAAATATGATCAAAAGTGTATGGAAGTGTATAAATATCATAGCAATATCACACAAAAGAGGCATGGAGCAAGCAGAAATTATAGATACGTTTTGGACGTATCAACATCCCCAAGCTTAATTCCTGCTCGTCCTCGAGTAGGTAAATGATAACAAGCATAATTTCTGTGGTGACATGCTATTAACCATATAAGGACTTTTTACAATCACATGACAAATGCTTACTGAGACAATGAATCTGTAGTAATGAAGTTGCCTCATGAGAAAATCACAAAGAACTGAAAGTTTTACAATATGATACTGAAACACTCAATAGATTTGCAATGAGCATGGTGTGCAAATATGACAAAGTGATATCTCGCTTGCCCCCTTTAGTGAAGCAAAATATAAATGCAGGGGCACCTCCAAGGTTTAAGTGACGACTAGATACAATGATTTCAGAATAAACGATATCATAATCATGCAAAAGACAATGGTACTTTGGGACAATGCACATTACACTCAGAATGACAATCATGCTCTCAATAGTTGGTGCTTTAAAGAAGGTGGAGACTCTCGAACCGTGGCTTTTGATGGCAAGGTTGAAAACCCGTGGTCGGAAACAAAAACCAAACATGCACCAGAGCTCTTGGTTTTAAAATAGAGGTAATAATTTTTTTTTAGAATATGCATATTTCGTCAACGAATGCTAGCAGATAACTCAATCACTTCCGAGCTGGACAAGTTTCGAGGAACGGCTCCCGAATGAGGACGATCACATCCTCTTAATCTCCTTTGTTTATCACTGCCAAAGTTTTCTGATTTCTCATTAACAAAGCGTGAAGGAGGGTTTGTTTGTTGTATAATTTTTTAATGAGCCAGGCGCACTCTATGCCAGTTCCTTCTCGTATTATGGGTTTGCACATTAGACATGCAATCCCGGGGTGAAGCTTGTCCAACTTAAAAAGATCATGAATTAACTAAAACTTCCTCATGAGCCAAAACAGAGGCACAAAAGAGAAATGCTTTTTTGAATAATTTCGAGATGGAACATGAAAGTCTTCGTTAGGAATGGTCTACTTAATTTGGCGTACCGCCCATGCTTTGAACCTCAACCTTTCTTGCAATGTAATCAGCACTGGTTTGCGTTCGTGGTCCTGTCAATTGCCCAGCTGTAATTTGTTTACCTCACATAGCTATTTTATCGTCTTTTGGGAGAGAGACATCACTAGTGAACATCATGAGACTTCGGTCCTTATTACCATCATTGATCACATCCGCTATTTACTTTTCGCTTTTACTTACTATTGCAAAACATTATCTATCACTACTATCATTTGCTTTTAACCCTTTGTGAACTACAAGGCCGGAGGGATTGACAACCTCTCTGTACTCGTTGGGAGCAAAGTTATTTGTATCTGTGTGCAGGTCCACGTTGATTGCTAATACGCGCCGTTAGCAGTTGACACCTACTTGTTGAACCTAGGAGTCTCTGGGGATTCGATCCTTGGCATCTTTGTTAAGGGAAAACACTTCTACATACTGCATCTTACACCTTCCACTTGGTGTAACCAACGAGGGGTTCGAGGCCCATCAACGAGTATTTTCTGGCGCCGTTGCCGGGGACTCCACTCTTCAGGATAGGGGAGTTGCATGCTATCTTTTACCTTTGTTTTTAGTCTTGTTAGTTTACCTTTCAGTTTTTGCTTTAGTACCTTTTATCGAAAATCACAAAAATAGTTATCTTTCTTGCTTGCTACTATGGGTTCCACCGAGAACACCAAGTTGTGTGACTTCAGTAGTCACAACAACGATGACTTTATCAGCACACCTATCACTACACCTGCCACTTAAACACCTTCATATGAAATTAAACCTGCTTTACTGAACTTAGTCATGAAAGATCAATTCTCTGGTGCTGGAGATGATGCTGCTTTACACTTAAACAACTTTGTTGAACTTTGTGATATGCAAAAGTACCAAGAAATAGATGGTAATATTGTTAAGCTTAAGCTTTTTCCTTTCTCCTTGAGAGGAGGAGCTAAAATTTGGTTTCAGTCTTTGCCTAGAAATAGCATAGATTCATGGGACAAGTGCAAAGATGCTTTTATTGGAAAATACTATCCACCTGCTAAAATTATCCAACTTAGAAGTAACATAATGAATTTTAAACAATTGGATAATGAACACATTGCCCAAGCTTGGGAACGTATGAAGTCTCTTATCAAGAACTGCCCTACTCACGGTTTGACTTCTTGGATGGTTATCCAAACTTTTTATGCAGGCTTGAACTTTACCTCGCGGAACTTGTTAGATTCAGCCGCGGGAGGAACTTTTATGTCAACTACACTTGGTGCTGCCACGAAGCTTCTCGATGAGATGATGACCAACTATTCCCAATGGCACACCGAACGCGCTCCAACAGGTAGGAAGGTAAACTCTGTCGAGGAGATTTCCTCCTTAAATGAAAAAGTTGACTTGATCATGTCTCTACTTTCGAAGCAATCTACTGTTGATCCTCGTGATGTTCCTTTAAATTCTTTGATTGCTCAAGAACAAGTAGATGTGAACTTTATCTCTAGAAACAATTTTAACAACAATGCTTATAGGAGTAACTTTGGTAACAATCCTAGACCGTTCCCCTCTAATTCTTATGGGAACAACAATGCTTATCCTATCACCAAGAACTCCACTACTGAACTAGAGATTATCCTTAAATATTTCATCACTACCCAAAAAGCCTTTAATAAGAGTGTAGAAGAAAAACTACATAAACTAGATGATCTTTCTTTTAAGGTAGACCATTTAGCCAATGAGGTAGAATTGCTTAAAATTAAAACTTCTCCTCTTGAGGAGAGGAAGGTCACTCCTATTAATGCTAATCAAGTGCAAATTAATGAAAATATTAGGATGATGGCTAAACTTAAAGAAAGATGGGCTAGAGAAAGGGAGGAAGAGGATAGAATTAAGAGCCTTCCTACCCACCACACTGTTGCTACTATCCAAGTTGTTGAGGATATCTAAACTCTTAGCACCCAATGTACTCCTGGTCCCATTGGACCTATTAATGGTGATGCTATGACTATAGAAACTACCAAACATGTGAACCTAAAGGACACCACTACCACTTTACTTGATGCTAGTGACCTTGATTTTGATAATTGCACTCTTACCGAAGTTATTGATTTCCTTCACAAGATGTCTAGAGATCCCCTCACTAGCACGCTTAACCTTGCCTTCACAGAGCATATCACTAATGCTCTTATCAAAGCTAGGGAGGAGAAACTTGGAGTAGAAGCCTCCATACCTAGAAAGCTAGAAGATGGTTGGGATCCTATGATAAAAATTAAATTGAATGACTTCTCTTGCTATGCATTATGTGATGTTGGAGCAAGTATCTCTGTTATGCCCAAAAGAATATATGATATGCTTAAATTGAAACCTTATGATTCTTGTTCTTTTGGTGTTCGTCTCGTTGATTCTTCCATAAAGAAACCTTTGGGGAGGATCGACGATGTTCTTATCATTGTCCATGATAATTATGTTCCCGTTGATTTTACTATTATGGATATTGAATGTGATCCTTCTTGTCCAATTATTTTGGGACGTCCCTTTTTACGCACCGTTGGTGCTATCATTGACATGAAAGAGGGGAATATAAAATTTCAGTTTCCTCTCAAGAAAGGGATGGAACACTTCCCTCGAAAGAAGATCAAGTTACCTTTTGAGTCCGTTGTACGGGCTAGCTATTCTTTTACTCTTGATAAAACTTGATCTATATGCATTATGCCTAGCTTAAAGGCATAAAAGAAAGCGCTTTTGGGAGGCAGCCCACATGAATAAATTTTTTGCTTTTGTTGTGTCTTGATGTTGTTTGCTGCTGTAACATCATCATTGTATCTTTGCTTTTCATATTTCCATGTATAGCCTCTGATTGCTAGAAAGTTCAAAAGTTGTGAGGTGCTGTCCAGGAAACAGATTCTGTCCTTGGATAGAAAAATTCGTATAAAATCACCATGTCATCTTTTTGGTCTGAATTTTTTCGACAGCATTCTCTATATAATTGTCTTTCGTGCGTATGTTCTGAGTTTTTTGATTTGAGTTGCAGAAGTATCCCGAACAGATCAATTACTACCTGCTGTTCTGTTTTTCACAGATTCTGTCCTGTTTTGCCTTTCCTTCATTTTGCAAATCAAGAGCTTGCTTTTTCTTTGCAAAAACCTTTTGGCAATCTTGAGAAACAGTAAAAATTCAAGAATATTTTTATTTCTAGCAAGGTATAATTATTTTATTAAGGTTACTAACCTCGCTAATCAGATTATGATGAGTTATGTATGAAGGGAGTTTTCAAGTGTGCGAGGGAAGATGATAAAAAGATTCAGGAGTGTCAAGCGCTCAAGCTTGGGGATGCCCCCGTGCACCCCCAAGAAATATTCAAGGAGACTCAAGCGTCTAAGCTTGGGGATGCCCCCGTGCATCCCCTTCTCCATCAACATTATCAGTTCGTCTTTCGTTTCGCTATATTTTTATCACTTCATGTGTTATGTGCTATGCTTGGAGCGTCATGCTTTTAGTTTTCTTTTTAGTTTTTCATAACGAGTCGGAACTCAGCATTCTTTATGTGGGAGAGAAACATGCTCCACTTCTACCTAGAACATAACATAGAATTTTAATGTCTATCTTTGCTGTGTGTGTTCTTTGTCTTTTAATAGCTACTATCATGCTCTGCTCTTAGTATTCATGCTTATCTTTTCAAAGAGCTTTTGTTTAGTTGGTTGCTTGAACTCTCTTTAATTACCATGCTCATCTTATTAAGAGAGTTTGCTTCCGTTGCATTGGTTAATGTGTCTATGATAAAGATGCTACGAGCATAATGGCGCTTAGTAGTTCAGGTTTTCTTATGGTTAATCTCAAATAGCTGGGGGATTCCCAATGTGTTATTGGAGTACCAACTTGATTTGTTTGCCGATGATGTGGTATGGTTTAGTAATATCTTCCTTCGAGAATTTATTTTGATTGACTTGGCGTATGCTCACACATATTTAAGACTATAAAGAAAGTCTGTCAAGCCTTGATGATCTTTTATTTCTGAGTAGCGATATAACTACCATGCCTGATTCAATATTGCTTTGTCGCTCTGCATGATTATGACCATCATTTCTCTCTTAGTTGGTCGCTCCCAGTCTTTTGCTAACCTCCACCTGTACTAAGCAGACTAACTTTGCAATACATAGCTCATGGGAAAGTAGCTTAAAAACTATTGTGGTAAAGAATATGTTGCCTATGTATCTTATTTCTTATAAGTTGCTTGCTGAGCGGTAACCATGTTTCTGGGGACGCCATCAACTGTCACACTTTTGTTGAATATCATGTGAGTTGCTATGCATGTTCGTCTTGTCTGAAGTAAGGGTGATTTGCCATGGGTTGAATGAGTATGCATATTGTTAGAGAAGAACATTGGGCCGCCAACCAAAGCCATGCATCATGGTGGAAGTTTTAGCTTGGACATTAATCCTCAAATCTCTTATGAGAATATGCTTATGCACTTAAGAGGAGTCCATCATCTATTTTCTATGTTGTCCCGGTATGGATGTCCTCAAGTTGAGATCTATCAATAACGAGAAATCAAATGCGATTTATCTCCTTGGACCTTTGTACAGGTGGCATAGAGGTACCCCTTTGTGACACTTGGTTGAAACATATGTAATGCAATGATAACCCATGGAAATCCATGCTAATTAGGACAAGGTGCGAGCACTATTGGTATTCGACGCATGAGGCTTGCAACTTATACGATGTTTTATGCATGACACATATGAAATACTACTACCGTTGACAAAATTGCTTCCATGTTTTCAAAATAAAAAGCTCTAGCACTTAACCATTCTTTTACTTTTATGAGTTTCCACCTTCTTTCTTCAAGCACCAACTATTGAGAGCATGATTGTCATTCTGAGTGTAATGTGCATTGTCCCAAAGTAGCATTGTCTTTTGCATGATTGTGATATCGTTTATTTTGAAATCATTGTATCTAGTCATCACTTAAACCTTGAAGGTGCCCCTGCATTTATGTTTTGCTTCACTAAAGGGGGCAAGCTAGATATCACTTTATCATATTTGCACATCATATTCATTGCAAATCTATTTGATGCTTCAGTTTCATATTGTAAAACTTTCAGTCATTTGTGATTTTCTCATAAGGCAACTTAATTACTATAGAATCATTGTCTCGGTAAGCTTTTGTCATATGACTATGAAAAAGTCCTATATGGTTAATAGCATGTCACCACGGAAATTATTCTTGTTATCATTTACCTACTCGAGGACGAGCAGGAATTAAGCTTGGGGATGTTGATATGTCCAAAATGTATCTATAATTTCTGCTTGCTCCATGCCACTTTTGGGTGATATTGCTATGATATTCATACACTTCCATACACTTTTGATCATATTTGGACTAACTTACAAATCCAGTGCACCCCAGTGCCAGTTTCTGTTTTCGGCTGTTTTTGTATTTCAGGTTTTCACGTTACGAGAACTGCCAGGAAAAATCCAGAAAAATTATGTAAAAAATCAGCGTTCCGGAAATTACCCTGCGTCCGAAGGGCAGCTGGGGGGGGGCACCAGGGCTCCAGGCACCCTGGCGGCGCCCCCCCCCCCGGGCCGCGTC
>LR738712.1:315634957-315659067 GCA_902687465.1 Secale cereale | reverse complement strand
GCTTCCCCGATGCCCCCCTTTGGCATATATTTAAAGCGTCCTCCGAAACCCTCAGAACAGGAACTCTTTTCGCGATCCCATCTCTGTTCCGCCGCCGCCGCCGCTTCCAAGATCGGGAGCACCAGGAGAACTCTTCCCGGCACCCTGCCGGAGGGGAGGATCACCACCGGGAGCTTCTCCACCACCATGGACGCCTCCCGGATGACTCGTGAGTAGTCTCCCTTGGACCATGAGTCCATGACCAGTAACTATGTGATGTTCTCCTCCCGTTCTTGTGCTTAACTAATTAGTCCTCGTGAGTTGCCCTACATGATCGAGGCACATATGTAATCCTTATGCTGTTGCTATGTTGAGTTTGCTGGGATCCGATGGATTGTGAGATTATGTTCAGATTGATCTTGAGTAATATATTTGATCTACCTCTTTTATATTTATGTTCATAAGTAATTCTTGCATGTTCTCCGTTGTTATTTATTGCTTTGGCCAAGTAATACGTAGTGACTCCAAGAGGGAACGTTATGCTCGATTGTGGGTTCATGCCCCTCGATGACTAGCTTGAGTGACAGAAACATGAGTCTATGGGATGTGTTGTTGCCATAAGGGGGAAAACAATGGTGCTTGTGCCGCGGGTGCAAGGATTGTTTACTTTACGCAAAGTTCTTTTAATGCAGTTGTCTGTTGCATTGAGTTTACACTATGGGTGGGACTCGCAACTTAATACCAGCGAGATGTTCTGGATAGATATCTCAAGGTGGATGATTAGTAGTAGATATTGATGGATTTCAGTCTACTTAATTTGGCGTGCCGCCCATGCTTTGAACCTCAACCTTTCTTGCAATGTAATCAGCATTGGTTTGCGTTCGTGGTCCTGTCAATTGCCCAGCTGTAATTTGTTTACCTCACATAGCTATTTTATTGTCTTTTGGGAGAGAGACATCACTAGTGAAAATCATGAGACTCCGGTCCATATTACCATCATTGATCACATCCGCTATTTACTTTTCACTTTTACTTACTATTGCAAAACATTATCTATCACTACTATCATTTGCTTTTAACCCTTTGTGAACTACAAGGCCGGAGGGATTGACAACCTCTCTGTACTCGTTGGGAGCAAAGTTATTTGTATCTGTGTGCAGGTCCACGTTGATTGCTAATACGCGCCGTTAGCAGTTGACTCCTACTTGTTGAACCTAGGAGTCTCTGGGGATTCGATCCTTGGCATCTTTGCTAAGGGAAAACACTTCTACATACTGCATCTTACACCTTCCATTTGGGGTAACCAACGAGGGGTTCGAGGCCCATCATCATCCCCAAGCTTAGACGCTTGAGTCTTCTTGAATATTTCTTGGGGGTGCACGGGGGCATCCCCAAGCTTGAGCGTTTGACACTCCTGAATCTTTTTATCATCTTCCCTCGCACACTTGAAAACTCCCTTCATACATAACTCATCATAATCTGATTAGCGAGGTTAGTACCCTTAATAAAATAATTTTTCCTTGCTGGAAATAAGGATATTCTTGAAGGTCTACTGTTTCTCAAGATTGCCAAAAGGTTTTTGCAAAGAAAAAGCAAGATCAAGGTTTGCAAAATGAAGGAAAGGCAAAACAGGACAGAATCTGTGAAAAACAGACCAGCAGGTAGTAAATGATTTTTTCGGGGCACTTCTGCAACTCAAATCAATAAACTCAGAACAGAAGCCCGAAAGCCAATTGTATAGAGCACGCTGTCGAAAAAATTCAGACCAAAAAGATGATCAAGTGATTTTATACAAATTGTTCTGTCCAAGGACAGAATCTGTTTCCTGGATAGCACGTCACAACTTTTGAACTTTCTTGCAATCAGGGGCTACACTTGGCACAAAGCTGAAAAGTAAAGATACAATGATTATGCTACTGTAGTAACAACATCAAGACACAACAAAAGCAAAATAAAATTTTATTCATTGTGGGCTGCCTCCCAAAAGCGCTTTCTTTTATGCCTTTAAGCTAGGCATAATGCAAAGAGATCAAGTTGTATCAATTGAACCATCATCAAGATCATCAAAAAGCTCTTCAATAGTACAACTAGTCTTAAGAGGACTTTCAAATAAAGGCCTAATAGAGATACTTCTAGGTAGAAGACCAAAAGGAAAAAAGTCAAAGGAAGATTCATTTATAAATTTATCAAAGAGAGGTGTTTCTTCCAAAGTCTTCACAGTTTCAACCCCTTTGGCAATAGATGGATTACTTTTAGAGCGGGGAGCCTTTGGAACGTAAACGAACTTAGGCTCTTTCTTTGCCATAGTTTCTACCTTTTTTGTTTTTATCGAGGAGAAAGTAGTTCCTACAGTATCAAAGATTTCCTCAATCTTGTCTATCCTAGAAGAATCCAATTCATGGGATTTGATGGTCCCCAAAGTTTTGAGAATTTTATGCATGGAGCTATCAAGCCTATTCAAATTCCCTTGGATCTTACGATCCAACTCATTTATCTTATTAATGTTTGGCATCTCTAGCTCTATCTTTTCAAGTTTTTTCATAATGTGAGCTAGGGTGATGTCCTCTTGAATGCTAACAACAGGAGGATTTCCAACAAGATTTTCAATAATACTAAGAGACTCCCAAACTGGGGCCTCTAGGAAATTCCCATTGATAGCAGAATCTAGAATAAACCTATTCCAAGAAGTAATCCCAACATAAAAATTTCTAAGCAGGATAGTAGTAGATTGTTTCTTGGTGGCTCTTTTTTGAGAATCATTAATTCTATACCAAGCATCTTTTAAACTTTCCCCACCTCTTTGTTTAAAGAGGTGAACTTCTGCCTCACCAAAGACAAAAGGACCAGACATAACGACAACTAAAGAATGAGATAACTATTTTTGTGATTTTTGATAAAAGATACTAAAGCAAAAACTGAAAGGTAAACTAACAAGACTAAAAAGCAAAGGTAAAAGATAGCGTGCAACTCCCCTATCTTGAAGAGTGGAGTCCCCGGCGACGGCGCCAGAAAACTTTGCTTGATGGCTTCTCGCCCCTCGTTGGTTACCCCAAGTGGAAGGTTTGAGATGCAGTGTAGCGGTAGTTTTCCCTTGGCAAATATACCAAGGATCGAATTCCCCTGAGACTCCAAGGTTCAACAAGAAGGTGTCAACTGCTAGCGGCGCAACTAGCGATCAACCGGACCTGCACACAGATACAAATAACTTTGCTCCCAACGAGTACAGAGAGGTTGTCAATCCCTTCGGCCTTGTTGTTTACAAAGGATCAAACGCAAGAGATAATAGTGATAGGTATAACTACAACTAGTAAGTAAGGACTGAAAGTAAATAGCGGATGTGATCAGTGATGGTAATATGGACCGGGTCCCATGATGTTCACTAGTGATGTCTCTCTCCCAAAAGATGATAAAACAGCTATGTGAGGTAAACGAATTACAGCTGGGCAATTGACAGGATTATGTGCGCAAACCAATGCTAACTATGCTACTAAGAAAGGTAGAGGCTCAAAAGCATGGGCGGTACGCCAAGGCAAGTAGACCGAAATCCATCTGCATCTACTACTAATCATCCACCTTGAGATATCTATCCAGAACATCTCGCTGGTATTAAGTTGCGAGTCCCACCCATAGTGTAAACTCAAAGCAACAGACAACTGCATTAAAAGAACTTTGCGTAAAGTAAACAATCCTTGCACCCGCGAGTACAAGCACCGTTGTTTTCCCCCTTGTGGCAACAACACATCCCCTAGACTCATGTTTCTGTCACTCAAGCTAGTCATCGAGGGGCATGAACCCACAATCAAGCATAACGTTCCCTCTTGGAGTTACTACCTACTACTTGTCCAAAGCAATAAACAGCAATGGAGAACATGCAAGAATTACTCAAGAACATAAATATAAAAGAGGTAAATCAAATATATTACTCACACACAATCTGAACATAATCTCATAATCCATCGGATGCCAGCAAACTCATCATAGCAACAGCATAAGGATTACATATATGCCTCGATCATGTAGGGCAGCTCACGAGGTCTAATTAGTGAAGAACAAAGAGGGGAGGAGAACATCACATAGGTACTGGTCATGGACCCATGGTCCAAGGGAGACTACTCACAACTCATCCGGGAGGCGTCCATGGTGGTGGAGAGGCTCCCGGTGGTGATCCTCCCCTCCGGCTGGGTGCCGGGAAGAGTTCTCCTGGTGCTCCCGATCTTGGAAGCGCGGCGGCGGCGGAACAGAGATTAGATTGCGAAAAAGGGTTCCGTCCTCGAGGGTTTCGGGACGCGGTGTAAATATATGCCAAAGGGGGGCATCAGCGGAGGCCTGGGGGGCCCAGGCGCCCCCCCGGCGCGGCCAGGAGGGGGGTCGCGCCACCAGGGCGCCTGGATCCCTCGTGGCCCCCCTCCGGCCCTACTTTGTCCGCACGGAAGCTTCCGGAATGCTGATTTTTTATATATTTTTCCCGGAATTTTTCTGGTAGTTTACGTAATGGGAAAACCTGAAATACAAAAACAGCAGAAAACAGAAACTGGCACTGGGGTGCACTGAGTTAATAGGTTAGTCCAAATATGATCAAAAGTGTATGGAAGTGTATAAATATCATAGCAATATCCCACAAAAGAGGCATGGAGCAAGCAGAAATTATAGATACGTTTTGGACGTATCACATACTCTCAGGTACGAGATCATGACCATCTCCCTAAACTGAAATTGAATATTCCACCATTTGGGGGTAGATATGTTCCTGATATATATATCTTACTTGGGAGTTAGAAACCGAACAATGTTTTACATGTTTAAAATATCCCGAGGAGAGACGTGTTGTTGTTGCACTTTGTGCTTTCACTAGTTTTGCTTGTGTGGTGGTCTGAATATTGTAGATTACATCTGGATAATATTCCAACTACTCAGGCTGCTTTGAAAACTGCTATGCGTACTCGTTGGGTTCCACCATATTATCAACGCGAATTACTTCAGAAATTGCAGTGTTTAAGACAAGGAAAAAATTCTGTAGAGGAATATTATCAGGAACTACAAACTGGCCTGATTAGATGTGGTATTGTTGAGGACAATGAGGCTATGCTTGCACGTTTTATGGGTGGCTTAAATAGAGAGATTCAGACAATTCTAGAGTATAAGGAGTATAATAATATCACTCGTTTAATCCATCTTGCTTCTAAAGCTGAACGTGAAGTGCAGGATCAACAGGCCTTGGCACGAACTAATTTTTTTGCAGGTCGACCTTCATCATGGACACCGCGTGCATCATCTACTTTGACACGTCCGGCTGCACCACCGCCTACTTCATCCGTCACTTCTAGCCGTGATAAAAGCAAACAGGCACCACCACCATCAACCAGGAGTACACCTTCCGGTCCTGCGCAGAGCTCTTCTTCATCCATGGCATCCAATGGGCCAACACATGATGTTATATGTCGTCGTTGCACTGGTCGTGGTCACTATGCGAGAAAATGCCCATCACAGCGTGTCATGATTGCTACTGAGGATGGTGGTTATGAGTCCGCTAGTGACTATGATGAGGAGATTTTGGCTCTTATTACACGTGAAGAACATGGTGGAGATGATTCTGAAAATGAGACGCAATACATGGCTCCTGAAGACGCTAACAGGTATGAATGTTTAGTTGCTCAACGTGTTTTGAGTGTGCAGGTAACACAAGTGGAGCAAAATCAGAGGCATAATTTGTTCCATACAAAGGGAGTTGTGAAGGAACGTTCCGTTCGCGTCATCATAGATGGAGGGAGCTGCAACAACTTGGCTAGCATGGAGATGGTGGAGAAGTTATCTCTCACCACAAGACCACATCCACATCCTTACTACATCCAATGGTTCAACAACAGCGGCAAGGTTAAGGTAACACGTACTATTTGTGTGCATTATAGTATCTCCACATATGCTGATTATGTTGATTGTGATGTGGTACCCATGCAAGCATGTTCCTTATTACTTGGTAGACCATGGTAATTTGATAAAAATTCTGTACACCGTGGTAGAAACAATCAGTATACTCTTGTTCATAAGGATAAACGTATTACTTTGCTTCCTATATCTCCTGATTCCATTTTGAAAGATGATATTAATAGAGCTAATAAAGCAAAACAGGAGCAAAATAAGAGTGAAAATCAGATTGTGGCAAAAGATTTTGAGCAACATATGAAGCCTAATAACACACCATCATCTCATGTTGCATCTGAAATTAAATTAAAAAGTGGATGTTTACTTGCCACTAAATCTGATATTAATGATCTAGATTTAAGCAAATCTGTTTGCTATGCTTTTGTGTGCAAAGAGGCATTATTTTCATTCGAGGACGTGCCTTCCTCTTTGCCTCCTTCTGTCACTAACATTTTGCAGGAGTTTGCCGACGTCTTTCCACAAGACGTACCACCGGGATTACCACCTATTCGAGGGATTGAGCATCAGATTGACTTAATTCCCGATGCATCGCTACCCAACCGCGCACCATCGTAACAATCCAGAGGAGACGAACGAGATTATGCGTCAAGTACAGGAGCTACTCGACAAAGGTTATATACACGAATCTCTTAGTCCTTGTGTTGTTCCTATTATTCTAGTGCCGAAACAGGATGGTACATCGCGTATGTGTGTTGATTGTAGAGGCCTTAATAATATTACTATTCGTTATCGTCATCCTATTCCTAGGCTAGATGATATGCTTGATGAATTGAGTGGCTCTACAATATTCTCCAAAGTTGATTTGCGTAGTGGATACCATCAAATTCGTATGAAATTGAGAAATGAATGGAAAACAGCATTTAAAACTAAGTTTGGATTATATGAGTGGTTAGTCATGCCTTTTGGGTTAACTAATGCACCTAGTACTTTCATGAGATTAATGAATGAAGTTTTACGTGCTTTCATTGGACGATTTGTGGTAGTTTACTTTGATGATATATTGATTTATAGTAGATCTTTGGAGGAGCATTTGGAACATTTATGTGCTGTTTTTATTGCTGTACGTGATGCACGTTTGTTTGGTAACCTTGGAAAGTGCACCTTTTGCACCGACCGGGTATCTTTTCTTGGCTATGTTGTTACTCCACAGGGAATTGAGGTTCATAAAGCCAAGATTGAAGCTATTGAGAGTTGGCCGCAGCCCAAAATGGTCACACACGTGAGGAGTTTCCTTGGCCTCGCTGGATTCTATAGGCGTTTTGTGAGAGATTTTAGTACCATTGTTGCACCTCTCAATGAGCTTACAAAGAAGGATGTGCCTTTTGTTTGGGGTACTGCACAGGAAGAAGCATTCACGGTATTGAAAGATAAGTTGACACATGCTCCTTTACTCCAACTTCCTGATTTTAATAAAACTTTTGAGCTTGAATGTGATGCTAGTTGAATTGGGTTAGGAGGTGTGTTATTACAAGATGGTAAACCTGTTGCATACTTTTCTGAAAATTTGAGTGGGCCTAGTCTGAATTATTCTACTTATGATAAGGAATTATATGCTCTTGTTCGGACTTTGGAAACATGGCAACATTATTTATGGCCCAAAGAATTTGTTATACATTCTGATCATGAATCTTTTAAGCACATTAAAAGTCAAGCAAAACTGAACCGTAGACATGCTAAATGGGTTGAAATCATAGAGACTTTCCCTTATGTTATTAAACACAAGAAGGGAAAATAAAATGTTATTGCTGATGCATTGTCTCGTCGTTATACTATGCTTTCACAACTTGACTTTAAAATTTTTGGTTTGGAGACCATCAAAGATCAATATGTGTATGATGCTGAATTTAAAGACGTATTGCAGAATTGCAAAGAAGGGAGAACATGACAAGTTCATCGTTAAAGATGGATTTGTGTTTCGTGCTAACAAGCTATGCATTCCAGCTAGCTCCATTTGTCTTTTGTTGTTGCAGGAGGCGCATGGAGGAGGATTAATGGGACACTTTGGCGTGAAGAAGACGGAGGACGTACTTGCTACACATTTCTTTTGGCCAAAGATGAGACGGGATGTTGAGCGTTTTGTTGCTCGCTGCACTACATGTCAAAAAGCTAAGTCACGACTCAATCCTCATGGTTTATATATGCCTTTGCCTGTCCCTAATGTTCCTTGGGAAGATATATCTATGGACTTTGTTTTGGGTTTACCTCGAACAAAGAAGGGGGGGATATCATATTTGTTGTCGTGGATAGGTTCTCGAAGATGGCACACTTTATACCAGGTCATAAAAGCAATGATGCTGCAATGTTGCTGATTTGTTCTTTCATGAAATTATTGGCTTGCATGGTGTGCCAAATACTATTTTTTCAGATCGTGATACTAAATTTCTTAGCCACTTTTAGAGATGTTTATGGGCTAAGTTGGGGACTAAACTGCTTTATAGTACTACTTGTCACCCCAAACTGATGGACAAACTGAAGTAGTCAATAGAACTTTGTCTACTATGCTTAGGGCTGTTTTGAAGAATAACAAGAAAATGTGGGAAGAATGCTTGCCTCATATTGAATTTGCTTATAAGCGTTCGTTGCATTCTACTACTAAGATGTGCCCTTTTGAAATTGTCTATGGTTTCCTACCTCGTGCACCTACTGATTTGTTGCCTCTTCCAACTTCGAAGAAGGTTAATTTTGATGCTAAACAACATGCTGAATTGATCTTAAAAATGTATGAGTTAACTAAGGAAAATATTGAGCGCATGAATGCTAAATATAAACTTGTTGGAGATAAGGGTAGAAAACGTGTTGTCTTTGCACCTGGAGATCTTGTTTGGTTACATTTGCGTAAGGATAGGTTTCCTAATTTGCCCAAGTCAAAGCTAATGCCACGTGCTGATGGTCCTTTTAAGGTATTAGTGAAAATAAATGATAATGCATATAAACTTGAGTTGCCTGCAGATTTTGGGGTTAGTCCCACATTTAACATTGAAGATTTGAAGCCTTACTTGGGTGAGGAAGATAAGCTTCCGTCGAGGACGACTTCAATTCAAGAAGAGGAGGATGATGAGGACATCACTAACAAGGATACACCCAAAGCCCCAACTGATACATATACATGACCAATTACTAGAGCTCGCGCACGCCAATTAAATTATCAGGTACTTTCGTTTCATGGTAATGATTCTAATGTTCATGAGAATATGATGCTGCCTAAATTGGATACATTTGTCTTGCTTACAAATTAAGGACCTAGCTTGGACAAGAAGGTTCAACATTGGAGCAAGATCAAGCATGGAGATGTGGCCTGCGCAAGGGGAACAAGAACGAAGTTACAAGTGATGATTTCAGGACTTTGAAGCCACCATAATGAGTGCCTGAAGCCTTGGACGAAATATACAAGATGCCACTTCATAAATTTCGTCCAGAGGCTATTATAGGTGTTGCGTCACCTTATTATTGGGCCAGGCCCATGTAATTTCGAAATAGTAAACTATAGGCTGTTTTTAGAGTCCGTATGTGTGAGGAAACAAGAGTTAGGGTTGGTTTCAGACCCCTCCTCCAAGGGCCACGAAATTCCCCCCTCTTCCCCCGTATATACAGCCCTTAGGGCGTCGTTTAGACTTTGGGTTTTGTTTAGATTAAAGTTCGCCATAGCTGCAACTTCGCGTACTTCGTTTGGGTTCAACGACCAGACAAAGACGTCATAGAACCCCACTTGATCAATAAATCTTTCCTCTTGAATTTGCAATATCCAGATTGCAATCTCAGTTTCTTGCTTGTTCTTCATTTGCCTGCAGGAAACAAACCTTCGTGGTCAGGTTTATCGTGCTCCGGCAAGGTCAATAACCTCTCGGAGTTGGTTTAGCGATTTCTAAGGCGCGACGTCCTCGCACATTCGTAGTCGGATCGTCAAAGTCGACTTCCTCCAAAACAATAGCCACCATCTCATCAAAAGACGGGACAGCTTTGCCTCTATCATTTGAACTCCAGAATCTTTTTATATTCAAAATGCATCATTCAAAGCCACCACATCAATTTTCAACCCTTTCTGACTTCATTCAGAATTTTTCATGCATTTGCTGATTTTTTAAGCTAAATGACCCTGAAATTGAAAAGAACTACAAATGAACTGTGAAAAGGTTGAAAGTTGGCATGGTATCATCATTTGACCCACATAGCACATGCTAAAATTTTGAGAGGGTTACGACAAAAATTGGACGCACTTCGTGTACAAAATGGACAATCTCTTTCGAAGTATCACTGTTCCGGACCATTTGTTTAAACTCCAGACTTTTTGTGTATTGAAAATGCACCATTCAAAGCCACATCATCAATTTACAACCCTTTCTGACTTCATTTGGTATTTTTCATGCATTTATTGATTTTTTAAGCTAAATGACCCTGAAATTGAAAAGCATTACAAATGAACTCTGAAAAGGTTGAAAGTTGGCATGGTATTATCATTTGACCCACATAGTATGTGCTAAAAATATGAGAGGGTTACGGCAAAAACTGGATGCACTTCATGTAAAAAATGGATAATCTTTTTCGAAGTATGAGGGTTTCAGACGAAAACTCATCTGTTACAAAGGTATTTCATTTTTTTAATTTATTTGAACACCAGAATTTTCTATGTTCAAAATGCACCATTTAGAGCCACAACATCAATTTACAACCCTTTCTGACTTCAATTGGTATTTTTCATCCATTTACTAATTTTTTAAAGCTAAATGACCCTAAAATTGAAAAGCACTACAAATGAACTCTGAAAGGTTGAACGTTGGCATGGTATCATTAGTTCGCCCACATAGCATGTGCTAAAAAGATGAGAGGGTCACTGCAAAAACAGGATGCACTTCGTGTACAAAATGGACAATCTCTTCCGAAGTATCAGGGTTTCATACGAAAACTCATCTGTTACGAAGGTATTTCAGTTTTTTGAACTTAATTGAACACCAGACTTTTTGTGTGATCAAAATGCACCATTCAGAGCCATATCATCAATTTTCAACCCTTGCTGACTTCAATTGGTATTTGTCATGCATGTACTGATTTTCTAAACCTAAGTGACCCTGAAATTGAAAAGCACTACAAATGAACTCTGAAAGGTTGAAAGTTGTCATGGTATCATCATTTGACCCACATAGCATGTGCTAAAAATATGAGAGGGTTACGGCAAAAACTGGATGCACTTCGTGTAAAAAAAGGAAAATCTCTTTCGAAGTATCAGGGTTTCATACGAAAACACATCTGTTACAAAGCTATTTCATTTTTTTGAACTTATTTGAAGACCAGACCTTTTGTGTGTTCAAAATGCACCATTGAGAGCTACATCATCAATGTACAACCCTTTCTGACTTCAATTGGTATTTTTCATGCATTTACTAATTTTTTAAAGCTAAATGACCCTAAAATTGAAAAGCACTACAAATGAACTCTGAAAGGTTGAACGTTGGCATGGTATCATCTGTTCACCCACATAGCATGTTCTAAAAAGATGAGAGGGTCACTGCAAAAACAAGATGCACTTCGTGTACAAAATGGACAATCTCATCCGAAGTATCAGGGTTTCATACGAAAACTCATCTGTTACGAAGGTACTTCCTTTTTTGAAATTAATTGAACACCAGACTTTTTGCGTGTTCAAAATTCACCATTCAGAGCCATACCATCAATTTCTACCCTTGCTGCCTTCATTTGGTATTTTTCATGCATTTATTGATTTTTTAAAGCTAAGTGACCCTACCATTGAAAAGCACTACAAATGAACTCCGAAAGGTTGAACGTTGCCATGGTATCATCAGTTCACCCACATAGCATGTGCTAAAAAGATGAGAGGGTCACTGCAAAAACTGGATGCACTTCGTGTACAAAATGGACAATCTCTTTCGAAGTATCTGGGTTTCATACGAAAACTCATCTGTTACGAAGGTATTTCAATTTGTTGAACTTATTAGAACACCAGACTTTTTGTGTGTTCAAAATGCACCATTCAGAGCCATATAATCAATTTTCAACCCTTGCTGACTTCAGTTGGTATTTTTCATGCATGTACTGATTTTTAAAAGCTAAGTGACACTAAAATTGAAAAGCACTACAAATGAACTCTGAAAGGTTGAAAGTTGGCATGGTATCATCAATTCACACACATAGCATCTGCTAAAAAGATGAGAGGGTTACGCCAAAAACTGAATGCACTTCATGTACAAAATGGACAATCTCTATCAAAGTATCAGGGTTTCATACGAAAACTCATCTGTTACAAAGATATTTCTTTTTTTGAAATTATTTGAACTCCATACTTTTTGTTTGTTCAAAATGCACCATTCAGAGCCACATCATTAGTTTTTAACCTTATCTGACTTCATTTGGTATTTTTCATGCATTTACAGATTTTTTCAAGCTAAATGACCGTGAAATTGAAAAGCATTACAAACGAAATTTGAATAGGTTGAAAGTTGGCAGTGTACATCATTTCATGAACATAGCATGTGCTAAAAAGTTGAGAGGGTTACGGCGAAAACCAGATGCACTTCGTGTACAAAATGGACAATATCTTTCGAAGTATCAGGGTTTTGGACCAAAACTCATCTGTTACAAAGGTATTTCATTTTTTTAGCTTACTTGAACTCTAGAATTTTTGTGTGTTCAAAATGCACCATTCAGAGCCACCACATCAATTTTCAACCCTTTCTGTCTTCATTTGGAATTTTGCATCCATTTGCTGATTTTTTTAAGCTAAATGACCCTGAAATTGAAAAGCACTACAAATGAACTCTGAAAAGGTTGAAAGTTGGCATGGTATCATCATTTGACCCACATAGCACATGCTAAAATTTTGAGAGGGTTACGACAAAAATTGGATGCACTTCGTGTAAAAAATGGATAATCTCTTTCGAAGTATCAGGGTTTCATACGAAAACTCATTTGTTACATATGTATTTCATTTTTTTGAACTTATTAGAACACCGGACTTTTTGTGTGTTGAAAATGCACCATTCAGAGCCATATCATCAATTTTCAACCCTTGCGGACTTCAATTGGTATTTTTCATGCATTTACTGATTTTTTAAAGCTAAGTGACCCTAAAATTGAAAAGCACTACAAATGAACTCTCTAAGGTTGAAAGTTGGCATGGTATCATCAATTCACACACATAGCATCTGCTAAAAATATGAGAGGGTTACGGCAAAAACTGGATGCACTTCGTGTACGAAATGGACAATCTCTTTCGAAGAATCAGGGTTTCGGACAAAAACTCATCTGTTACAAAGATATAACTTTTTTTGAACTTATTTGAACTGCAGACTTTTTTTGTTCAAAATGCACCATTCAGAGCCACATCATCAATTTTTAACCCTTTCTGACTTCATTTGGTATTTTTCATGCATTTACAGATTATTTTCTAGCTAAATGTCCCTGAAATTGAAAAGCACTACAAATGAACTTTGAAAAGGTTGAAAGTTGGCAAGGTATCATCATTTCACCCACATAGCATGTGCTAAAAAGTTGAGTGGGCTACGACAAAAACCGAATGCACTTCGTGTACAAAATGGACATTATCTTTCGAAGTATTAGGGTTTCGGATAAAAACTCATCTGTTACAAAGGTATTTCATATTTTTGAACTTATTTGAACTCCAGAATTTTTGTGTGTTCAAAATGCACCATTCAGAGCCACCACATCAATTTTCAACCCTTTCTGACTTCATTTGGAATTTTTCATGCATTTGCTGATTTTTGGATCTAAATAACCCTGAAATTGAAAAGCACTACAAATGAACTCTGAAAGGGTTGAAAGTTGGCATTGTATCATCATTTGACCCACATAGCACATGCTAATTTATTTATAGGGTTACAGCAAAAATTGGACGCACTTCGTGTACAAAATGGACAATCTCTTTCGAAGTATCATTGCTTCGGACCATTTGTTAGAAAGGAATTTCATTTATTTGAACTCCAGACTTTTTGTGTATTAAAAATGCACTATTCAAAGCCGCATCATCAATTTTCAACCCTTTCTGACTTCATTTGGTATTTTTCATGCATTTATTGATTTTTTAAGCTAAATAATCCTGAAATTGAAAAGCATTACAAATGAACTGTGAAAAGGTTGAAAGTTGGCATGGTATCATCATTTGACCCACTTAGTATGTGCTAAAAATATGAGAGGGTTACGGCAAATACTGGATGCACTTCGTGTCAAAAATGGATAATCTCTTTCGAAGTATCTGGGTTTCATACGAAAACTCATCTGTTACAAAGGTATTTCATTTTTTTTGAACTTATTTGAACACCAGATTTTTTGTATGTTCAAAATGCACCATTCAGAGCCACATCATCAATATACAACCGTTTCTGACTTCAATTGGTATTTTTCATGCATTTACTAATTTTTAAAAGCTAAATGACCCTAAAATTGAAAAGCACTACAAATGAACTCTGAATGGTTGAACGTTGGCATGGCATCATCAGTTCACCCACATAACATGTGCTAAAAAGATGAGAGGGTCACTTCAAAAACTGGATGCACTTCGTGTACAAAATGGACAATCTCTTTCGAAGTATCAGGGTTTCAAACGAAAACTCATCTGTTACGAAGGTGTTAATTTTTTTTTGAACTTATTTGAACACTAGACTTTTTGTGTGTTCAAAATGCACCAATCAGAGCCATATCATCAATTTTCAACCCTTCCTGACTTCAATTGGTATATTTCATGCATGTACTGAATTTTTAAAACTAAGTGACCCTAAAATTGAAAAGCACTACAAATAAAATTTGAAAGGTTGAAAGTTGGCATGGTATCATCAATTCGCACACATAGCATCTGCTAAGAAGATGAGAGGGTTACGGCAAAAACTGGATGCACTTCGTGTTTAAAATGGACAATCTCTTTCGAAGTATCAGAGTTTCATACGAAAACTCATCTGTTACGAAGGTATTTCATTTTTTTGAACTTATTTGAACACTAGACTTTTTGTGTGTTCAAAATGCACCATTCAGAGCCATATCATCAATTTTCAACCCTTGCTGACTTCAATTGGTATTTTTCATGCATGTACTGATTTTTTCAAGCTAGGTGACCCTAAAATTGAAAAGCACTACAAATGAACTCTGAAAGGATGAAAGTTGGCATGGTATCATCAATTAACACACATAGCATGTGCTAAAAATATGAGAAGGTTACGGCAAAAACTGGATGCACTTCGTGTAAAAAATGGATAATCTCTTTGGAAGTATCAGGGTTTCATACGAAAACACATCTCTTACAAAGGTATTTCATTTTTTTGAACTTAATTGAAGACCAGACTTTTTGTGTGTTCAAAATGCACCATTCAGAGCCACATCATCAATTTACAACCCTTTCTAACTTCAATTGGTATTTTTCATGCATTTACTAATTTTTTAAGCTAAATGACCCTAAAATTGAAAAGCACTATAAATGAACTCTGAAAGGTTGAACATTGGCATGGTATCATCAGTTCACCCACATAGCATGTGCTAAAAAGATGAGAGGGTCACTGCAAAAACTGGATGCACTTCGTGTACAAAATGGACAATCTCTATCGAAGTATCAGGGTTTCATACGAAAACTCATCTGTTACGAAGGTATTTCAATTTTTTGAACTTATTTGAACACCAGACTTTTTGTGTGTTCAAAATGCACCATTCAGAGCCATATAATCAATTTTCAACCATTGCTGACTTCAATTGGTATTTTTCATGCATGTACTGATTTTTAAACGCTAAGTGACCCTAAAATTGAAAAGCACTACAAATGAACTCTGAAAGGTTGAAAGTTGGCATGGTATCATCAATTCACATACATAGCATCTGCTAAAAAGATGAGAGGGTTACGCCAAAAACTGAATGCACTTCATGTACAAAATGGACAATCTCTTGCAAAGTATCAGGGTTTCATACGAAAACTCATCTGTTACAAAGATATTTCTTTTTTTGAAATTATTTGAACTCCATACTTTTTGTTTGTTCAAAATGCACCATTCAGAGCCACATCATCAATTTTTAACCTTATCTGACTTCATTTGGTATTTTTCATGCATTTACAGATTTTTTCAAGCTAAATGACCGTGAAATTGAAAAGCATTACAAATAAAATTTGAATAGGTTGAAAGTTGGCAGTGTACATCATTTCATGAACACAGCATGTGCTAAAAAGTTGAGAGGGTTACGGCGAAAACCAGATGCACTTCGTGTACAAAATGGACAATATCTTTCGAAGTATCAGGGTTTTGGACCAAAACTCATCTGTTACAAAGGTATTTCATTTTTTTAGCTTACTTGAACTCTAGAATTTTTGTGTGTTCAAAATGCACCATTCGGAGCCACCACATCAATTTTCAACCCTTTCTGTCTTCATTTGGAATTTTGCATGCGTTTGCTGATTTTTTTTAAGCTAAATGACCCTGAAATTGAAAAGCACTACAAATGAACTCTGAAAAGGTTGAAAGTTGGCATGGTATCATCATTTGACCCACATAACACATGCTAAAATTTTGAGAGGGTTACGACAAAAATTGGACGCACTTCGTGTAAAAAATGGATAATCTCTTTCGAAGTATCAGGGTTTCATACGAAAACTCATTTGTTACAAAGGTATTTCATTTTTTGAACTTATTTGAACACCGGACTTTTTGTGTGTTGAAAATGCACCATTCAGAGCCATATCATCAATTTTCAACCCTTGCGGACTTCAATTGGTATTTTTCATGCATTTAGTGATTTTTTAAAGCTAAGTGACCCTAAAATTGAAAAGCACTACAAATGAACTCTCTAAGGTTGAAAGTTGGCATGGTATCATCAATTCACACACATAGCATCTGCTAAAATGATGAGAGGGTTACGGCAAAGTATCAGGGTTTCATACGAAAACTCATTTGTTACAAAGGTATTTCATTTTTTTGAACTTATTTGAACACCGGACTTTTTGTGTGTTGAAAATGCACCATTCAGAGCCATATCATCAATTTTCAACCCTTGCGGACTTCAATTGGTATTTTTCATGCATTTACTGATTTTTTAAAGCTAAGTGACCCTAAAATTGAAAGGCACTACAAATGAACTCTCTAAGGTTGAAAGTTGGCATGGTATCATCAATTCACACACATAGCATCTGCTAAAATGATGAGAGGGTTACGGCAAAAACTGGATGCACTTCGTATACGAAATGGACAATCTCTTTCGAAGTATCAGGGTTTCGGACAAAAACTCATCTGTTAGAAAGATATTTCTTTTTTTGAACTTATTTGAACTCCATCCTTTTTGTTTGTTCAAAATGCACCATTCAGAGCCACATCATCAATTTTTAACCCTTTCTGACTTCATTTGGTATTTTTCATGCATTTACAAATTTTTTCTAGCTAAATGACCCTGAAATTGAAAAGCACTACAAATGAACTTTGAAAAGGTTGAAAGTTGGCATGGTATCATCATTTCACCCACTTAGTATGTGCTAAAAATATGAGAGGGTTACGGCAAAAACTGGATGCACTTCGTGTAAAAAATGGATAATCTCTTTCGAAGTATCAGGGTTTCATACGAAAACTCATCTCTTACAAAGGTATTTCATTTTTTTGAACTTATTTGAACACCAGACTTTTTGTATGTTCAAAATGCACCATTCAGAGCCACATCATCAATTTACAACCGTTTCTGACTTCTATTGGTATTTTTCATGCATTTACTATTTCTTTAAAGCTAATTGACCCTAAAATTGAAAAGCACTACAAATGAACTCTGAAAGGTTGAATGTTGGCATGGTATCATCAGTTCACGCACATAGCATGTATTAAAAATATGAGAGGGTCACTTCAAAAACTAGATGCACTTCGTGTACAAAATGGACAATCTCTTTTGAAGTATCAGGGTTTCATACGAAAACTCATCTGTTATGAAGGTATTTCATTTTTTTGAACTTATTTGAACACTAGACTTTTTGTGTGTTCAAAATGCACCATTCAGAGCCATATCATCAATTTTCAACCCTTGCTGACTTCAATTGGTATATTTCATGCATGTACTAAATTTTTAAAGCAAAGTGACCCTAAAATTGAAAATGTAGCGACCAGACCTCAAACAGTCTGATCTCCATGCATCAGTGTCATCCTTGGATCAGTAATGCTGACACGCACGGTACTTGAAGGATTTATTACATAAATCATGGCTGAAGGCCATCTAACACGATAAAAGCGGAAGGCTTGGAAGATAAGTGAGTCCATCAACTCCAGCGGCATCACTGAGTATAGAACCACGACCTAAAAGGGCATCTTACTCGTTGTCTGAAAAGTTTGTGTCGGGGAAATTGGTCGCCCACGAACACCTATGGGACCGGAGCCCCTTCTACAGTACGGCAAGGGTGCGGAGGGAGCATAAAGAGCAGATCGAGGGGCACACGCGGGCAGTTTACCCAGGTTCGGGCCGCGTGGACGCGTAAAACCCTACTCCTGCCTTGGTTGTATTGAGTTTGTGAGCTCGGGAGCTTGAAGATCTACAGTACTAGCTGCACCGAGCGTGGGAGTGGTCAAGTTTCTGGGATCGAACCCCCTCTATGTTGTGCATGGGCCTCCTTTTATAGCTCAAAGGGGTCACCAACTGGTGTCAACGTAGAGGAGGGTAAAAGTGTAAAAATGGTGGTGGTTGTAACAGTGCATGAACAGTGTATGCACAGTGGTCTATACCTAACCCTGACGATGGGGGACAAGGGCATTGAATGCCCGTCGCCGTCACCCCAAAAGCGTCCGTCCATGCGTCTCCGTTCGCCACGAGGGAGGCTTCGTCACCGTGGCTTGCCACCGTGTCCCCCAGGCTGCACAGCCATCCGCCACGTGCCTCTGGAAGGGCCCTAGGGCGACGCGTGGACAGATGAGCTGGAGCGCGGGCACACAGTGGAAGTTGCCCCGACAAGCACCTTGCCGGGGTTGCCTTCTTGCCGGGCCCGGAAGCTTGTCGCTCTCCGGGTCCTGCCGGGGCGCGTGATGCGCCACGACATGTCTTCTGAGATGCTATTTTCTAGTCTTCCTGGCAAGCTCCTCTTGCCAGGGTCTTGTGAAAATAGGATGGTCCTGTGCTTGGAGCAGCCTTCCCGGCAAGCTCCTCTTGCCGGGGCCTTGCTCTTCTGACTTGTATACTTTGTTCTTGAATGGTTCTAAAGGATCCAGAGCGGGCCTTGGCGGGCGCGTGGTAAGCCCGACCACGGGACGCTGCTACTGCCCGTGCACAAGTCGGGATACTAAGGTACCCCTACTTTAGTACACCGACAGGAGCCCTCGGGCCTGGGCCACACACGGTGCCGAGCGCTGTTGGGCCAGGCCCAAAACAGTGCACGAGCACGCGCGGCCCACGGCGCGCCGTTTTGCACTCCGCATCAGCTGCATCCCTCCCTAACGGCACGCGTCGATTGCGGCATCGTGGGAGAGATCGTGGCCTGTTTCTTTAATGGGAAAATGCGGAACGTCCCCCACTTCCCCCTTAAAAGCAGAGGAAGCAGGGGCAGTTTCCCCCCATTGCCTTCATTGTGTCTTCAATCTCCAGAAACCCCCGCCGCTCTCCGCCTCCCCAAAGGTCGACAGAGAGCCGAGCTCCGCCCTTCCCCCGCCGTCTCCAGCAATCGCAGCGCCGTCGACCTCCCTCGCCGTCCCCGCTATGGCCCCAAAGAGCGACAAGGCGAAGAGCGACAAGGCGAAGAAAGAGAAGTCCGACAAGGCGGCGAAGCTGGCAGCCATGCGGAGGAGGATGGTGGTCTTTCCGCCGAGGCTTGGCGCGAGGGAGCTGCGGGACAAGTATTACCTGTTCTGGGCGAGGGAGACGAAAGCTCACCCACGTACCAGGGTCCTCCCCGCCGAAGCCATCGACTTGTTCCCGGGAGGTTACCACTTCTTTGCTTTGTTCTTCCATTGCGGTCTCTGTCCTCCGTATTCAGAGTTTTTCTGCGATGTGATGAACACATATGGATTCCACCTCTTAGATTTCACCCCGAACGCCGTCCTCACTTTGGTCGTTTTCGCACATCTGTGCGAAAACTATGTCGGGGTCCACCCAAACGTAGCTCTCTTCCGCCACTTCTTCACACCTAGAGTAGAGTCCGGATCTCCACTCTCCGGCGGTATCTCCTGGATCTTCAGGCTTGGCAAGAAGGAGGCGTACTTGATTGGAGAGCTCCGCGGCAAGTGGGAAGAGTGGAGGGCTGATTGGTGCTGGGTAATGGAAGATGAACCCGAGCAGTTTACCTCGCCGCGCCGGACTACAATAGTGCGCGGCAAGGATTGGAGTGACTTGGCCCCGGAGGACGACAAGCTGCAGATTGCCCTCACTAGGATCCTTCGTCTCCGGGCCGCCAACCTTACTGTAGGTGAAGTCGGGGCTGATTTCCTCCGCCGCCGCATTGCTCCTCTGCAGGAAAGGAAGAGACCTGCCTGGGAGTTCGGCAACGCGGCAGACCACATGAGGCTGCGCCCCGGGCTGAATTATAATTTCACCGTCTTGGAACTCAAGGGGATGGTCCGGGAGCTGTTCAAACATGACCCCAAGCACAAGGAGTGGTTCACCCCGTCCCGGGGAGTAGTTCCGTTGTGCAATAATACTGCTCTTAGTGCCATCCGCGCGGCAATGCCCGAGTGCGACTCCCACGGGGTTGTTCCCACTTGGCTGACGCCTTCAGAGGAGACCGTGCAGGCCTTCTTCGATAGCTTGGTTGAACGGCCACGCAACCCGAGGAGAAAAAGGGCCTCACACGGGCGACCACCGACCGGGATGTGGCATATATAGCCAACGGAATGGAGGAGGCCGCCGCAGCGGCGGCCGCGGGAGATTTTGGGAACACCGTGGAGGAAGCGGAAGCGGCGGACGCGGTGAGTCAGGCCGAGGAGGAGGAAATCCTCAAGCTGTTGAAGATTGCGCCCGAGGAGTTTGCCGGGGAGCCTGCCAGGGAGCCTGCCGGGACGAGCGAGGCTGCCGGGCAAGGCACGGAGTCCAGTGAGCCCGCTGAGGAGGACGCCGAATCGGGCCATTCCGACGAAGACTCGGGCGGGTCACTGAACCTCGACGATGCCTCCTCATCGTCGGAAAATTCTCCGCCACCACCAAGTCCTCCGCCTCAGCCGAAGAAGCGCCTCCGCAAGGCCACTGAGACGGTGAAGCAACAGGCGCCCCGACAGCAGCCGAAGCACCGTGCGACACGCGCCACCACGACGAGTAAGGTCGTCAAGGAGGCTCCCCGTGTCCCAGCGGCAAGTGGAGGGGGATCCTCCCGGAGCGGCTCTGGTGTCCCTTCCGCCCCTCGGTCCTCGGCGACGACCGGCGCGGGGTCTTCGCAACCCACGGCTCCGGAGCCCGCCAAGCGCCCGAGGGAGCCTTCTCCTCCAGCTCCTCGTGCCGGGATGCGCGAGGCGGAATTTGACTTCTCCGCCCTTAGCTCCGACGAGGAGGAGGAAGAATAAGCATTTGCAATTTCTTTTTCCTTTGACTCTTGTTCTTGTCTTGGATTCTCTTGCTTGGTTCTGATCTTGTTTGGCTTCCAGGACCTTGACCCAGAGGATGACGAAGAGGGCCAAGATCCCTGTGGTTGACCTTGAGGACGACGAGCCTGTCGCAGCGACGGGGGATGGGCCAGCGACAAACTTGCCGGACTAGCCTGCTGCTCCGGAGAGCAGCCCCCAGCGCAGCCCCCAGCGTAAGCCTTGTGTTCACTTTTCCGCTTGATGGGCGCGCTTGAGCTTGTTATCCTTATTGATGTTTTGTTGTCTTGTGCAGAAGTGGAGCCGCAGCCGCAGGAGCACCAAGAGGCCGCCGATGAGCCGCTTGTTCCACCCTCCCCGCCAAGGATGAGCTCCCCGGCAAGGGACAGCGCTCCGCCAAGGATGGGTACTCCGCCAAGGGCAAGTACCCCGCCAAGGGCGAGCACCCCGACAAGGGTGAGCACCCCGCCAAGGGAAGGCGCCAACGGCCCTCCGCCGGCGGGGGCTTCTACTATGCCGCCAAGGGAGGACTCCCCGGCGAGGGACCCCGTTACCGAAGAGGCCCGCGCAGGTAACCCTTGTAATTTCTTCTTCTTAGATTCTTCTTTTTGGATTTTTGCTTGATGATTCTTTCTTTTCTTTTTCTTCTGTTAGATCCGCCTGCCCCGGAGTCGATGGAGACGGAGACCATCGCCGAGGAGGAAGTGCGCGGCGACGCTGGCGACGCCACCACCGCTGAAGGAATGGTCGGCGCCGACGAGCCAGCCGCTGAGGAGACTGCCCCGACCGCTGACGCAGCAGCTGGGGAAGGGACCGGCGACCGCACTGCTGGCCCTGAGGCCGCAGGAGCGCCGGACGCTGCACCGGCCGCCGACCCTTCCGCCCCTGCGGCTGGGTCGGGCGTCTATCTGGAGGGCGCCAACGGGGTCTTCATCCAAGTCCCGTGGGCGTCTTCATCAAGGGCACCCGCGGAGGGGGAGAGCTTCGACGGAGAAGTTCTCGCCTCCGCCGGGCTGAGGATTGTCGACGCGCCCGGCAGCAGCGACGAGCCTGAAGAGGAGCAACTCCTACGCCGGCTTCTGGCCTTGTACCAGGCCAGGCAGGCTAAGTTGGAGTCCCGGGAGGCTCTGGCTGCCAAGGCTGGTGCTGATCTGGAGAAGCATGCCGCGGAGCTCCGTGCCGCCAACCAGGCGGCCCTCCGGAACTTGGTGGAGGAGCGCGAAGAGCTTGCCGGAGCACACCAAGCGTTCCTCCTCGAGAAGGCCGAGGTGGAGGAGCAGCAGCGACTGGCCGCCGAGGATCTGTCTCGGCGGGAGGGAGAGCTCAACCAGCGGAAGGTCGACCTCGATAGCCACGAGGACGACCTCACCGCTCGTGAGCAGGCCATTGGCGGCGCTCTGCAGGAGGCGAGGGATGCCGCTGCTGCCGCAGAGACCGCCAAGAGGGATCTAGAGGCTAGGGTGGCGCAGTTGGAGACGGGCTTGAAGGCGAGCGAGGACAGGGTTGCCGCGCTCAACGTGGCGCGGGAGAAGGACGCCCACACCAATTAGGAGCTGCAAGTCTGTCTCTCCGAGAAGGGCAAAGAGCTCAACGACGCCAAGGACTCCATTGCAGACTTGGAGCTGAAGGTTTCCACTCTCACCGACTCGCTTGACGCTTCCCGGGACTTTGAAACGAAATTGAAAGAAGACCTCCGGTCTGAAAGGGCGCTGTTGGACAGTGCTGCCCTGTTGCAGAACAACTTCCAGCGAATGGTGGAGCAGTGGACCGAGGAGCTCGTCGCCTCCGCCGCCAACATCGACAAGGAGATGGTGGCGCTGAGGGCGGAGCACCTCGTGTACTCCCCCGACGAGAGCCTCCCCCACAGCGCCAAGCTGAGCCTGTTCTTCAGAGGAGTGGCGCCGGCTCTCGCGCAGCTACGGGAGAAGATCCCCACACAGCTGGCTGACGAGGCGCGCCGGCTTTGCATGGGTACTATGAAGCGGGTGTTGTCGAAGATCGTCTACCGCAACCCCGGGATCAACCTCAACAACGTCCTCCGGACCTTGCCGCCCGAAGCTGACTAGGAGGCGTTGAAGGCGCAAGTTGCCCATATCGTGGCCAAGGCGGGCAAGATCAAGAGGGTTAACGGAGACCGCGTAGACTAGGCTCCCTTCTTTCCGCTTCCCTTGCCGCTGCCGATTAAGTCATGGATAGTAGTTGGTTAGAACAGCGGCAAGTTATCTTGTAATATAACTTTATTTTGGATAGTCAATGCAGCGTTATCTCCCTTGCTTGGATCCTTCACTTTGTATGCTTTCCACCCTACGCTTTTAGGAAACTTGCCGGCAAAGGGACCCTTGCCACGAGCGCTGAGTGCGGGACTCTTAGCAGCCTGCTGGTAATGCCCTCGCCGGCAAGAAACCTTACCGCAGCTAGTCGCAGCACACTTAGGTTGTTGAGCGAACTCGAAAACGAAATAAGGGCGCGACACTTGTCGCAGCTCACTTAAGCCGTTGAGCGTGCTCGAAACAAAGTAAGGGCGCGGCTAGCCACGGGTAGGTTCCTCTGCGCACAGGTTTCCCATACAAAATGTGGTCGTTCAAGGAAGATAACTGAGAATTTTAAAAATTTGAACGCTCAAACTATAGCAACTTAGCTTTAATGGATTGTTTGCTTCTCGGCAAGGCTTTCCTTTCTTGAACAGCACTTGGTCCATACCACTGTCTCCTCCCCCCCCCCCCCCCC
>LR738712.1:315470520-315634893 GCA_902687465.1 Secale cereale | reverse complement strand
GAACACTTCTTCTGCTTGAGAGAAAAAGGAAAAAGGGAGGAAACATAGATATGGAGCCTTGCGGCTTGTTATTGCTTACCGGGATCATGTGCTGCACAAAGTGTCAGATAATGTATGCAATGAAAACAAGAATGCATGAAACGACAAGTCGTGTGAAGCACAAAAGTTTTACTGATGCATGGGGTCTGCGCCCGTCTTTGTACAAAGGTTTACATGCAACAGCGGCAAGACTTGTACAAAAGATGGTTGCCGGAGCGGATCACGGCAACCGCGCCTTATGGGTGAAACTTGCGAAGATGCTCTATGTTCCAGGAGTTGCTCACCGGTAAGCCTTCTTCGGTCTCAAGGCGGACAGCGCCGGGCCTTGTGACTTGCCTCACCCGATAAGGGCCTTCCCACTTCGGCGTCAACTTGTTGGAGTTCTTGGCGGACTGAACGCGCCGGAGAACAAGGTCGCCTTCCTCGAGACTCCTGGCCTTGACCTTGCGGCTATGATAGCGACGCAAGGCTTGCTGGTATCGAGCAGCTCGTACAGCAGCCTGGAGACGGTCCTCCTCGAGGAGCAGTGCATCATCTTGCCGCAGTTGCTCTTGCTCGAGCTCATCGTAAGCGAGCACTCGAGGAGACCCGTATACGAGTTCCGTGGGGAGAACTGCCTCTGCTCCATAGACAAGAGCAAAGGGTGTCTGTCCGGTGGCTCGATTTGGTGTCGTCCTGATTGACCAAAGAGCCGCCGGCAACTCCTCGATCCAGTTTCTTCCGCACTTGTGCAGCCTGTCGAAGGTTCTTGTCTTGAGTCCATGCAGCACTTCGGCATTTGCCCTCTCCGCTTGACCATTGCTCCTCGGGTGAGCAACAGAAGCGAAGCAGATCTTGGCGCCAAGGTCTTTGGCATATTGCATGAAGGTGCGGCTTGTGAACTGTGTGCCGTTGTCGGTGATGATCCTGTTAGGGATTCCGAAACGACAAACGATGGATCTGAAGAACCTGACTGCTGACTGTGTGGTCACCTTTCTCACCGGTTCCACTTCTGGCCACTTTGTGAACTTGTCGATTGCAACGTACAAGTATTCAAAGCCCCCGACAGCACGGGGAAAGGGGCCGAGGATATCGAGCCCCCAGACCGAGAAGGGCCAGGACAAAGGGATCGTTTGAAGAGCTTGAGCTGGCTGGTGTATTCACTTGGCATGGAATTGGCACGCTTCACACTTGGTTACTTGCGCAGTTGCATCTTGGAGGGCTTCTGGCCAAAAGAAACCTTGCCGGAACGCCTTCCCGGCAAGTGCTCTTGCGCCAATGTGGTGGCCACATATGCCTCCGTGTATTTCTGCCAATAGTTTTTGTCCATCTTCCCGGGAAATGCATTTCAATCTGACACCATTGAGTCTTCTTCTGTATAGCTCGTTACCGACGAACTGATACATACTTGACTGCCTGGTAATTCTCTCTATCTCTTCTGGTTCTTCGGTAAGTTCCCCAGTTTGAAGGAAGCGGACGATTTGCTGTGCCCATGTTGGAGCCTGAGGCTCAACAACAAGGACTAAAGGCATCAGTGCTGCTGCGAGAACGTTAGCTTCTACGGCAAAGACTTGCGGCTCTGCCGGAGCTGAACGTCCCCCGGCAAGCCTGCCGGGGCAAGACTTGTCGGGAACGCTTGCTTCAACTGTACAGGCCCTTGGGTCTGCAGGAGCAGACTGTTCCTCAGCAACTCGATCGTTGATCTTGGGGACCTTGGCAGCGGCTTCAGGAAGGTCCGCCGGCAAGTAGTCACTGGAGAACAACTTCCTCTTCTTGCTTGGCCCAATTGATGGTGTAACGGATGGTTGAGTTAGCTTGAGCAGGAAGGTCCCTGGTTCCACAGGAAACTTCATTGCAGCACACTTTGAGAGGCCATCTGCGATATCATTTTGAGCTCTTGGGACGTGCTCCATCTGCAGGCCTTCAAAGTGTTCTTCAAGCTTCCTCACTTCATCGACATAAGCTTCCATCAAAGGGCTCTGGTAGCTCTTGTTTACTTGTCGGACCACCAACTGTGAATCTCCCCGCACAATCAGCTTCTTAATTCCAAGTTCGGCCGCAATTCTGGGGCCGGCAAGAAAACCTTCATACTCAGCAGTATTGTTTGTCGATTGTTCCTTTGGAAAGTGCATTTGGACAACATACTTTAGGTGCTCCCCGGTGGGTGCGACAAGCAGCACACCAGCACCGGCGCCTTGCAGCGAGAAGGCACCATCGAAGTACATTATCCATTCCTTGCTTGCTTCCTGGACGGGGATGTTTGTCTCTGGGACTTCTTCGTTTGGTGTTGGTGTCCACTCTGCTATGAACTCTGCCAAAGCTCTGCTCTGTATAGTTGAAGTACTCTCAAACTTGAGACCAAAGCTTGACAGCTCTAGTGCCCACTCGACGATCCTGCCTGTTGCTTCTGGATTGTGCAATATCCTTTTCAACGGAAAGCGAGTGACCACCGTTATCTCGTGTGCTTGGAAGTAGTGGCGCAGCTTTCTTGAGGCCATGAGGAGGCCGAAAAGTAACTTCTGCACCCCAGAGTATCTTGATCTAGCCCCCTGCAAGAGGGAACTTACAAAATAAACCGGGCGCTGCACCATCTTCTTTCGCACTTCTCCTTGTTCCCGCGCAGACTTGTCCTTGTCGGGGCCAGAGCTTGTCTGGGAAGCCGCCTGCTCGTCGCTGGAAGTGCTTGCCGGGGCTGTGGGCTCTTCCTCTGCCTCCCTCTCCGCTACTAACGCAGCACTAACCACTTGATTGGTTGCTGCTAAGTATAGAAGCAACTTCTCTTGTGGCTTAGGTGCGACAAGTATTGGAGTAGAGGACAGGTATCCTTTCAAGTCTTGCAGCGCTGCCTCCGCTTCCGGAGTCCATTTCATAGGACCTGCCTTTTTCAAGATTTTGAAGAAAGGCAGGGCGCGTTCTGCAGACTTTGAAATGAACCTGCTGAGGGCAGCCACACAACCCGCAAGCCTCCGTACATCCTTGACGCACTTTGGGGCTTCGATCTGCTCGATGGCCTTGATCTTGTCGGGATTGGCTTCAATCCCCCTCTGGGACACAAAGAACCCGAGAAGCTTGTCGGAGGGGACTCCGAAAACGCACTTCTTGGGGTTCAACTTGAGTTGTATCTTGCGCAGATTCTCAAAGGTTTCTTCTAGGTCTTGTATCAGGGTATCTTTGTCCTTGCTCTTGACCACTATATCATCCATGTAGGCTTCTACATTCCTGTGTATCTGTGGCTCAAAAGCAGTGTGGACCACCCTTGCAAATGTTGAGCCCGCATTCTTCAGTCCAAGGGGCATACGTATGAAACAGTAAGTGCCATATGGAGTAATGAATGCGGTCTTCTCTTCATCTTCCTCAGCCATGAATATTTGGTGGTAACCTGTGTATGCATCGAGAAATGAAAGCAACTCACACCCAGCCGTGGAGTCCACAATCTGGTCAATGCGCGGCAAGGGAAATGGATCCTTGGGACATGCTTTATTCACATCAATGAAGTCTATACAAAGTCTCCACTTCCCATTGGCTTTGCGCACGACAACTAGATTGGCCAGCCACGTGGGATGAAGTACACCTCTAACAAGGCCTGCTGCTTCCAACTTCTTGATTTCTTCGGCAATGAACTCTTGGCGCTCCACCGCTTGCTTCCTGACCTTCTGCTTGACGGGCCGCGCATGAGGACAAACAGCAAGCTTGTGCTCAATTACCTTCCTGGGAACGCCGGGGATGTCAGACGGTTGCCATGCGAACACGTCGACATTCGCCCGCAGGAAGTCAACGAGCGCGCTTTCCTATTTGGGGTCGAGTGTAGCACTGATGGTGAAGGTACCACCAGTGCCGTCCTCCTTGGCGGACACCTTCCTGGTTGCCGGTGGAGCTGCCATTCCCTTCTTGCACTTGCCGGTGGAGCTCGATGGTGCGTCCTCGACGGCAGCGCAGCACTCCGAAGAGGTGCGTTTGCCAGAGTGGGCCCCAGAGCTCTAGCCGGACTTGGTCTTGGTCTTCCCCCCGGGAGCTTCAGCGGCAAGTGTGTTGCTGTCTGCCGTGGCTGCTGCATCCCGGTAGATCTTGTCGGCGCAAATTAGCGCGTCCTTCTTGTCGCCGGGGACAGAGATGACGCTTATTGGCCCTGGCATCTTGAGCATGTTGTAAGCGTAGTGGGAGGCTGCCATGAACTTGGCGAGCGCAGGACGACCAAGTATCCCATTGTATGGTAATGGGATATCGGCAACGTCGAATGTGATCCTCTCCGTCCTGAAGTTAAGCTCTCCGCCAAAGGTCACCGGCAGCATGATCTTCCCCTTCGGCTTGCTCCTTCCCGGGTTGATCCCTTGAAAAGTCCCGGTTTCCTCGAGCTCGCTGTCGGGGATCTGCAGCTTCTTGATCACAGCGGAGGAGATCAAGTTGAGGCCGGCCCCGCCGTCTACCAACATCTTGGTGACCTTGAGGTTGCGGATAGTTGGCGAAACCAACATCGGCAAACACCCGACCGCAGTTGTGCGGTCAGGGTGGTCCTCAAGGTCGAAGATGATGGGCGTGCCGGACCATTTCAGCAGCCTGCGCGACTCGACGGGTGGCTCAGCTGCATTCACTTCCCGCACCCATTGTTTGAGTTGGCGGTGGGAAGTGTGCAGAGAGGCACCTCCATCGACACACAGAACATCTGTGGCCTTCTGGAACTCCTGCTCGCTGTTATCTCCGTCATCCATGTCCTCGTCATCATCTTCATCTTCATCCTTGTCGCGGCCCCGGGGAGGTCTGTCTCCTTGCCGCTGCTTGGCCTTGCCGCGGCGTCCTCCCCGGCCATTGAACGGCCGCTTCTTGCTGGGTTCTCCCCCGCCTCCTTGGGCCTTCTCCTTGTCGCGGCGCTCGTATTCAGCCTTCTGCTGTTCTACGAGGTACTCTACTCTCTTGCAGTTCTGGAGATCGTGGCCCTTGGTGCGGTGGATCTTGCAGTACTGCTTGTCGGAACCATCTTGCTTGTCGGCTGCCGCTACAGGGGCGGCCTCCTTGCCGGAGCCACCAGCCTGTGTCTTCTTGGCGGCAGCCTCCTTGCCGGACTGCTCGACAACCAGTACCTCCTTGTTCTTCTTCTTCTTGTTGTTCCGCCGCCAGTTTTTCCTTGCCGGGGCGGCATCCTCGCTGTCACTTCCTCCTGCTCCAGTATCCTCTCCGGGGAATCTCCTCCCTTCTTCAGCGCGCGCACACTTGTCAGCCAGAGTGTAAAGCTCGCTGACGTCCCGGATCTTGGTCATCGCCATCTCCTCCCTCATCCGGCGGTTACGCATGTTCTGGTGGAACGCGCTGATAACTGCGGCAGGGTGGACATCGGGGATGTTGTGCTGAACGCGGCTGAACCTCTGGATGTACTTGCGCAGGGACTCTCCCTCCTTCTGGGCAAGAATGTGGAGATCGCTCTCCTGGCCGTGGGGTTTGTGGCCGCCCGTGAAGGCGCCGACAAACTGGTGGCACAGATCTGCCCAAGAAGAGATGGAGTTCTCCGGCAAGTGCATAAGCCAAGACCTGACGTTTGGCTTAAGCACGAGCGGGAAGTAGTTTGCTAAGATCTTCTCGTCGCGTCCCTCGGCAGCCTGCACCGCAATGGTGTAGATGCTGAGGAACTCAGAGGGGTGTGTCTTGCCGTCGTACTTCTCGGGTACGTCGGGCTTGAAGTTCTTCAAGCTGGGCCACTGGACTTGCCGCAGCTCTCGGGTGAACGCAGGGCAACCTGCCGCATACGGCAAGTCGCCTGGTTCACCTGGCGCGTGCAAGTCGACAGCGGTCCCAGCGCGCTGGTCGGACTATCTTCGGGCTTCTCTTCGACGCTCGATACGTGTCCGAGCGTCCTCTTGTCGCCTGTCGTCGAGGACTTTGGCGCTGATCGCGGCGAGCCCGCGGATACGACGACGCTGTGGAGTCATCGTCGACGTTGATCCGGCGGGTCGGCGATTTATGCTTCCGCAGCGGGGAGTGCACGGTAGTTGCACACCCGGCGGTCTTGTCTCCATCGGCCTTCGCTTGGTCGACTTGCCGCGGCCGTGATGTTGCCGGCTGCTGCGGCGTGTCATTGTTGGCGAAGGCGATGAGGCTCTGGATCGTAGCCCTCCAGTCTTCGGCCTTGTCCGCCGCTGGAGGGAAGTCGAGGAGCAGCTGGGCTCTAGCTAGAGCTTCTGCTGGAGAGGAGGGAAATGGTGGCGAGCTGTGCGAGGAGCGAGATACGCTCGGACTTCTAACCGCGTTAGAAGGAGCATGTTCTCGCCCTGGCGACCGCGCCTTGCTCGTGCCAGGACGCTGGCCTTGAGCGTCCCGTGACCCGCCGGCTTGGCCACGTCCCAGCAAGCGTATGGTACCTCCGGTACCACGTCGCTGTTGGTCTGGCACCTCATGAGAGGGACGTGGTGCGTGCACGGACGCCGAGGCTTTGGAGTTCGCCCGGTCGTCCGTCTTTTCCTTGGACTTGGTGGCGCCGTGAGTCTCCCCACCGGCGTCCACCCTTCCGCCGGCATCTACCCCACCAACCGTCGGTTCTGGTGGTGGTGGGATCGACGCGGACGGGCCTCCGACCTCCGAAGCCTTCTTCTTCGGAGGCATGTTGATGTAGTCGATGAAGCTGGCGAAGTTGATGAAGTCGCTGAAGGTTGCGCCCGCGTGAGCGCCGGATCAGGTTCGCACAAACTCGACGCCCCCTACCTGGCGCGCCAAAGATGTCGGGGAAACTGGTCGCCCATGAACACCTATGGGACCGGAGCCCCTTCTACGGTACGGCAAGGGTGCGGAGGGAGCACAAAGAGCAGATCGAGGGGCACACGCGGGCAGTTTACCCAGGTTCGGGCCGCGTGGATGCGTAAAACCGTACTCCTGCCTTGGTTGTATTGAGTTTGTGAGCTCGGGAGCTTGAAGATCTACAGTACTAGCTGCACCGAGCGTGGGAGTGGTCAAGTTTCTGGGATCGAACCCCCTCTACGTTGTGCATGGGCCTCCTTTTATAGCTCAAAGGGGTCACCAACAGGTGTTAACGTACAGGAGGGTAAAATTGTAAAAATGGTGGTGGTTGTAACAGTGCATGAACAGTGTATGCACAGTGGTCTATACCTAACCCTGACGGTGGGGGACAAGGGCATTGAATGCCCGTCGCCGTCACCCCAAAAGCGTCCATCCATGCGTCTTCGTTCGCCACGAGGGAGGCTTCGTCACCGTGGCTTGCCACCGTGTCCCCCAGGCTGCACAGCCATCCGCCACGTGCCCCTGGAAGGGCCCCAGGGCGACGCGTGGACAGATGAGCTGGAGCGCGGGCACACAGTGGAAGTTGCCCCGGCAAGCACCTTGCCGGGGTTGCCTTCTTGCCGGGCCCGGAAGCTTGTCGCTCTCCGGGTCCTGCCGGGGCGCGTGATGCGCCACGACATGTCTTCTGAGATGCTGTTTTCTAGTCTTCCTGGCAAGCTCCTCTTGCCATGGTCTTGTGAAAATAGGATGGTCATGTGCTTGGAGCAGCCTTCCCGGCAAGCTCCTCTTGCCGGGGCCTTGCTCTTCTGACTTGTATACTTTGTTCTTGAATGGTTCTAAAGGATCCAGAGCGGGCCTTGGCGGGCACGTGGTAAGCCCGACCACGGGACGCTGCTACTGCCCGTGCACAAGTCGGGATACTAAGGTACCCCTACTTTAGTACACCGACAGTCTGCAACATGAAACGTTGCAGCCCGAAAACGAGTCAGCACATGGAATATGCTGGCAAGGTAACACAAGAGATGCAATGAAAGTAAAGCTATACTATATGCAATATTGCTGGTGGAAAGCTCTACGGTTAAGTTTTTGCGTAAAGCCAATTTTTCCCTACTTTAAAGGAATGCATTTTAATTAACTATCATGGTAGTTGAAACATCGTTGAGAAGATAGACATCCTCTCAACCCCAATTAAAAGTAATCATTAAACCCAAGAAAATTAATTTAGAGTAACATGATGAGATGCACATGACAATCCAAGTACCAGATACTCAAGACGTCCATATCCGGGGACACGGCTAATCATGATCAGTTTGTACACTCTGCAGAGGTTTGTGCACTTTTCCCACAAGACTCGATCGCCTCCGTTTGGTTTCTCGCACTGCATGGTGTTTGAGAAACGGATGACCGAGACAGTCTTTCAGAAGTGCTAGCACCTTACGATCGGGCGGACCGTACCAACCTACATCCCCTACATCTACTAGTCCACCACTTTAAGAGTTCGCACAACTTACTCATACTATGCTAGAGCCCATAATAGCATTGTGGTTGCACACGGAAGTTTCTAGTATGAATAATCTCATGATCCCTTCGAGCCTGGGTGGCGGTCTAAAAGAAAAACAGGCAATCCTGGAATACCCAAATACCTCAATCCACCCACATGTGTATTAAAGTTGCCACCTTAAGTTGAACCATTAATTAACAACTCACATCTGTCATGGATTCCACTCAAACCCAAACCACGTCTACGAGCATAGCATGTGCTAACAGCAAACGTAGAAGTAACTCCCAAGGGTTTGAAGGTAATGCAGGTAATAGGTACTACCTCAAACTACTTCCCAGTACCACAAGTTAATTAATCCTACTCATGCAATGTGTGCGGGTTGAACTAATGCAATGAAAACTGGGTAATTGGAAAGCATGATCAAAGTGTTACTTGCCTTGCTGATGATCCGCAAAACCTAGAGACTCAAAGTAGCAAGCGGCGCACTTCGGGTACTCTATCGCAATCAAACAACAAGCATACAATAAGTACTTAACTAATGCACGGGTAAAAGTCAAATAAGATATATAACCAGAAAGTTCAACTAAAGAACTCCGGTTTGCAAAAAGAATCAACTCGAAAGAAGCAACGAAACTCAAACTGCAAAAGAAACAAGCTCCGAATTACTAGTTGGCCTAAAGTCAAATTTTACAGTAGCCAAAACTTGGTTCAAGTTGATTAAACGTAAAGAGGGCTTCGAGGCGAAGATCTGGGATTTTGAATCACCTGATTCCGACTCTCGAGCGAAAAGAAAAACGCGAAACAAGATCAGGGCAGAAATCACGATCGGAAAAATCGTGGTTAAATACCCCGAAAAAGAAAAACGATGAACAGGCTAACGAACGAACGTTCGCTGTCTGCGATTAACTAACGAAACCGTTCGTTAAAACGAACGTACGGACGAACGTCCACTATTTAAGTAAACCGACGAAAACCGATCTAAACCGGAAAAAAACAGATCTAGGGTTCTTCCTAAAAAAAACCGATCGGAACTTTTCTAAAAAAAAACCAATGGCGGCGTATACCTCGACTCTGACGGGGCGGCGGGATCCGGCGGCGGGGCGGCGGGATCCGGCGGCAGGGCGGCGGGGTCCGGCGGCGCGGGCGGCGCGGCTGGCAGCGGCGGCGGCGGCGGCGGCTCGCGGGCGCTAGGGTTAGGGTTCGGTGCGGCGCGGGCTGAGGGCGAACGGGCTGGAGGGTGCGGCTTATAAAGCCCAGTTTCCCAGTCCGATACGAGACTAGGTCGGTTTCCGCTTTTTTTTTAAATAGAGTCCCGGCGCAGAAAAACTAACGAAAGAAATATCAAATGGACTCCAAAATTTCCGAAATAAATTTTCACCGTCCTCTAATAATATTTAGGACAAAGGAACATTTTTCCCGGACCTAAATGCAATTTTGAAAAACACGTATTTTTCCTATGCTAATAAATCCGAAAATAAATCCAGAAAAATTCCAAAAGTGATTTAAATATTTTTCCTCCAATATTTCTGTTATTTTGGAGAAGTCATATTATCTTCGCTCATTTATTTTATTTAGAAAATTTTTTAGGAGAGAATAATAATTAAAATCACACTGTCCTCGTACCGGTATTTGAGCGAACTCAAATACGAAAACGGTAAAATCCCCAACTCTCTCCGTAGGTCCTTGAGTTACTTAGAATTTCGAGGAACTCCACGAACAAAATGCAAAAACATGAAATGCAAATATGATCTATGTATAACATTCCAAATTGAAAATTTGGGATGTTACAAACCTACCCCCCTTAGAATGAATCTCGCCCTCGAGATTCGACTTGGCTAGGGAACAGGTGTGGGTGGTCCTTGCGTAGATCATCATCTCGTTCCCAGGTGGCTTCTTCCTCGGTGTGGTGACTCCACTGAACTTTGCAAAACTTGATAACCTTGCTGCGAGTAACTCTACTCGAAAACTCGAGAATCTTAACGGGCTTCTCCTCGTAGGTCAGGTCACTGTCCAACTGAATTGCTTCCAGGGGTACTGTGTCTCTAAGCGGTATATCGGCCCTCTCCGCGTGGCACTTCTTAAGCTGCGAAACGTGAAACACGTCGTGCACTCCTGACAATCCTTCTGGCAATTCCAACTTATAGGCAACCTCTCCCATGCGTTCCAAAACACGGTAAGGTCCCACAAATCTCGGGGCTAGCTTCCCTTTAACTCCGAAACGTTTAACTCCTCGCAGAGGCGATACTCTCAAGTATGCTCTGTCTCCGATCTCATAGGTTATCTCCTTGCGCTTCGAGTCTGCATAACTCTTCTGCCTGGACTGAGCTACCTTCAGTCTATCCCGAATCAACTTAACCTTCTCCTCAGACTCTTTGATTAAGTCTGGTCCAAACAATTGTCGGTCTCCAACTTTATCCCACGACAACGGTGTTCGGCATCTCCTTCCATACAATGCCTCGAACGGTGCCGTCTTCAAACTGGATTGGTAACTATTGTTGTATGAGAACTCCGTGTAGGGCAAGTTGTCATCCCAACTAGATCCATAATCTAAAGCACAGGCTCTCAACATATCCTCCATAATCTGATTGACTCTCTCCGTCTGTCCATCTGTCTGCGGATGAAAGGTTGTGCTAAACTCTAGCCTGGTACCCAAAGTTTCATGTAACTGATTTCAGAACTTTGAGGTAAACTGATTTCCTCTATCAGATACAATACTCCTCGGAACTCCATGCAGACATCCAATTCTGGTCATGTATATCTTAGCCAACTTCGCACTAGTATATGTGGTTTTCACCGGGATAAAGTGGGCTACCTTCGTCAATCGGTCTACTACTACCCAGATTGAATCATACCCAGCTTTGGTCCTGGGCAATCCGGTGATAAAATCCATACCAAGCTTCTCCCACTTCCATTCGGGAATTGGCATAGGTTGTAACAATCCTGCTGGCTTCTGATGTTCTGCCTTTACTCTCTGGCATACATCACAAACTGCTACATACTCCGCAATATCCTTCTTCATATCGGTCCACCAGAAAATATCCTTCAAATCCAAATACATCTTAGTATTTCCTGGGTGAATCGAGTATGGTGAATCATGGGCCTCTTGTAAAATCAACTTCCTGATCTCCGGGTCATTGGGCACATAGATTCGATCCTCAAAACATAAGTTGTCGTGTTCATCCTCACGAAAACCTCTAGATTTTCCTTCGCTCATCCTCTCCTTTATATCGACAATCTCCTTGTCAGCTTTCTGAGCTTCTCTAATTTTATCCATCAAGGTAGACTGGATTTCTAGTGTTGCTACATAGCCTCTCGGAACTATCTCCAAACATAGTTCTCGTAGGTCCTCGGCTAACTCCTTTGGAAATTCTTCCATCATTAGGGTGTTGACATGACTCTTACGGCTTAGCGCATCAGCTACTACGATAGCCTTTCCAGGATGATAATGCAATCTCATGTCATAATCCTTAATGAGTTCCAGCCATCTCCTTTGCCTAAGATTCAGCTCCTTCTGAGTGAATATGTACTTCAAACTCTTATGATCCGTATATACTTCACAATGGTTTCCAATGAGAAAATGTCTCCACGTCTTCAATGCATGCAATACGACTGCTAACTTCAAATCGTGGGTGGCATAGTTCATCTCATGAGGTTTCAGTTGTCGTGAAGCATACGAAACAACTCTTCATTCCTGCATAAGGACAGCTCCAAGTCCTTGACGTGAAGCGTCGCAGTACACCTCATAGTCCTTATGTTGATCTGGCAGGATCAACACAGGGGATGATACAAACCTTTTCTTCAACTCCTGGAAACTAGTCTCACATTCTTCGGTCCAACTAAACTTGGTGTCCTTCTTCAACAACTCCGTCATTGGCTTTGCAATCTTCGAGAAATTCTCGATAAATCTCCGGTAGTATCCTACGAGTCCAAGAAAACTCCGGATCTCTCCAACTGTTGTCGGTGCTTCCCAACTGGTCACAGTGTCCACCTTAGCGGGATCTACTGCTATTCCTTGTCCGGATATAACATGTCCGAGGAATCCGACTTCCTTCAACCAAAACTCGCATATGCTAAACTTGGCATATAACTGATGTTCTCTGAGCTTCTCCAATACCAAACGCAAATGCTCTTCATGCTCCTCTTCATCCTTCGAGAAGATCAAAATATCATCTATGAACACTACGACGAACTTATCCAAATACTCCATAAACACTTTGTTCATCAGGTTCATAAAGTAGGCCGGTGCGTTTGTCAGACCAAACGACATAACGGTATACTCATACAACCCATACCTAGTGGTAAAGGCCGTCTTAGGGATATCTTGCTCTCGAATCTTCAATTGATGGTACCCTGATCGCAGATCGATCTTAGAAAATACCTTAGCTCCTTGCAATCTATCGAACAGATCAATGATCATTGGCAGTGGGTACTTATTCTTGACCGTTACCTCATTCAATCCACGGTAATCAACAACCATTCTTAACGATCCATCCTTCTTCTCCACTAGAAGTACTGGCGAACCCCAAGGCAAAGAACTTGGGCGTATGAATCCTTTATCCAGTAACTCCTTAATCTGCTTCTTAATTTCCTCCAAATCCTTTGCGGGCATCCTATATGGTCTCTTAGAAATTGGCCAGGTGCCTGGCAAAAGCTCAATCAAAAACTCTATATCTCTATCCGGTGGCATGCCAGGTAACTCTTCTGGAAACACATCCGGATAATCCTTCACTACTGGCACTTCCTCCTGAACAACTCCTGACAGGGAATTTAATCTACTCCTCTTTGACTCATGCCGGGATACATACTTGATCCTTCTTCCATCCGGCGTAGTAAGCAAAATGGTCTTACTAGCACATTCAATATTCCCTTCATACTTAGATAACCAATCCATGCCTAATATCACATCCAGTCCTTGAGATTCCAATACTATTAGGTCCGAAGGGAAAATGTAATTACCAATCCTTAAGGGCAACTGATCACACCATGACTTAGCCATATACTCTGCTCCTGGTGAGGTTACTAACATGGGCGATCTAAGGGCTTGGGTCGGCAGCTTATACTTATCCACGAATCCCCTTGAAATATATAAATGCGATGCACCAGTATCAAAAAGAATGAGTGCAGTAAAGGACTTAAATAAGAACTTACCTATAACTGTATCTGGTTGCTCCTCTACTTCTTCCATAGTCACGTGGTTCACTTGTCCTTTGTTGAACGGGTTGGGCTTCTTCCCGGCGCTTCCATTGTCGTTCCCATTCTTAACTTCTGGGCATTCATTAGCATAATGTCCAGTATTCCCACACTTGTAACAAGTGACATGGCTAAAATCCCTCTTGGTGGGTGTGGATGGTGTAGGGCGGTTCTGGTTTCCATTGGCTCCATTCCCATTCCCATTACCATTGCCATTCTTGGTGCCATTGTGGTTGTGTGAGCTACTTCCTCCATGGGTATGCTGAAACTGTCCTACCGCTTTAGGGGTAAAGCGAGGCTTCTGCTAAGCTCCAGAATTATACTTTCCTTGCCCATACTTCCTCTTACGACTCTCAATCTACTGATGCTTCCTTTCAATCATCAGGGCACGGTCAACCAACTCCTGATAGTTATTGAAAGTTGCCACCATCAACTGTACGCTCATCTCATCATTCAGCCCTTCCATAAATCTCTTCTGCTTCTTGGCATCTGTGGCCACATCATCTGGGGCATAACGAGATAGGGTACTAAACTCATCCACGTACTGAGCCACAGTACGGTTCCCTTGGCGCAAGTTGCGAAACTCGTGCTTCTTCATACTCATTGCTCTAGTCGAGACATGGGCAGTACGAAAAGATTGCTGAAACTGATCCCAAGTCACGTTGGCTACGGGGTAAGTGGGTGTGTAATTCTCCCACCATGCTGCGGCTGGTCCAGACAACTGGTGTGCGGAAAATTGCACCTTCTCAGCCTCCGAGCAATTGGTGGTGGTCAAATTCCTTCCAATCTTGCGTAGCCAGTCATCAGCCACAATTGGTTCGATGCTGCTAGCAAACACAGGTGGTTGCAACCTTAAGAAACGTGTCAGGTTGTCCACAGGTGGTGGTGGTGGAGGGTTGTTGTTGTTGTTCTGGTTGTTTTGAGTGTTCTGGACAAGAAGTTACATCAGGGTGTTCTGCTGCTGGATCAATTGAGTGAGCTCAGGGGGAAACTCGAATTCACGTCTTGGAGGCATCTGATGGGTGTAGAGGGAAGAGATTAGAATAGAAAAGAGGTCTAAGGGAAAATCACTACCCATATGCACCTGAGAGAAACACACAATCATATCACACCAATCAATTTCAAACAAGGTCTTACAAATCTAACGATCGTTACAAAGGTGTTCTAAATCTAATATATGGAGGCAAACTACTAGTCACAGGGTGGTCATCTAAAAATATTGATCGGCAGAGGATTCCATAATTCTGCTCCAGCTTCATCTTCATAATCTTCATCCTTGCTATCCTCAGCTTCCGAATCCGTGTCATCTATGATGATATAGTCTTCCGGTGGAATCTCCTTGGGTTCTTCTTCCTCGTATTCTTCTCCCATGGGTATCCCTAACTTCCGGGTCAAATCATCATTCTTCTCCACAAGTATCTTCATCTCCTCCTTATATTCGTCGCGTGTAGACTTAAGTTCTTCCTCTAGCTCCAAATTCCTATTTAGGGCCTTCTTCAAATCTATCATCCCAGCACACATCTGGTGCTCTTGGCGACGAATGTGGTGGTTCAACTCCTGGATGAATGTTGCAATGGATATACCCTTCCGAGTGCTGATCATATCCCAATTCTCATCTCGGCATCCACAAATCTGGTAGATGGTGTCCTTTAGCTCCTGCTTGTAGACTTCTCCAATCCTTCCCATAGCAATGTGGGCTGCCATGCTCCTTCCTAGGCTCCATGTGGGTGCATTAAAGGAAAATGCTATGAGTGAGGTGACGGGTGAAAACGTTCTTCCTGGAACTTGAGCTTGAATCAACCAACGCTCCTCCTCAGGTAGAGTGGCATTGTAGGTTCCAGTGAAACTTGGTAATCCAATGTGTAGATATCTGGTGACTTCCTTCAGGTGTCGTCCAAATGGCGTGTCGTCATCCGGTTGCATGAACTTGTGCTTTGCTTCCACCATCCTAAAGAATAGAAAAGATGAGGAGTCAGAAGAGAGAAGAGTGAATTGTGTTCTAGGGCTTGTCTTAGTGGTCGTGTCCTACAGTCAGCGTGTGCTCTGATACCATCTTGTAGCGACCAGACCTCAAACAATCTGATCTCCATGCATCAGTGTCATCCCTGGATCAGTAATGTTGAAACGCACGGTACTTGAAGGATTTATAACAGAGTAGCAATCACACACTTATTACATCGATAGTTCAACGATGAATTTATTACATAAATCATGGCTGAAGGCCATCTAACACGATAACAGCGGAAGGCTTGGAAGATAAGTGAGTCCATCAACTCCAGCGGCATCACTGAGTATAGAACCACGACCTAAAAGGGCATCTTACTCGTCGTCTGAAAAGTCTGCAACATGAAATGTTGCAGCCCGAAAACGGGTCAGCACATGGAATATGCTGGCAAGGTAACACAAGAGATGCAATGAAAGTAAAGCTATACTATATGCAATATGGCTGGTGGAAAGCTCTACGGTTAAGTTTTTGCATAAAGCCAATTTTTCTCTACTTCAAAGGAATGCATTTTAATTAACTATCATGGTAGTTGAAACATCGTTGAGAAGATAGACATCCTCTCAACCCCAATTAAAAGTAATCATTACACCCAACAAAAATAATTTAGAGTAACATGATGAGATGCACAGGATAATCCAAGTACCAGATACTCAAGACGTCCATAACCGGGGACACGGCTAATCATGATCAGTTTGTACACTCTGTAGAGGTTTGTGCACTTTTCCCACAAGACTCGATCGCCCCCGTTTGGTGTCTCGCACTGCATGGTGTTTGAGAAATGGATGACCGAGACATAGTCTTTCAGAAGTGCTAGCACCTTACGATTGGGCGGACCGTACCAACCTACATCCCCTACATCTGCTAGTCCACCACTTTAAGAGTTCGCACAACTTACTCATACTATGCTAGAGCCCATAATAGCATTGTGGTTGCACACGGAAGTTTCTAGTATGAATAATCTCATGATCCCTTTGAGCCTGGGTGGCGGTCCAAAAGAAAAACAGGCAATCCTGGAATACCCAAATGCCTCAGTCCACCCAGATGTGTATTAAAGTTGCCACCTTAAGTTGAACCATTAATTAACAACTCACATATGTCATGGATTTCACTCAAACCCAAACCACGTCTACGAGCATAGCATGTCCTAACAACAAACGTAGAAGTAACTCCCAAGGGTTTGAATGTAATGCAGGTAATAGGTACTACCTCAAACTACTTCCATGTCCCACAAGTTAATTAATCCTACTCATGCAATGTGTGAGGGTTGAACTAATGCAATGAAAACTGGGTAATTGGAAAGCATGATCAAAGTGATACTTGCCTTGCTGATGATCCGCAAAACCTAGAGACTCAAAGTAACAAGCGGCGCACTCCGGGTACTCTATCGCAATCAAACAACAAGCATACAATAAGTACTTAACTAATGCATGGGTAAAACTCAAATAAGAGATCTAACCTGAAAGTTCAACTAAAGAACTCCGGTTTGCCAAAAGAATCAACTCGAAAGAAGCAACAAAACTCAAACTGCAAAAGAAACAAGCTCCGAATTATTAGTTGGCCTAAAGTCAAATTTTACAGTAGCCAAAACTTGGTTCAAGTTGATTAAACGTAAAGAGGGCTTCGAGACGAAGATCTGGGATTTTGAATCACCTGATTCCGACTCTCGAGCGAAAAGAAAAACATGAAACAAGATCAGGGCAGAAATCACGATCGGAAAAATCGCGGTTAAATACCCCGAAAAAGAAAAACGACGAACAGGCTAACGAACGAACGTTCGCTGTCTGCTCTTAACTAACGAAACCATTCGTTAAAACGAATGTACGGACGAACGTCCGCTATTTAACTAAACCGACGAAACCGATCTAAACCAAAAAAACAGATCTAGGGTTCTTCCTAATAAAACCGATCGGATCTTTTCTAAAAAAAACCGATGGTGGTGTATACCTCGACTCCGGCGAGGTCGGCGGCGGGGCGGTGGGGCGGCGGGGTCTGGCGGCGGCTGGCGGCGGGGTCCGGCGGCGCGGGCGGCGCGGCTGGTGGCGCGCGCGGCGGCGGCGGCGGTGGCGGCTGGCGGGCGCTAGGGTTAGGGTTCGGCGCCGCGCGGGCTGAGGGTGAACGGGCCGGAGGCTGCGGCTTATAAAGCCCAGTTTCCCGGTCCGATACGAGACTAGGTCGGTTTCCATTTTTTTTAAATAGAGTCCCGGCACAGAAAAACTAACGAAAGAAATATCAAACGGACTCCAGAATTCACGAAATAAATTTTCACCGTCCTCTAATAATATTTAGGACAAAGTGAACATTTTTCCCAGACCTAAGTGCAATTTTGAGAAACGCGTATTTTTCCTATGCAAATAAATCCGAAAATAAATCCAGAAAAATTCCAAAAGTGATTTTAATATTTTTCTTCCAATATTTCTGTTATTTTGGAGAAGTCATATTATCTCCGCTCATTTATTATATTTAGAAATATTTTTAGGAGAGAAAAATAATTAAAATCACACTGTCCTCGTACCGGTATTTGAGCGAACTCAAATACGAAAACGGTAAAATCCCCAACTCTCTCCGTAGGTCCTTGAGTTGCTTAGAATTTCGAGGAACTCCACGAACAAAATGCAAAAACATGAAATGCAAATATGATCTATGTATAACATTCCAAATTGAAAATTTGGGATGTTACAGAAAAGCACTACAAATAAACTCTGAAAGGTTGAAAGTTGGCATGGTATCATCAATTCGCACACATAGCATCTGCTAAGAAGATGAGAGGGTTACGCCGAAAATTGCATGCACTTCGTGTACAAAATGGACAATCTCTTTTGAAGTATCAGAGTTTCATACGAAAACTCATCTGTTACGAAGGTATTTCATTTTTTTGAACTTATTTGAACACTAGACTTTTTGAGTGCTCAAAATGCACCATTCAGAGCCATATCATCAATTTTCAACCCTTGCTGTCTTCGATTGGTATTTTTCATGCATGTACTGATTTTTTAAAGCTAGGTGACCCTAAAATTGGAAAGCACTACAAATGAACTCTGAAAGGATGAAAGTTGGCATGGTATCATCAATTCACACACATAGCATCTGCTAAAAAGATGAGAGGGTTACGATAAAAACTAGATGCACTTCGTGTACACAATGGACAATCTCTTTCGAATTATCAAGGTTTCATACAAAAACTCATCTGTTACGAAGGTATTACATTTTTTAACTTATTTGAACACCAGACTTTTTGTGTGTTCAAAATGCACCATTCAGAGACATATCATCAATTTTCAACCCTTTCTGACTTCAATTGGTATTTTTCATGAATTTACTGATTTTTTTAAACCAACATGACCCTAAAATTGAAAAGCACTATAAATGAACTCTGAAAGGTTGAAAGTTGGCATGGTATCAACAATTCACACACATAGCTTCTGCTAAAAAGATGAGAGGGTTACGACAAAAATTGGATGCACTTCGTGTACAAAATGGACAATCTCTTTCGAAGTATCAGGGTTTCGGACAAAAAGTCATCTGTTACAAAGATATTTCTTTTTTTGAACTTATTTGAACTCCATACTTTTTGTTTGTTCAAAATGCATCATTCAGAGCCACATCATCAATTTTCAACCCTTTCTAACTTCATTGTGATAAGCAAGAGCTCCCCCTAAATTTGTGCATTATTTAAGATTTGCTTTTGAAAGCAAATGCACAATCGATTAGGATCATGGGTTACTCTTCCATGTCACATACATCTTGGTGGAGCGCTCAAAATGATAAGATTTAAGCAATAAACACTCATCACCAAATTAACAAGTGAATGATTATACACAATCACATAAGCACACATTAAGCATAGTATGATGTGATGAAGCACAGGTAGTATCTCACACACATAGGCCAATTGTAGCAATAACCAAATGATCAAACGAAGTAACAAGAAAAAAAACCAAAAGAGACAAGAAACTCTCTCTCGAAGCCTAATGATCTATACACTTTCTCCCCCTTTGGCAACAAGTTACCAAAAAGCTCGAAAATGCATAGTGCTATGCGGCACTCTAGGCATGTTCTCCAGGAGCTGCAGAAGAAGTCTTCTCGCCGGAGTGCGTAGATTGCATGGAGATGAGAGCATCTGCAAACATTTCCGATGAAGTCTGTGGAGCTAGAGGTGTTGAAGCTAGAGGAACAACTGTAGCAGTGGTTGTAGGAGCTGAAAGTGTAGGCCTAGACTCATCAACTGGCACAACTGAAGATCTTGGTCCTCTTGGGACTCTCTGAAAAGCATCTGTCATATCTCTATCCTTAGCATCTTCCTTGAGCTTCTCCACAGTAGCTTGGATCTCTGTGACCTTCACATCTAGATCATAGAACTTTGTCTCAATGATCCTTTTAAGGCTCGCTTGATTCTCACTCAAGTTGGCCAAACTCTTCTCAATCCCCAGAGTGGCCTCAAGCAGATAACTGAGATAATCTTGCTTGGACTTAGGAGCTCCTGAAACACTTGCGTGCTTGGCTGCCTTTGCTTGAGCAATCTTCTCTTGGCCTTCAACTGAAGTGGGATGGGATGCATCCATGACAACTTCATTGTCCTCGAAATCTGGCCTAAGACGAAGATGCCTCTTGTCAAGCAGATATTCCCTTTCTCAACCTTGGAGTTGATAAGCATCTGAATGTGAGGGGCATATCCACACGACCTTTTCTGGTCTGCTGCTGTCCTCTTGATTGTCTCCACAATCAGGATCATGATTTTGAACTTCTCGGGAACATCAAACATGTGGAGCAAGTTGATGGAGTGACCCTGAATCATTATATGATCTCCTGACTTGGGCAACAAGGTGTGCCTCAGAATGGTGTTGATGGTGGTCAGTCCAGACAATAGATGATATATGGAGCCAAGCTTATAAGTCTGCAAATATGAGTGAGAAATTGGCTTGTACATATTTTCCATAGAATTATGGTCCATCTTGGGCTTGGCATACACATCTGTGTCATTTTCATCCTCCTTGGGAGCATTGAGCAAACTTGCCCACTCAGCAACAGTTGATTGGTATCTTGTTCCTTCAGTCATCCGTACAGTTCTACCATCTGGATAGAAATGAGCAGTGGAGTAGAATTGCATGATCATCTCATCGTTCCATCTAGACAGTTTCTTTCCACAAACTTGTCAACATCATTCTGCCTAAAGCTCTCATGCACACCTAGAAAGAAATCAGTATGTTTGTCAATGTATTTCCAATCAACCCACTTCATGTCATAGACAATGGGCTTCTTGTCCAACAATACTTTCTCATAGAAATCCTGCTATTCCTTGGTGTGAAACCTATAGTCCACATCCTTCCTTAGTTTCATGTTTTCAACAACAAGATGGGCATCATTATGATCTGGAATTTTTGGCTTAAGTTTTTTGAGCATCAAGGACTCATCATTATCTGAGGATTCTTGATCTTGATCTTCCACTTCCTCAGGAACATTTGGCACTGGGGCCTTGTTCTTCTCAGCTGCTGGAATGTCTCTAGTGGACCTCTTGGGTGCAGAAGCTTTGGGGCAGCTTTGGGCTTAGATGGATCAGCCCTGGCTTTGATGGCATCCCCATGAGCTTCTGAGTCTTTGCAGCAGGTGCAATAGGCTCATCGGCATCATCATCAGCATCATCATCATCTCCCATGGATGGCTTGCCAACCGCTCTGGCTGTGGTCTTCCTAGCTCTCTTCTTAGATCATCTTGGCTCATCATCTCTTGTTTCAAGAGTAAACACCATAGTCTCTTGAGTGGAGGCTCTGACTTTTGACATTGGAACTCTCTTGGCACGGGCCTTCTTGTTTAAGCTAGGCTTAACAAATCTAACAAATTCTTACTTGTTGTCAGCCTTCATCTTTGAAGTGACCTCTTCAGCCACAAAATCTTCATCCTCACTATCAGAAGTTTTCTTCTTTCTTGTCTTGGTAACAGCCTTTGGCAGATTGCTTGGAGTGCTTCTGCTGCTCTCATAGTAGCTGCTATTGGAGGGACTAGAGCCCTCACTCAGATGTTCCTGCTCCTCTGACCTGTTCTGATTATCACTGCCCTCAGACATCTCTGAAACTGCAAGCAGACCGTGTGAATAGACATAGTTGAGGTAGAGTGGATGAGCATCCCAAAGTGCAGAGATTTTGCAAAAGAATTGAGTAAAAAGCTTAGTTTTAGGTTTCTACAGAAAGCATTTCGGAGCTACCGATTTGTTAAACTCGATGACACTGAAGCAACTTTGAGAGTCTAAACTGGTGAAATCGGTCAGACAGAGACACAGTTCGGTGACTCCGAGATTGCTAGGGTTTCACTGGGAGTTGAACTCAGTCACACCAATTTGTAAGGTTCGGTCAGACCGAAACTTACAAGTACAATGGCCTAAGCCAAATTGGTGAGACCGATTTCTACAATTCGTTCAGTCTGAGATGAGTTTGGTGCAAACCTAACCCTAAAACTTTGAATTAAAACTAATATATACGGAGTTTTTCCTGGATAGGATGATCTCATACGTGGCAAGAATCATGGCATTTACTTTGTGCTTAGAATCAGATTGAGGAAAACACAAAGGGTTGAACTCGTACCGTAACTCGGTGATGAGTTTTCTACGGCGACAACGGCGGCAAAGATTTCTGTTGACGGCGGCAGGGACCAGCGACAGGAGGTCGCGGGTGACGAGAGGATGATCCGGAGACCTCAAGTCGACAGAGTTCGATAGGCGCGGGCAAAAGGATTCAAAAAAGTTTCAAGTTTCGGCCCGTGGGTATATATATCCAGACTCTATCGGTGTGACCGAGTGGAACGACCTGGTGGCACCGAGATGCAAAACTGCTAGCAGTTACTGCAACTCGGTGAGACCGAAATTGCTCTAATCGGTTGCACTGAGATGGAAAACCTAGATCAACTTAATGAACTCGGTATGACCGAAAGGAGAGAATCGATCAGACCGAAATGCACTAAGAGGTTTTGGAAGTTTAAGTCCATGACGAATCGAAGACTCCAAGTGCTCCTCACTTAGAGTGGTTTGAATCTGACTTGATCAAACTTTGTGATGTAGCATGAATAGAGTTCGAGACAAGAAAATCATAGATGGCTAGAGGGGTTTCTTAGGCATTCTTGTCCATCCATTTTGCAAAAGAGGAAAGCCAAACAATCAAAGCAACAAATGGATGTCCTCGAATGAAAAAAGTATGCACTCAACATGCTCACACAATAAGATAGGAAATTAAATATGTGGTAAAACATGCACAATCATTCTAGCATCTATCAAGCCATTGGCGATGACTAGGTCATCTATATATGAGTATATTGACTTAGGAGTCAAATGAGAACATTTGATCATAGGTCATACTCATCGTTTACGATCAAGTGGGGTTACCATTTTTACATAAAGCATTGTTGTGTTCACACCATTATAGTTGCTTTAGCTCAATTTTTAGAGTAAATCTCCCCCTAGATGTGATAGACCCCCTAAGAGGGATGAACTAACCTTGGGTTTTGTCGATGATGACTTCATGTAGGTGTTGAAGATGTAGATGCTCAATGTTGATGTAGATCATTTGGAGCAATCCATTGGAGTGAGTTGCACTTTCAATACCTACATGGGTTAGTCCCACAAGGAACATACAAAGATATCCATGGACATAGAGTGAATTTCACACAAGATGATGTCCATGAAAGCATTAGGTTACCTTGTCCCTTGTCTTACCAACGAGAGGGTTTGTGACTCATTGAACTAGTGCAAGATGTGAAAATTGATTGCGCTTGTCATTGACAATATGAATAAGAGTGAACTATGTTGGCGGAGTCACCCTCGAGAACACTCTAGTTCTTCTTCTTCGGGATCCACACCATCTTGATGGGAATCCACGGAGTTGTAGATGTACTTGATGAAGTAGAACATGATGTAGTCTTGGGAACCCACTTGACCAAGGCCTTAGGAGCTTATTCAAATGCAACAATCTCTTCTTGAATCTTGTCCTTGCCCTTTAGCTTGTTGTATTGTGGTGGAAGATCATATTGAGCTTGTGTCCCCTTGAAGGAAGTAGGATCATACTTCTCTTGCTGAGGAACAAACTTTGTCTTGGGGTAGACCCGAGGGCTCCACCACCCACCAGGGCGCGCCTGGGGGGCTGTCTCGCCCCGGTGTCTCGTGGGCAGCTAGGGCACCCGCTCTAGGTTGTCCTGGATCCAATAATTCTCTTTTATTCCTTAATAAATATGAAAAAAGTTTCGTCCAATTCTGAGAACTTTTATTTCTGTACAAAAACAACACCAAGGTAGTTTGGCTGAAAACAGCGTCCGGGTTAGTTTCATTCAAATCATGCAAATTAGAGTCCAAAAAAAGATCAAAAGCATTAGGAAAATTACATAGGACGGAGACGTATCACACCGCCCCCTGGGGAAAACTTCGAACCCAAGGTGTGGCGTAAAAAATAACAAGGCATTGATAAAGGCCAAGAACCTAAAGGGGCCCCTCGGATGCCTGACGTGTCAACTCTTCTGATACACCTCGGCGATCCTCGAGATCGGAGATGAGAATATTAGTTGAACCTGTTTTCAGGATAGACGATAGAAGACAAAGAACAATTCGAAAGAACCGTGGAACGTCCCCAACTTGAAGACCGGCAGAGGGGGCTACTGATGGTGTCATGGACTAGGGGATACACACCATGCTGTCTCCCGACTAGGTGAATCTGGCCGAGGACCCCAACGATGGTTAACTACTGGGCTCCTTCCAGCAGCCTGACATGCGCTTGAGATGCGTAGGTATTTCCCCAAAGAGGAAGGGATGATGCAACACAATGACGGTAAGTATTTCCCTCAGTTATGAAACCAAGCTAATCGAACCAGTAGGAGAACCACGCAACACTATGTAAATGGTACCTGCACACAAATAATAAATACTTGCATACCGACGCGTTAAAGGGGTTGTCAATCCCTTTCGGGTAACGGTGCCATAAATTGACGCGTTGATGAGATAAAATTGTAGTAGATTGAAATATGCAAATAAAAGCAAATAAAACGAAGTAAGGAATTTTCGTGTTTTTGATAATATAGCTCTGAAAAAACAAAAGTTGCAAATAAAGGAAAAAGGGAAATGGCAATTCAGATCTGAAAGTATATGATAGGAAAATAGACCCGGGGGGGGGGCGTAGATATCACTAGTGGTTCTCTCGAGAAAATAGCATGCGGAGGGCAATTGATAGAAAAGCAAATAATTATGAAGATATCCAAGACACTGATCATGTATACATGCATCACATCCAAGACTAGTAGACCGACTCCTGCCAGCATCTACTACTATTACTCCACACATCAACCGATATCCAGCATGCATCTAGTGTATTAAGTTCATGGGAAAATGGAGTAATGCAATAAGAACGATGACATGATGTAGACACGATCTATTTATGTAGGAATAGACCCCATCTTTTTATCCTTAATAGCAATGATACATGCATGCCTTGCTGCCCCTTCTATCACTCATAAAGGAAACCGCAAGATCAAACCCATCACAAAGCACATCTTCCCATTACAAGATAAATGGATCAAGTTGGCCAAACAAAACCCAAATATCAGAGAAGAAATACGAGGCTATAATAATCAAGAATGGATATAAATCAAGGCAAATCTTATTATAAACTCACAATTCATTGAATCCCAACAAACACACCGCAAGAAGTCATTACATCAAATAGATCTTCAAGAGACCATTGTATTGAGATACAAAGATAGAAGAAGCCATCTACTGCCTATGGACCCGTAGGTCAGTGGTAAACTACTCATGCATCATCGAAGAGGCGCCAATTAGGATGATGAAACCTCTATGATCATGTTCCACTCCAGCGGAGTGCCGGAAAAGGGCTCTAGATTGAATCTCATGGTTCTGAAACTTGCGGCGGCTGGAATAAAATTTCATCGACTCCCCTAGGGTTTCTAGAGTATGCAGGTATTTATAGAGCAAAGAGGCGGTCCGGGAGGTCACTGAGGTGGGCATAACCCACCTAGGCGCACCAGGGGGCTGAGGCGCGCCCTGGTGGGTTGTGCTTCCCTCGGAGCTCCCTCTGGTACTTCTTCAGCCCATGTTGTGTCTTCTGGACCAGAAAGAATCTCCAAAAAGTTTCGCTACATCTGGACTTCGTTTGGTATTGATTTTCCGCGATGTAAAAAACAAGCAAAAAACAACAATTGGCACTGGGCACTATGTCAATAGGTTAGTCCGAAAAAATCATTTAAAATGATTGTAATACATCCAAGAATGATAATATAATAGTATGGAACAATCAAAAATCATAGATACGTTGGATACATATCAGCATCCCCAAGCTTAATTCCTTCTCGTACTCGATTAGGTAAATGATAAAAATAGAATTTTTGATGTAGAATGTTGCGTATCATGTTCATCGCATATTCTTTTCTTTATTGAATGACATTTGGACTTTTATATGGTTCAAAACAATAGTCTAGTTTTGACATGAAGACTTTAATACTCAAGCATACAAACAAACAATCATGTCTTTGAAAAGATCATTACTAAAGCAAGTTATCCCTAGTCCATCATGCTCAATCATTGATCCATTCATGAAACACACTCGCATATTAGCTACAACCAATTCTCAAGTACGATCATTATGCCCCTTAGTTGGTGCTTTATAAGAGAAGATGGAGACTCAAAACAAAAATAAAATTGCATAAAGTAAATAGAGAGGCCCTTCACAGAGGGAAGTAGGGATTTGTATAGGTTCTCGATCTCAAAGCTTAAATTGAGAGATACAAATAATTTTGGGAGGTATACTTTTCCCGTCAACGAAAACGACTTAGAGGTTTCAATACTTTTCCATGCTAGATACATCATAGGCGGTTCCCAAACATAAATTAAAGTTTATTCTATTTTCCACCACTATTTCACAATCCATGGCTAACCGTATCCACGGGTGCCCTCCATACCAACACTTTCCAAGGAATTTATTATTTGACAAGATAACATAAATTTATTTTTCATTTCGAGACTGGGCATCCCTAGTACCTTTGTCGTACTCTCGTGCAATGACAAGTGAATAAACACTCATCTTGAGAATAACACATCTAGCATGGGAAAATATCGGCCACCCCACACCGCCTCGTGAGCGGCACGGCCACTCAAAATAGGAGTTTATTTTGAAATTTAGAGATGGCATATACAAATTTTCTTAGAACGACAAGGGAATACAGCATACAGGTAGGTATGGCGGACACATATGTCTAAACTGGGTTAAAGGATTTTGATGCAGAAGTAGTATTTCTACTTAGTACAAGTGGAGGCTAGCACATAGATTGAGAAGCGACCAATCAATAAAGGAAAAATCACATAAGCGAGCATTGAGCATAACTAATACCTGATGTCTACTACACGCTTCTATTCCTATAGACAGTGTTGGGCCTCCAAGAGCAGAGGTTTGTAGGACAGCAGCAAATTTCCCTTAAGTGAGTAACCCAAGGTTTATCGAACTCAGAGAAGTGGAGGTTGAACGTACCCCTTTCAAGCAACCCTGCAATCAAGATACAAGAAGTCTCTTGTGTCCCCAACACACCTAATACAACTAGGAGTTGTATAGGTGCACTAGTTCGGCGAAGAGATGGTAAAATATGGATGATAGGAGTGGCAAAGCAATGTAATATAAATCTGTAATAAAAAGTGCAACAAGCAAACAAGTGGTAAACGTGAGCACAAATGGTATTGCAATGGTGGAAACAAGGCCTAGGCTTCATACTTTCACTAGTGGCAACTCCCAACAACATTTACATAGTCTAATCACATGATATTTCCCATAAAACATGCAATGGAGACGCACTCGGAGGTCATTCCTTTGTGGTCAAGAGAGGACGAGAATTATGTAGGGCTACAAAAGCACACCTCAAAGTTCGTAGTTCTCAATCTATGGATTTCCCAATGTCACCGCGGCCATCCAAAGAGAGTACCACAATCACCACAACATATCTCCAGGATAGTCAAAGACAAGAACCAAGAGACTCTCAATCTTCAATCAACACACAAAAGAGGAAATAACTCATGAAAATATTATTCTAATCCATGTCCAATAGACCGCTGTCACCTTGGTCTCGGGGATTATACTAGATAAAGACAAGTGAGTACATCAATTCAATACATAGAGGGGGGGAAATATCATGGGATCACCCTAAATTAACATAGCCTATGATCACAACGAAGATCACATCATGGGAGAGAGAATTGACCACATAGCTACACGTACAAGCCCTCAGCCCCGGAGAAGACTACTCACACATGGCCATGGTGAGCAAGAGATTGATGGTGGTGTTGATGGAGAGGTGCAGCCCGGAGAGGAGGAGGCGGCCGGCGGCAGCCGTGGCGGCGGCGGCAGACCTCCGGGGCGGCGGCGGCAGACCTCCGGGGCGGCGGCGGCCCTAGGGGGCAGCGGCTCCTTGGCCCCCCTTCTTCCTTGTGGATGCTGCTGCAATGGTGCTGGTCCTCCCCTCCAAGACGGCGGCCTGGGAGGAGGAAAATTCGTGGCCCTTGGTGACCTAGGTTTCCTCTCTTTATATAGACTCTCGGATTCCCGTCATCAGATTTTGGGCTTCAGTAAAACGGGCTTTTCTCGGCCGTCCGGACTCCGATTTGGACGATTTTAATATCCAGAAGCATCCTCTCGAAATTACCCACAACTTTCGCAACTAGGATTTTTCCGTTTGACGTCGTCTTCGGGCTGGAACGTGACCATCTTCTAAAAACGTTCTCAGACAGATTTCAGGAAAGTCAGAGTCCTACTCCAATACGACTCCTTTTGCGTTTTTGTCAATTTCCAAGTAATTCCTACACAATAAAGTGTAAAACAAGAACATTGTGCACTTTTGCAACCATTAGTAGGTTAGTCCAATAAATGCCTAAAAAGATAGAAAACTTTGATATAAACATGAGTAAATGATGCAAAACAAGCATGTCGCAAGCAAAAATTATGGATACGTTTGGGACGTATCAACATCCCCAAGCTTAATTCCTACTCGTCCTCGAGTAGGTAGAATGATAACATAGATAATTTTTTAGGTGACATGCTACTAACACAATCTTGATCAAGTAATATAGTAAAGCACATGAACTGAAATAAAGTGAACCAAAACAATTGTCTATAGTTGAAAGCAAGTAAACAATGAATAACCAAGTGATCATCTAAGTAAATTCTTTTCATGAATAGTACAATTGAAGACATGAAACTATAAAGTTAAGCACAACTGTTAGCCCCAAAGGAGTTCTCTCATCAAAAGCATTCTAGTAAACACAAAAGGAAGATAAAGTTTCAGCAATGCTTTCCACTTTTTAACATTTTATCTCATGGATAAGTTCAGTGCACAAGGATTATATATAACTAAGCAGAAATTTTGAACATAATCAACTTGAACGCAGGGTTAACACTAGATGCTTTCTTATGGTAGAGGAAGAAGATTAGAACATAGGAAAACTGACTCAACATTTAAAAGTAAAAGATAGGCCCTTCGCAGAGGGAAGCAGGGATTACTCATGTGCTAGAGCTTTTTATTTTTGAAAACATAGAGATATAAAACAATTTTGAGAGATGTATGCTTATGTCAACGAATGGTAATAAACAATGCACTACTACTCATGCCAAACAGAACTTAAGAGCGGCTCCCATAGAGGAATGATAACACTCCCCTTTCTCCTTTGTTTATCACTAGCCAAAGTTTGTCTGATTTCTCAGGTACGATGTGTGAAGGAGGTTTTTGATATTGATATTGATGACATGTAAAGTGGGCTGGGCATACCCTTTTGCCAGCTCTTTTTGCAAAATTAAGGACATGCACATTATTCTTGCACGTCAGGGGTCGTTCTGTCCAACACAAGTAATAATGAACTATCTACCACTTCCTCATGAGCTAAAATAGAGACACAAATAAGGATAAATTTTGAAGGTTTTAAAGGTAGCACATGAGCAATTTACTTGGAATGGCTATTAAATACCATGCATATAGGTAGGTATGGTGGACACCTATGGCAGAATTTTGGCTATGGAATTTGGATGCACGAGCAGCATTCCCGCTCAGTACAGAGTTTTTGGTTTAGCAAGTTTTTAGCAAGCACATGTTAACCGGTACAAGAGAATTATAACATCCTTTCAGCATAATTATAAGACTTCTACACTGTCTTCCTTGTCAACCAACTTACTTCTAAAGAGAAAACAAGAACTTTAAAACTACCAATGGTGAAAAACTAAACAATTGCAAACTTCAATGGTATTTCTTCACTAATAAGACTTTATTAAATGATCTCCATGTTTAGACATCACTACTTAATTTCTCAAAACAATTGATAGGGATCAAGTTACTCAATGATCTTCAAGTCTATGCAAGCTTTTTATTCTTTGCACCACGGCCACACTTGGCATTTACTATACCAACATATTATTTAGCAATTCAAACCAATTCAACTCTCCAAAAAGATATAAGTGAAGCAAGAGAGTACTTTCTATAAAAGAACTAATAGCTCTGAACATGATATGAAATAAAAACAAGAGCTAGAAGCATATAACAAGATAGCTAAAACACTCAAAAAGATATAAGTGAAGAACATGAGTGTTTCATGAAAAAGCGGAGCGTGTCTCTTTGGATGAACTTTCGCAGGGACTCTCCTTCTTTCTGGGCAAGTATGTGAAGGTCGCTCTCCTGGCCATGGGGCTTGTTACCACCCGTGAAGGCGCCGACAAACTGATGGCACAGGTCGGCCCAAGAAGAGATGGAGTTCTCCGGCAAGTGCATGAGCCAAGATCTGACGTTTGGCTTGAGCACTAGCGAGAAGTAGTTCGCGAGTATCTTCTCGTCTCGTCCCCCGGCAGCCTGCACCGCGATTGTGTAGATGCTGAGGAACTCCGACGGATGAGTCTTGCCGTCGTACTTCTCGGGTACGTCGGGCTTGAAGTTCTTCATGCTGGGCCACTGGACTTGCCGCAGCTCACGGGTGAACGCAGGGCAACCTGCCACGTACGGCAGGTCGCCTGGCCCCCCTGGCGCTTGCATGTCAACAGCGGGCCCAGCGCGCTGGTCAGATTGACGCCGCGCTTCTCTTCGACGCTCGATGCGGGTTCGAGCGTCCTCTTGCCATCGATCGTCAAGGACATGGCGCTGATCGCGACGAGCTCGCGGATCTGATGACGCTGTGGAGTCGTCGTCGAGGTTGATCCGACGAGTCAGCGATTTTGGCCTTCGGGGCGGGGAGTGCACGGTGGTTGCACCCCGGACAGTCTTGTCGCCATCAGCCCGCGCCTGGCTAACTTGCCGTGGCCGCGACGTCGTCGGCTGCTGCGGAGTGTCGTTGTTGGCGAAGGCGATAAGGCTCTGGATGGTGGCCCTCCAGTCGTCGGCCTTGTCTGCCGCTGGAGGGAAGTCGAGGAGCAGTTGAGCTCGAGCTAGAGCTTCTACTGGGGTGGCGGGGAGCGGTGGCGAGCGGTGCGAGGAGTGAGATATGCCCGGACTTCTAACTGCGTTAGAAGGAGCAGTGTCTCGTCCCGGCGACCGCGCCTTGCTCGTGCCAGCGTGTTGGCCTTGAGCGTCCCGCGAACCGCCAACTTGACCTTGACCCAGCAGGCGTATGGTACCTTGTGTACCACGTCGCTGCCGGTCCCGCGCCTCCTGAGAGGGGCGCGGTGCGTGCACGGACGCCGAGGTCTTGGAGTGCGCTCGGTCGTCCGTCTTGTCCTTGGACTTGGCGGCGCCGTGAGTTTCCTCGCCGACGTCCGTCCTCCCGCCGGCGTCTACCCCACCGGTCGTTGGCTCCGGTGGCGGTGGGATCGACGCGGACGGGCCTGCTACCTCCGAAGCTTTCTTCTTCGGCGGCATGTCGATGAAGCTGACGAAGCTAATGGAGATTTCGCTCGCGTGAACGCCGGATCAGGTTCACACAACCTTGACGCGCCCCCTACCTGGCGCGCCAAAGATGTCGAGGAAACTGATCGCCCACGAACACCTATGGGACCGGAGCCCCTTTTCGGTACGGCAAGGGGGCGGAGGATGCACGAAGAGCAGATCGAGGCAAACACGCGAGCAGTTTACCCAGGTTCGGGCCGCACGGGGGCGTAAAACCCTAATCCTGCCTTGGCTTGTATTGCGTTCTTGGCTCGGGAGCGAGAAGAGCTACAGTGTTGATCGCTAGGACCGAGCGTGAAAGTGATCAATGATCGGAACCACCTCTACGTTGCGCATGGGCCTCCTTTTATAGGTCAAAGGGGTCACCGACAGGTGGCAACGCAGTCGAGGGTAAAATGTAAAATGGGTGGTAGTTGGAACAGTGTATGCATAGTGCTCTATACCTAACTCTGACGGCAGGGGACAAGGGCATTAAATGCCCGTCGCCGTCGCTCCAAACAGTACAAAAAGCGTCCGTCAGGGCGCCACCGTCCGCCACGACGGTGGCCTTTTCATCGCAGCTTACCACCGTGTACCCCAGGCTGCACAGCCTTTCGCCACGTGTGCCTAGAAAGGTCACAGGGCGACGCGTGGGCGGATGAGCTGGAGCGCGGGTACTTAGTGGAAGTTTGCCGCGGCAAGCGCCTTGCCGCGACTGCTATCTTGTCGCGCCCGGAAGCTTGTCGCTCTCCGGGCCTTGCCGGGACGCGTGACGCGTCGTGGCAAGTCTCTTGAAGTGCCATATTTGGGCCTTCCCGGCAAGCTCCTCTTGCCAGGGTCCTGTACCAAAGAAGTGGTCTTGAGCCTTGAGTGGCCTTCCCGGCAAGCTCCTCTTGCCGGGGCCTTGTCTCTTTAATTTGAATACTTTGTTCTTGAATGGCTCCAAAGGAACCACAGTGAGCCTTGGCGGTCGCGCAGCAAGCCCCGCCACGGGACGCTGCAACTGCCCGTGCACAAGTTCAGGATACTAAGGTACCCTTACTTTAGTACACCGACAGTGTTTTTCTAATTTTTTCAAATTTTCGGTACTGTTTCCACTCCAGTTTTTTAACCGTTTGTCGAAACAAGGCGTGTAATATACCGTTTTTAGTTAAATTTGAAAATCGTGCGGCTGACTACGAAGGGCAGTGGTCGTTTTCGTGAATTTTTTACAAAACGTTGGTCCAAATGATCCAAACGATACACCGTTGGAAAGATATCGTCGAGACGCTACTTTTTCATGTAGAACACCCCCGCTAATTCATTACGGTTTAAGAGCAGTTTTGACATTACAAAAACGCAGAAACTCTGTTTTTCGCGACACCCAAATCGACGCGTTTTTTTGCGCTTCCGAACTGCATGTTACTGCAACACAGAGACCAGCGAACTGCATGTTTGAAAAAACTGTACGTGTTGTTTTTTCTGTACCTTTTTTGACCTAATTTTTTAACCGTTTATCGGAATTATGTGTGTAATATACCGTTGAAAAGCTATGGAGTAGACGCAACTTCGCCATGTTGAACACTTTTCAAAATTCATCATAGTTTAAGAGCAGTTTCGAAAATCGTGCGGCTCACAACGAATGGCAGCGAGCGTTTTTTTGCTTTTTTTTCTAAACCGCTCGTCGGAATGAAACGTATGATACACCGTTGGAAAGGTATCGTCGGCGCAGATCTTGTTCATATCTATTATTTTTTCTAGTTCGCTACGGTTTAAGAGCAGTTTTGAATTTACTAAATCGCGGAATTGTGTTTTTCGAATTTTTTTAAATTTTCGATACTGTTTTCTCTCCAGTTTTCTAACCGTTCGTCGAAACAAGGCGTGTAATATACCGCTGGAAAGCTACGAACGAGGCACAACTTTCATATGTTGAAATGTTTTTGAGATTCCTTACGGTTTTTAGTTAAATTTGAAAATCGTGCGGCTGACTACGATGGGCAGTGGCCGTTTTTCGTGAAATTTTTACAAAACGTTGGTCGAAATGATCCAAATGATACACCGTTGTAAAGATATCGTCGAGACGCTACTTTTTCATGTAGAACACCCCCTCTAATTCATTACGGTTTAAAATCAGTTTTGAAATTACAAAAACACGGAAACTCTGTTTTTCGCGACACCCAAATCGACTCGTTTTTTTGCGCTTCCGAACTGCATGTTACTGCAACACAGAGACCAGTGAACTACATGTTTGAAAAAACTGTACGTGTTATTTTTTCGGTACCTTTTTTGCTCTAGTTTTTAACCGTTTATCGGAATTATGCGTGCAATATACCGTTGAAAAGCTATGGAGTAGACGCAACTTCGCCATGTTGAACACTTTTCAAAATTCATCATAGTTTAAGAGCAGTTCCGAAAATCGTGCGGCTCACAACGAATGGCAGCGAGCGTTTTTTTTTCTAAACGGCTCGTCGGAATGAAACGTATGATACACCGTTGGAAAGGTATCGTCGGCGCGCATCTTTTTCATATCTATTATTTTTTCTAATTCGCTACGGTTTAAGAGCAGTTTTGAATTTACTAAATCGCGGAATTGTGTTTTTCGAATTTTTTCAAATTTTCGGTACTGTTTTCACTCCAGTTTTCTAACCGTTTGTCGAAACAAGGCGTGTAATATATCGATGGAAAGCTACGAACGAGGCGCAACTTTCATATGTTGAAATGTTTTTGAGATTCCTTACGGTTTTTAGTTAAATTTGAAAATCGTGCGGCTGACTACGAAGGGTAGTGGGTGTTTTTCATTAAATTTTTACAAAACGTTGGTCGAAATGATTCAAATGATACACCGTTGGAAGGATATCGTCGAGACACTCCTTTTTCATGTAGAAGACCCTTCTAATTCATTACGGTTTAAGAGCAGTTTTGAAATTACAAAAACGCGGAAACTCTGTTTTTCGCGACACCCAAATCGACGCGTTTTTTTGCGCTTCCAAACTGCATGTTACTGCAACACAGAGACCAGTGAACTGCATGTTTGAAAAAACTGTACGTGTTGTTTTTCAGTACCTTTTTTGCTCTAGTTTTTTAACCGTTTATCGGCATTATGCATGTAATATACCGTTGAAAAGCTATGGAGTAGACACAACTTCGCCATGTTGAACATTTTTCAAAATTCATCTTAGTTTAAGAGCAGTTTTGAAAACGGTGAACTCCATGTTTGAAAAAACTATACGTGTTGTTTTTTCGGTACCTTTTTTGCTCTAGATTTTTAACCGTTTATCGGAATTATGCGTGTAATATATCGTTGAAAAGATATGGAGTAGACACAACATCTCCATGTTGAACACTTTTCGAGATTACGCACGGATTAAGAGCAGTTTTGAAAACGGTGAACTACATGTTTGAAAAAATTGTACGTGTTGTTTTTGATACCTTTTTTGCTCTAGTTTTTTAACCGTTTATCGGAATTATGCGTGTAATATACCGTTGAAAAGCTATGGAGTAGACGCAACTTCGCCATGTTGAACACTTTTCGAGATTCCGCACGGTTTAAGAGCAGTTTTGAAAACGGTGCGACCGACGAATAATGGCAGCGATTGTTTTTTTGCGCTTCCGAACTGCACAAGAAAACCGCACTGCATCAGGGTAGGAGCCGGCGCGACGGTGCTGGGGGAAGGAGGCGGGACGGCAGCGCGGGGGTAGGAGGCGGGGCAGTGGTTGCTGTCCTCGGGGCTCTCCGCGCTAGAAACCTATTTAAGTGGGGGTGTTATGAGAATAAGGTCTTAAGGGGTGTTATTAGAATAGACCCACCCTATATATATATGGTGCGACTAAACGTTAGTAATTTTCATGTTTGCTATGTCCATGGTCGACTATACCGATATATGAGGTATAGCTACTATGTGTATCCAGTACTTTCGTGATTGAGTGTTTTATTTGGAGTTTTATTTGGAGTTCAGTTGCTGGTTTTATTTGATCATTTGTTATCATATTGGGTTTATGGGTTAGATATTTCCCTCCCTTCTATTCTAACACCAGGAGGCTAACAGGATGGATGCTAATCGCGGAGGTCGTGGCCACGGAGCACTTGGACGTGCTCGTGGTCGTGGACGCAGTCGTGGACCAGGTTTTGAGGAACCCATCTTTGAAGAAAACCTTGATGAGGGACATGTCCATGAACCGACTCTGACTCTAAAGGAGACGATGTGCCACCACCGCCGCCACCACCCAATATGGCATAGATGATGTTGATGCAAACCCAGATACTTCAGCAGCTTGCAACCAACGTTGCAAACCAGAATCAGGGTCAACAACCATAGTAAGGATTTGCTGAGTTCATGAGGGAAAAACCGCCAACTTTTGAGGGATCATCGGACCCACCTGATGCTGATGATTGGTTGAAGGACATCAGGAAGACACTCAACTTGGCTAATTGCACTGTGGCTAATCGTGTCAAGTTTGCAGCACCAGCTCAAGGGTGTGGCTGCAGATTGGTGGGATAATTATTGTGAAGCACATGAGGATGCACAAGCTATCACTTGGAATGAGTTTGCAGAAGCTTTCTGCACCGCGCATATTCCTAGGGGCATCATGGAGCTAAAAAGGGATGAGATCTAAGCTCTTACTCAAGGGAAGATGATAGTGTTTGAATATCTGAGTCGTTTCATGCAGCTGGCATGTTATGGAAGGGCGGATATTCCAACTAAAGCTGACAAGACTGCCCAGTTTTTGAAGGGGTTGAACCTTGGGTTGAAGGACATGCTGGTATCTCATGATTTCCTTACCTTTCAAGCACTTGTCAACAAGGCTATACTCCAGGAGAACTCAAGGAGGTATCTAGAGGAACATCGCAAGCGTAGAGCACCACAGAGTCACCATGGGGCAGGTAGCTCATGATAAAGGAACATCGCAAGCATATAGGAACATCGCAAGCGTAGAGCATCCTGGTTATCGTGCACCAAATTCCAAGCCATCAAGGCCCAACAACACATTTCATCCCAATGCTTATAAGAATCCACGAGCTGAAGTGGGAGTTAATCATGCTAATACAGCTGGAAAGGCATGCTTCAGTTGTGGGCAACAGGGTCACTTTGCTATTGCATGTCCCAACAAGAACACCGGTCCCACTCCAGTGAAGTTTAACTTGGGTTCTGCAGCTTATACACCCCCAACAGGATGTGGCCGAGGCATTCTCAATACACTAGGGGGTGCACCTCATGCATTAGGACGTGGCAGGGTCAACAATGTCACCATCGGGCAGGCTCATGAAGCACCAAATGTTGTTCTTGGTATGTTTCCGATCAACTCAAGTTATGGTTCAGTGCTTTTTGATTCTGGAGCTTCCAATTCGTTCATTTTAAAAGGCTTTGCTGAAAACATTTATTTCCAACCAAGTGTATGAGTCGGCTTTGGATGATAAAATCACCTGGGGGTATTTTAAGGACTGGACTAAAGTGTCCTAAAGTGGCCATAGTTATAGAAGGAGTGGAGTTTCTAGCAAACCCTATCATGTTAGACTCCACAGGTTTGGATGTGATTTTGGGTATGGACTGGTGAAGTAAACACAATGCACTAATAGATTGTGTTGGTTCTTCTGTTAATTTAACTAGCATTGAAGGGGCCATTGTGAAATACCAAGCTAGGATTTCACCTCAACCCGAGGTTGATTGAATGCTGAACAAAGTGAAGGAGTTAACTCTAGAGGATGTTCGAGTTCTACAGGAATATCCAGATGTCTTTCTGGATGAATTGCCTGGAATGCCACCAGGCCGTGACATTGAGTTTGTCATTGAGTTAATTCCGAGCACTCCTCCTATTGCAAAGAGACCTTATAAGATGACAACAAATGAATTAGTTGAGTTGAAGAAGCAAATTCAGGAGCTAGAAGAGAAGGGTTACATTAGGCCGAGCACATCACCATGGGGCGCACATGTGCTATTTCTGAAAAAGAAAGATGGTAGCATGTGCATGTGTGTGCATTACCGAGCGCTGAATGCAGCTACTATTAATAATAAGTATACCTTGCCAAGGATTAATGACTTGTTTGAACAGTTGAAGGGAGCATGTGTGCTTTCCAAAATAGATCTCCGATCAGGATACCACTAGTTGAAGATTCGCGTGCAAGATATTCCAAAGACCACCTTTGTTACTCGATATGGTCTCTATGATTTTTGGTTATGTCATTTAGACTCACAAATGCACCAGTTTACTTCATGTATCTCATTAACAGAGTATTAATGGATTGCCTAGATAAGTTTTTTGTTGTGTTCAACGATGATGTTCTGATCTATTCTTTGAGTGAAGAAGAACACGAGAAACACCTTCAAGTGGTTTTGGAGAGGCTAAGGTCTCATCAACTCTATGCCAAATTTAGTAAGTGCAAATTCTGGTTGAAACAAGTGGACTTTCTAGGACACTTTATCTCAGACGAAGGAGTTGCCATGGATCCAACAAAGGTGGAAGCAGTACTCAGTTGGAAGCAACCCAAGAATGTGTCAGAGATACACAGTTTCCTTGGACTAGCCGGATATTACCGTTGGTTCATAGAAGATTTTTCCCGAATAGCAATACCTATGACTCAGTTGTTAAAGAAGGATAAAAAGTTTTAGTGGTCATAAGCTTGTGAAGCAAGTTTCCAAGAACTCAAGAGGAGGTTGACAACTTGTGACACCCCAAGACCGATGCACCAAAAGCCTTCCAATTATTTCATTGTTGTCGTGTGATTACTTTGCTTGTTGCATTTCGTCATAGCATCATTGGCATTGCATAATGCCATCATATCATTAATTTTTTGCAACTCAAAGAAATAAATTGTATGGATCTTCGATCCATATAAACCGAGGGAAGGGTGACTTCTCTTTATAACATATCCTCCCAATATTAGGGAGCTATTATAAAATATTCCATTTTTTTGGAATTAACCATAACACACTTACATTTCAAACTCCTTTCGTCTATAATATTTTTAAATCCTTGATCTTTCTCCTTTTACTCCAATGTAGTTGTGGAGCTTTGATATTATGTCAAAGCCGTCGTATGCCATCTTTGTCAATTTAGATTGATTTGGTCCTCCATATAAATCCCTTGGCTCCTCTTCTCTTTTCCTCTTTCTTTGCTGAAATATGGAAAAGAAAGCCCCTTCTTTTATTTTCTTTTGGTCAGCCGAGCATGCCTCCTGCCCTTTTCCTTTTCTCCCAAGGCCCATTCCTGTAGCAACAGCCCAACTCGCACCCCCTCTTAACCTGAACCCTAGCCCCTTCCTCGCTCGATGCCCCACCGCTCTCCCTCGTTTCCCTGCTCGCGCCGCCAGAGAGGAGTGAGAGCCCGCTCCTCCCGATCCACCTCGCCCTCGCCCTCCCACTCCTTCTCCACCGCTGCGAGCCCCGCAATGCTCTGCCTCGCCCTGCTCAACCCCCCTCCTCATCGCCTCCCATGGTTCCACGGCACCGAACCTCCCTGTCGCCCTCGTCAGACGCTTAGCCCCTCCTCTGCCTCCGGGCATGGCCATATCCGTCGATTGCCTCTCCTTCCGTCGCGACCTCGTCCTCTGCTCTACCCCCTACTCTGCTCCGCCTCCATCGCGCCGAGACCTCGCCTCTATCTCTGGCAGCCCCATCACTGTCGCGCCCCACGCCGCCGCCTTCCCTTTCTCTCCGCATTTACCTCTCCTTCCTCCAATCTACCTCGCCTCTCTCTGTTCTTCTTCAGCTCGAACAGGGAGATCCGCCACCATCTCCGGCAAGATCTAGCTGCCAGGTCATCGAACCACCCGTTTTCATCCTCCTCGTGCTAGATCCGACGAGATCCGGACGATCTCCCCTGCCTGCAGCCGCCACTGCTTGCTGCCTCGGACACCATGGCTATGACCTCCTCCTAGCCTCTACACCGAGCTACTGCTCCATGCTTCACCATCTGCCACCGCCACTTTGCCATGGCCACCGCCGAGACCCCCTGGACCCATCAAGTCGTGTACAAGAAAACCCCAAGTACGAAGACTACCGTGTCCGTGTATCTCGACCATTACCACTTCGGTTCGCCAAGACCACCTCAAGTTTGACTTTGGTTCGCCGCCGCGACCGAGACCCGTACCCGGACCGTCAAGCATCGTCCCTGAGATTTTCGCCAAGTACCAAGACGCCCAGAGCCCTCGGATCCATCAAGATCGACTATGACTCGTGTCCGACTACACGGGATTCCCCAGACGCCAAGTTCAACGATGCGTCAAGTACCTCTACCATCGTCGAGTACCACTACTTCCACTACGCCGACCCGTGTACCACTACTTCCCTCGACGAACTTGATCCGTTCCGAAGATGCATGATTTGAAGGTGTAACCGCTGAGAGGATGACCCATGGACGAATGCATTGTGTGTATGAGTTGAACCGCGTGTTTGCACCGTATGCGATTGTCGTTGTCGTTGCCCCTCTTTTGCCATGCCACCGACATGTGGGAAACCCGGTTACTGAGATCACCCCACCATGCTTACATGACACGCACTTGTCGTCCTTCTTTTGCACCGGTCTCTTAACGTGTTACCGGAACCGATATATTGTCGTGGCATCATTTTCGGATTCGTTGTCGTGGCACCCTTTCCACCACGGTAACAAATGCTTGTTAACATGCGCATGTCAACATTTTCATAAAATTGCATAAAACTTGTATATGTCATCCTCATCATGATAACAACATCTAAAATGTTTAAAAAAATGTTTGTATTAAAAATTGCTAAATGACATGTGGGGATTTTCCGGAATTGTTGTTTGTTGTTTCCGGCCCCATTTAACTTGCTTAAATAGTTAGTTTTCTTATGCTTCACCTCTTGCCATGTTAACCAACATTTAATCTTGTCTTCTAAATAAATGAGAGCGAACTAAATAATTGAATGTGGTGTTCCGTCAATATGCAACTCGTTGCATATTGAGCTCCTCCTAAATTGTAGTGTTGTTTGATGCACTTTGCCATGCCATGCATATTTAAACTGGACATGCATCATACTACATTGTGCATCATGCCATATTTATGCTTGTTTGTTGACCATGTTGTTTGCTTCTTTCCGGTTTGCTTCTTTCGTTACCTTTGGTTTCGTTCTGGAGTTGTGAGGATTCTTTCGACTACGTCTGTTTGTCTTCTTCATGGACTCGTTCTTCTTCCTTGCGGGATCTCAGGCAAGATAACAGTTCCATGATATCACATTTATCCTTGCTTTGATAGTTGTCTCGCTCTATCGCTATGTCGCGCTACCTATCTGTTTGATTGTCACCCTCCTACATTGCCATGAAACCTCTAACCACCTTCCTAGCAAACCGTTGATTGGCTAAGATACGCTATTTAGATAGTTGCAAGTGAAGATGAATATTGCTCCATGTTGGAACAGGGATAATTTGGGGTAACACAATATCTCTTATTTAAATTAATGCACATATATACTTGACTATGGGTGGAAGGCTTGGCCTTTTGCTCGTTGTTTTGTTCCACTCATGCCGCCTTAAGAACAGATAAACCGGTGTTATGTTCCTTGAGTTTGCGTTCCTAATGCGGTTGGGGTGTATGGGCCCCCTTGATAGTTCGCTTTGAATAAAACTCCCCCAGCAAGGCCCAACATTGGTTTTACCATTTGCCTAATAAATAAAAACTTGCATACGGAGTAATTAACCCAAGGATTGTTAATCAACAACCCAGGCCAGTGCTCCTCATGAGTGTTGGTCCAAACTAGAGCCACTTGCGGTGCTACCCAGTTAACTGGGGGCTTCGATTGCTGTACGTAGTGCTCATACGATTGTGGCCTGAGATGAGATACGCGCGGCTCCTATCGGGGTGTCGGCACGTCAGGAGGTCTTGCTGGACTTGTTTTACCATTGTCGAAATATCTTGTGCACCGGGATTCCGAGTCTGATCAGGTTGTCCCCAAATGGAGGTTTTACCTCTACTGGTCGTGAGAGCTTGTGATGGGCTAATTTGGGACACCCCTGCAGGGTTATGATGTTTCGAATGCCATGCCCGCGGTTATGTGGCGGATTGGAGTTTGTTAATATCTGGTTGTAGATAACTTGACACAAAGACTCAAATAAAATACACTACATGTGTGAGTAGCCGTGATGGTCTCTTGTCGAGGTAGTTCGGAAAGAGAACACGACTGGGTTATGAATGACTTGTAGGTATACAGGATCACTTAGTGATCATTACTAGTTTGCGACCGTTGGCGTAGCTTCTCATCTCACTCTGAAAGTTCTGAAGCTAGCCACCTCATATATGATTAGTGCTTGCTGCAACCCCACTTTATACCTTCTCCACACCTAAAAGCCTTGATAGTTTTGATACCCGGGAACAAGATTGCAGAGTCCTCATGACTCACGGTTTACTACAAACACAGGTGCAGGTACAACTGAGTTGGATGCAGGCGATGGCCAAGAGCTCCAACAGGAGTTTGATGAAGAGCGTTGGCGTATGTACTAGACATACCCCAATGATCAGTAGTGGTTCCTACTAGGGCCGATCGAGCATAGCATGGGTGGTTATCTTTTCATTTGGTTCCATCCATAGTCGGACTTTGTGTGTACTCAGGATGAATGTATGAATATTTGATCAAAGTGTGACATGGTGAGTGTAAGCCAACTATTTATCTTTATCATCCTTGTTCATACATGGGATTGTGTGAAACATACCACTCTTGCGACAAAACCAAAATGTGGTTATGCCTCTAAGTCGTGCCTCGACACATGGGAGATATAGCCACATCTTGGGCATTACACAACTGGTCTAGTATTGGTATTGCCAGATATTCAGCAAGATTTTGAGGTTTATTGCGATGCTTCTCAACAAGGTTTGTGATGTGTGCTTATGCAACAAGGAAAGGTTGTAGCTTATTCATCGAGACAACTACGCCTTCATGAGGTTAACTATCCCACGCATGATTTGCAATTAGCTGTCGTAGTGCATGCCTTGAAAACTTAGAGGCACTACCTTATAGAAAATAGGTGTGAGATATACTCGGATCATAAGAGTTTGAAGTACATTTTCACACAACCAGATTTGAATCTTAGACGGAGATGGTGGCTAGATTTGATCAAGGACTATAATCTGAACATTAACTACCATCCTAGTAAAACCAATGTCGTAGTTGATGCACTGAGCAGGAACGTTTATGTCAACAATGTGATGATTTAGAATGAAGCGCCAGGACTTTATGAGCAAATTTGAAAGTTGAAACTATATGTGAGCCTCTCAGAAAATGGTGAAATGTTAGAGGTTAAGTTTACTCTCCAAGATGAAGTGCGAGAAGTGCAAAAACATGACAAGGTCATTGAAGAGATTTGAGAGAAAATCAAATTGGGCGAAGCACCCGACTATACAGAGGATGAGAGTGGAAGCATTTGGTTTCGAGACCATTTGTTGGTGCCAGACCAAAAAGAGATCAAGGACACGATCATGAAGGAAGCTCATGACTCAGCATACTCAATACACCCTGGAAGTACAAAGATGTATAATGATCTTCGGGGTAGTTTTTGGTGGTTGAGTATGAAGCGAGAAATCGCTGAGTATGTTTCATAGTGTGATGTATGGCAAAGGGTCAAGGCAGAGCATCAAAGCCCGTAGTACTACTTCAACTACTTAAGGTTCCAGTGTGGAAATGGGAAGAAATTGAAATGTATTTTATCACGGTCCTTCCAAGAACATCTTATAGATTTGATTCTACTTGGGTCATAGTGGAAAGATTGACAAAGTCACCTCATTTCATTCCAGTATAGACTACCTATGGTGGGGAGAAGCTCATAGAGTTATATGTGGCAAGAATCATTTTTGCGCATGGATTTTGTAGGATCGAAAGTAGGTCTAGAGGGGATGATTAGACTACTTGACCAAATAAAAATCTAGCATTTTAATTTTAAGTGTTGGCAGATTTTAGCAATTTAGAACAAGTCAAGTAACCAACCTAAACATGCAATTCTAAGAGTGTAGCAGCGTAAAGTAAAACATTACATATAAAGGTAAAGGGAGAGGTTTGGAGAGTGCAAACGCAATGGAGACACATGGATTTTTGGCGTGGTTCCGATAGGTGGTGCTATCGTACGTCTACGTTGATGGAGACTTCAACCAACAAAGGGTAACGGCTGCGCGAGTCCACGGAGGGCTCCACCCACAAAGGGTCCACGAAGAAGCAACCTTGTCCATCCCACCATGGCCATCGCCCACGAAGGACTTGCCTCACTCGGGTAGATCTTCACAAAGTAGGCGATCTCCTTTCCCTTACAGACTCCTTGGTTCAACTCCACAATATAGTCAGAGGCTCCCAAGTGACACCTAACCAGTCTAGGAGACACCACATTCCAAAAGGTAATAGATGGTATGTTGATGATGAACTCCTTGCTCTTGTGCTTCAAGTGATAGTCTCCCCAACACTCAACTCTCTCTCAGATTTGGATATGGTGGAAAGATGATTTGAGTCAAAATCAACTTGGGGAAGGCTAGAGATCAAGATTCTTGTCGTACGATTGGTAGATCTTGGTCTCAAAACATGAGCTCGTGGTTCTCTCTCAGAAAATGAGTACTGGAAGTGTAGGCACGTTCTGATGGCTTCTGACGGAGGGAGAAGGGGTTGGAGAGGTATATATATCCTCCACACAAAATCCAACCGTTACACATCTTTGACCCAACTCGGTTAGACCGAATAGAGGAACTCGGTGAGACCGAAGCACTTCAAAATGTGAACGTTAGGAATCTCTGTGGGACCGACATAATCAACTCGGCGTGACCGATGTGCTAGGGCTAGGGCAAAACCTCATCTCGATGGCGCCGATTGCATGAACAAGGTGAGACTGATTTCAGCAAAGAGCAATACAGAGAATCGGTCAAGCAAACTCGGTTGGACCAATCGTTCATTTCGGTGAGACTGAAATGTTACAAAGAGATCATAGAGAGTTTCCAAGTCCATCTCGGTGAGACCGAGATCCATATGAGTGTGACCAAATTGTCTAGGGTTTCTCGCAGTGGCTATGTCACATGAACTCAGTGGCACCGGATGGATCTAATCGGTGGGGCCGAGTATGACTTCAGGTTTTGGAGATATGTGAAAATAAGAAAGTGGTTGAAGGTTTTGGAGCTATATCACTAAGCACTTGAGCAACCAGATCATTAAGCAACACCTCATTCCCTTTTAATAGTATTGGCATTCCTATGGACTCAATGTGATATTGGATCACTAAAATGAGAATGAAGAGTCTTGAGCTTTTGCCAATCTTTGTCCTTAGCATTTTGAGGGGTCCACATCTCTAGTCCATGCACATATTTCAATTGAATGGTCATTAGTTCAATGAGGTATATGTTGTTATTAATTACCAAAACCACCCGGGGATTAGTTGAATTTTCAATCTCCCCCATTCTGGTAATTGATGACAACATATAGATCAAAGCTTCGAAAAATGATAATAGAAATGAAATACATCATCGCTTTGAGAAGTATGTGATAAGCAAGAGCTCCCCCTAAATTTGTGCATTATTTAAAAATTGCTTTTGAATGCCAATGCACAATCGGTTAAGATCATGGGTTAATCTTGCATGTCACATACATCTTGGTGGAGCACTCAAAAGGATAAGATTTACACAACAAGCACTCACCACCAAAACAAATAAGTGATTGATCATACACAATCATGCAATCACACATTAAGCATAGTATGATCAACCACAATACCGAATAAGTATCTCAAAAGCATAAGAAAATTGTAGCAATAACCGAACAAACCAAGTAGCAAACAAAAACAAACAAAAGAGGCAAAACACTCTCTCTCTTAAAGCCTAATGATCTATACATTTTCTCCCCCTTTGGCAACAAGTTACCAAAAAGCTTGAAAATGCATAGTGCTATACGACACTGTAGGCATGATCTCCGGGAGCTGCTAAAGGGGTCTTCTCGCTGGTGGCTTAGGATTGCATAGACGACATGGAAATGAGAACATCTGCAAAAGATTCAGAAGAAGTCTGTCGAGCTGGAGGAGTTCACACTAGAGGAACAACTATGGCAATGGCTGCAGGTGCTGAAAGTGTAGTTCTAGGCTCGACAAATGGCACAGCTGAAGATCTTGGTCCTCTTGGGACTCTCTGAAAAGCATTAGTGGTTGATCTATCATTCCTGTCCTTAACTTCTTCCTGGAGCTTCTCAACACTGGTCTGGATCTCTATGACCTTCACATCTAGATCATGGAATTTTGTCTCAATAATCCTCTCACGTCTCTTTTGATTTTGAGTACAGCTGGCCAGGCTCTTGTCAATCCTCATGGTAGCCTCAAACAGATAACTAAGATGATCTTGCTTGGTCTTGGGAACTCCAGAAGCTCTTGTTGCTTTTGTAGCTTTGGCTACCCTTGCTTTCTCAATCTTCTCTTGGCCTTCGACAGAAGTAGGATGTGATGCATCCATGACAACCTCATTGTCTTCAAGATCTGGCCTAAGAGGTAAATGCCTCTTGTCAAGCCGATATGTCCAAGTTCCTACCTTGGAATTGATCAACATCTGAATGTGAGGGGTATATCCACAAGATCTCTTCTGATTTGCTGCAGTTCTCTTGATTGTCTCAACAATCAGGCTCATGACTTTGAATTTCTATGGCACATCAAACAAATGGAGCAAATTGATTGAGTGAGCATGAATCATCCTATGATCTTCATACTTGGGCAACAGAGTGTGCCTCAAGATAGTGTTGCTGGTGTTTAGTCCTGCAAGCAGAAAGTATATCGATCCAAACTTGTGTGTCTCTATGGCTGCATCTAGAATGGTCTTGTACATGTTGCACAAAGAGTTATGATCCTTCTTGGGCTTGCTGTACACATCTAGATCATCATCACTCTCTTTGGGGGCATTGATCAACTTGTTCCATTCCGAGACAGTAGATTGATACCTTGTACCTTCAGTCATCCAAACAATCTTTCCATCGGGATAGAAGTGAGCAGTTGAATAGAATTGCATTGTCATCTCATCATTCCATCAGGTCAACTTCTATCCAACAAATTTGGCCACATCATTCATCCTGAAGCTCTCATGCACATGGGGAAAGTGATCTGCATTTTTTTCAATGTACTTCCAATCAACCCATTTCATATCACACACTATAGGCTTTTTGTCCAAAAGGACAGTCTCATAGAAATCTTGTTGCTCTCTAGTGTGGAATCTATCGTCAACAGAAGTTCTCCTCCTTGTGGCATTAGAATTAGTCTTTCTCCATAGTCCCAAACCATCATCCTTTCTCAACTTCATATTTTCAGCCACAATATGATCATCATTATGATCTGGGATCTTGGGCCCGAGCTTCCCGAGAAATATAGACTCATCATCAGAAGAATCTTCTCCTTGAATTTGATCTTGAGCTTCATCTTGAACTTCTGGCACTAGGGCCTTGTTCTTTTCATCAGCTAGGATATCTCTGGTGGATCTCTTGGGTTCAGACTTGGAGGCTTGAGCTTGAGCTGAAGGCTTGGGGCAGTTTTGGGCTTAGATGGAGCAGCCCTAGACTTGATGGCATCCCCCATCAGCTTCTGAGTCTTTTGCAGGAGGTGCAATAGGCTCTTCCTCCTCCTCCTCCTCATCATCATCAGCCCTCATGGATGGTCTTCCAGTGATTCTGGCCACATTTTTCATGACTCTCTCCTTCCTCTTCTTTCCTCCAGCGGTCTCATCATCTCTTGATTCAAGAGTGAACTCCATAGTTTCTTGGGTTGAGGCTTTGGCTTTTGACATTGGAGCTCTTTTGGCATGAGCTTTCTTGGATTGCCCAGGCTTGGTTGCACTAGCAGCAACATACTCTTTCTTGAGAACCTTCTTCTTGGAGGTGACTTCCTTAGCAACAAAATTTTCATCATCAGAATCTGAAGTTTTCTTCTTCCTTTCCTTGGTAGTAGGTTTTGGGAAGTTAGTGGGTGTACTTCTGCTACTTTCATAATAGCTGCTGTTGGAGGGACTAGTGCCCTCACTGAGGTTCATCTGCTCCTCTGACCTGTTCTGGCTATCACTGCCCTTTGACATCTCTGAACCTGACCCTATTAATAGTTGGGTATAGATAGAGTGGACGAGCATCACAAAGAACATCCATTTTTGCAAAAACAAAATTGAGACAAAAAGTTAACCTTAGTTTTCTACAGAAAGCATTTCGGAGCTACCGATTTGACAAACTCGGTGGCACCGAAACATAACCAGAGTCTAAACATACCAAGAGGCAGTTCGGTGACTCCGAGAAGCTAGGGTTCCAAAGAGAAGTGATTTCGGTCACAACGATTTGTGTAATTCGGTCAGACCGAGATGTACACAGTGCAATGGCCAAGGCAAATCGGTGTAACCGAGATACTCAGATCGGTCAGTCCGAGATGAGTTCGGCGAAAACCAAACTCTAAGCTTTTGCATCAATTCTAATCTAAGAAATTTTTGAGTGGATAGAATAATCTCCTACGTGGGAGGAACAATGGAAATGACCTTTGTGCAAGAATCGGAGTTAAAGAGAGCACAAAACGGGTCGAGTTCATACCCTAACTTGGTGGTGAACTCGCTACGGCAACAACGGTGGTGGATATTCCATTGACGGCGATGGAGACCAGCAACAGGAGGCACTGGCGACGATGGCGACGATTCGTAGACTAGGGGGCAGTGCTAGGGCGTGGACTTGTGAGGTTGAGGAAAGTCTCAATCTTACGGGTATGTGATACGTCTCCAACGTATCTACTTTTCCAAGCACTTTTGCCATTGTTTTGGACTCTAACTTGCATGATTTGAATGGAACTAACCCGGACTGACGCTGTTTTCAGCAGAACTGCCATGGTGTTATTTTTGTGTAGAAATAAAAGTTCTTGGAATGACCTAAAATTCAATGGAGAATTGTTTTCGAATATATAAAAAATATCTGCAGAAAGAACCAGACCAGGGGGCCCACACCCTATCCATGAGGGTGGGGTGCGCCCCCTACCTCATGGCCCCCCTTTTGCTCCACCGATGTCTTCCCCGACTCCATATATTCACTTTCAAGGAGAAAAAAATCAGGGAGAAGGAATTATCGCGTTTTACGATACGGAGCCTCTGCCAAGCCCTAATCACTCTCGGGAGGGCTGATCTGGAGTCTGTTCGGGGTTCCGGAGAGTGGAGATCGTCGCCATCGTCATCATCAACCTTCCTCATCACCAATTCCATGATACTCACCGCCGTGCATGAGTAATCCCATCGTAGGCTTGCTGGACGGTGATGGGTTGGATGAGATTTACCATGTAATCAAGTTAGTTTTGTTAGGGTTTGATCCCTAGTATCCACTATGTTCTAAGATTGATGTTGCTATGACTTTGCCATGCTTAATGCTTGTCACTAGGGCCCGAGTGCCATGATTTCAGATCTGAACCTATTATGTTTTCATGAATATATGTGTCTTCCTGATCCTATCTTGCAAGTCAATAGTCACCTACTATGTGTTATGATCCGGCAACCCCGAAGTGACAATAATCGGGACCACTCCCGGTGATGACCGTAGTTTGAGGAGTTCATGTATTCACTATGTGTTAGTGCTTTGGTCCGGTACCCTATTAAAAGGAGGCCTTAATATCCCTTAGTTTCCATTAGGACCCTGCTGCCACGGGAGGGTTGGACAAAAGATGTCATGCAAGTTCTTTTCCATAAGCATATATGACTATATTCGGAATACATGCCTACATTACATTGATGAACTGGAGCTAGTTCTGTGTCACCCTCTGTTATAACCATTACATGAGGAATCGCATCCGACATAATTATCCAACACTGATCCAATGCCTATGAGCTTTTCACATATTGCTTGTTTCTTATTTACTTTTCCGCTGCTACTGTTACAATCACTTCAAAAATACTATCGCTACTTTTGCTACCGTTACCGTTACTTCCATATTACCTTGCTACTAAATTACCTTGCTGCAGATACTAAGTTTCCCAGTGTGGTTGAATTGATAACTCAGCTGCTAATTCTTGAGAGTATTCTTTTTACCCTCGAAAACTGTTGCGATCCCCTACATTTGTGGGTTATCAGTATGCAGAGTATATATACCCGGACGATGTTGGTGTGACCGATTGGAACGACTCAAAGGCACCGAGATGCAAAACTACTGGCCGTTACTGCAACTCGGTGTGACCGAACTGTTCTAATCGGTTGCATCGAGGTGAAAACCTAGATCAACATAATGAATTTGGTGAGACCAAGAGGGTAAGTTGGTCTGACCGAGATGCATTAAGAGGTTTTGGAGGTTTAAGCCCTTGACGTATCAATGACACCGAGTGCTCCTCACTCAATGGGTCCAAATTTGACTTGTTCAAACTTTGTGATGTAGCACGAATAGAGTTTCCAATGAGAAAAGCATAAATAGCTAGAGGGGGTACTTAGGCACTCTTGTCCATCCATTTGGCCAAAAAAGTTAAAACCAAACAACCAAAGCAACAAATGGATGCCCTTGACTGGAGAAAGATGTGCAACCAACATGCTCACACAATAAAATGGCAAATAAAACATGTGGCAAAGCATGCACAAGCACTCTAGCATCTATCAAGCAATTGGCAATGACTAGGCCATCTACATATGAGTATATTGACTTAGGAGTCAAATGAGAACATTTGATCATAGGTCATAATCATCGTTTAAGCACAAGTGGGGTTACCACTATTACATAAAGCATTTTTGTGTTCACATCATTAGAGTTGCTTTAGCTAAATTCTTAGAGTAAAGCTCCCCCTAGATGTGATATCCCCCCTTAGAGGGATGAACTAACCTTGGTTTTGTCAATGATGACTTCATGTTGATGTTGAAAATGTGGATGCTCAATGTTGATGTAGATCATTTGGAGCAATCCATTGGAGTGAGTTGCACTTTCAATACCTACATGGGTTAGTCCCACAAGGAACATACAAGGATATCCATAGACATAGTGTGAAGAACACACATAATGATGTCCATGAAAGCGTTAGATTACCTTGTCCCTTATCTTACCAACAAGAGGGTTTGTGACTCCTTGAACTAGTGCATGATGTAGACGTTCATTGCACTTGTCCTTGCCAAAATGAATATGAGTGAAGTATGTTGGCGGAGTCACCCTCAAGAATTCTCTAGTTCTTCTTCCTTGGGATCAATATCAACTTGATGGGAATCCTCGGAGTTGTAGTCATACTTGATGAAGTAGAAATTGAAGTAGTCTTGGGAGCCCACTTGACCAAGGCCTTAGGAGCTTCTTCAAATGAATCAAACTCTTCTTGAAGCTTGGCATTGCCCTTTAGATTGTGGTCTTGTGGTGGAATATCATCTTGAGATTGGGTTCCCTTGAAAGAAGTGGGTAATGCTTCTCTTGTTGAGGAACAAACTTCATCTTGGGGTATTGATCTTCTTCCCACTCAACTCCATTGGCATTGAACTTTCATTCAAAACCAACACCTTGATTATTCCGGTGCCTTCCTTCCTTGCTTACAATTTCCTCAAATTTCTTACTCCCGACGAGACCCTTGTAAACACCTTTCTCCATAATTCCCTTCAATAAGCTATTTTCTTGCTCAAGTGTAACTTGGCTAAGAGAATCATTAGTGGAATTAAGAGAACTACTAGAAGCAACAATATTGGATTTAACATGATTATTGTCACTACTAGAAGAAGAATTTTTCTTGTACTTATTGCTAGATTTTACTTGAGGCATATAAGTAGACAAGAGTAAACACTTGGCAATGTAAGAATAACTTTTCTTTCGAAGATCATCATTGATTGCCTTTAAGAACCCATGCTCTTACTCTAAGTTGAGCTTCTCGAACCGTAGCTTCTCATGAGTTTCTAAAAGCTCTCGGTGATCCTCTAAGGTAGTTTCATGAGCTAACTTAAGAGTATTTAATTCTTAAATTAAACGCTCAATCTCCTTCTTACCATTATCATTTGGTTCATCTTGATTAATAACATTTTCATCACAGTTTTCATCATAGTTCTCATCACTAGTGTTGCCAACAAGTAAATCATCATCTCCTACCAAATCATCTTCATCACTATTGAAATCAAGATACTCGGGGTTTGATACCTTATGGCCTTTAGCCATGAAGCATCTTACAATTCCGTCATTAGGTGAATCAAATATATCGTAGGAGTTGGATGACAAAAGAGCAATTCTGGCAACACCTTCATCTTGAGTATCTTTGGAGTCGGAGTGATAGCTTCTCTCGGAGTAATTGTCGGAGTCAGAACTAGATACCCATTCACCAACGTGAGCTTGATGTCTTCGTCTTGTGTAGCTCCTTGATGATTTGTGTTGTGGGAAACCGCGGCCACCTATGGGACCAGGACGTCCCTTGCTGGTTCGGCAGGGGGACATCGCGTTACACAAAGAGCAGACGAGTGTGGGGCAGCACGACAGAGATCACATGGGAAGTTTTACCCAGGTTCGGGCCGCCATTGTGGAGTCAAACCCTACTCCTGCTTTGGTGGATTAATGGTGGAAATGAGGTGGTTGAGCGTAGTATACTTGCCCGGCATGGGATGCCTCAGGGCGGTAGTGACTATGCGCGTATGGGGGTGTGAGTTATCCAGTCTTCTAACATTGTCTATGGTTGCCATGGGCTTCCTTTTATAGATCAAGGGGTTACCATAATGGCAAAGTAGTCATTATGCACTGATAAGATAGCAAAATGTGCTATCATACCTAACTCTACGGGATGACAGGGCGCATTGAATGCACCTCTTAACATCACGTCAATGGTTGCCGGGCTATCTTGCCAGCCCCGCGCCTGCTTGCTTGACACGTTGCAGGACAGGTGTCATCTATGGGTTCTTCCTGTAGGGAGAGAATGCCATGCGGCTGATAGAAGCAAAGGTGTTCCATATTTCGATGAGATGGTGGCTATCATTTTGGAGGAAGTCGACTTTGATGATCCGACTACGAACGTGCGAGGACGTCGCACCTTAGCAATCGCTAAACCAACTCCGAGAGGTTATTGACCATGCCAGCGCACGATCAACCTGACCACGAAGGTCTGTTTCCTGCAGGCAATCGAAGAACAAGCAAGAAACTGAGATTGCAATCTGGATATTGCAAATTCAAGAGGAAAGCTTTATTGATCAAGTGGGGTTCCGTTACGTCTTTGTCTGGTCGTTGAACACAAACGAAGTACGCGAAGTTACAGCTATGGCAAACTTTAATCTAAACAAAACCCAAAGTCTAAACGACGCCCTAAGGGCTGTATATATGGGGGAAGAGGGGGAAATTTCGTGGCCCTTGGAGGAGGGGTCTGAAACCAACCCTAACTCTTGTTTCCCCACACATACGGACTCTAAAAACAGCCTATACTCAAGTATTTCGAAATTACATGGGCCTGGCCCAATAATAATGTGACGTAGCACCTATAATAGCCCGTGGACGAAATTTATGAAGCGGCATCTTCTATATTTCGTCCAAGGCTTCATGCACTCATTATGGTGGCTTCAAAGTCCTGAAATCATCACTTGTAACTCCGTTCTTGTTCCCCTTGCGCATGCCATCATCTCCATGTTTGATCTTGCTCCAGTGTTCATCCTTCTTGTCCAAGCTAGGCCCTTCATTTGTAAGCAAGATCCAATTTAGGCAGCATCATATTATCATGAACAATAGAATCATTACCAAGAAACGAAAGTACCTGGTAATTTAATTGGCGTGCGCGAGCTCTAGTAATTGGTCCTGTATATGTGTCAGTTGGGGCTGTGGATTTAACCTTGTTAGTGATGTCCTCATCATCCTCCCCATCTTGAATTGAACTCGTCCTCGACGGAAGCTCATCTTCCTCACCCAAGTAAGGCTTCAAATCTGCAATTTTAAATGTCGGTCTAACCCCAAAATCTGTAGGCAGCTCAAATTTATATGCATTATCATTTATTTTCTCTAACAGCTTGAAAGGACCATCAGCAAGTGGCATTAGCTTTGACTTGCGCAAATTGGGAAACCTATCCTTACGCAAATGTAACCAAACAAGATCTCCAAGTGCAAAGACAACACGTTTTCTACCCTTATCTCCAACAAGTTTATATTAAGCATCATGCACTCAATATTTTCCTTAGTTAACTCATGTATTTTTAAGATCAATTCAGCACGTTGTTTAGCATCAAAATTAACCTTCTCCGAAGATGGAAGAGGAAACAAATCAATAGGTGCATGAGGTAGGAAACCATAGACAATTTCAAAAGGGCACATCTTAGTAGTAGAATGCAACGAACGATTATAAGGAAATTCAATATGAGGCAAGCATTCTTCCCACATTTTCTTGTTATTCTTCAAAACAGCCCTAAGCATAGTAAAGAAAGTTCTATTGACTACTTATGTTTGTCCATCAGTTTGGGGGTGACAAGTAGTACTAAAAAGCAGTTTAGTCCCCAACTTAGCCCATAAACATCTCCAAAAGTGGCTAAGAAATTTAGTATCACGATCTGAAACAACAGTATTTGGCACACCATGCAAGCAAATAATTTCATGAAAGAACAAATCAGCAACATTAGCAGCATCATCGCTTTTATGACATGGTATAAAGTGTGCCATCTTCGAGAACCCATCCACGACATAAAATATGCTATCCCTCCCCTTCTTTGTTCGAGGTAAACCCAAAACAAAGTCCATAGATATATCTTCCCAAGGAACACTAGGGACAGGCAAAGGCATATATAAACCATGAGGATTGAGTCGTGACTTAGCTTTTTGACATGTAGTGCAGTGAGCAACAAAACGCTCAACATCCCGTCTCATCTTTGTCCAAAAGAAATGTGTAGCAAGTACATCCTTTGTCTTCTTCGCGCTAAAGTGTCCCATTAATCCTCCTCCATGCGCCTCATGCAAGAACAAAAGACGAACAGAGCTAGCTGGAATGCATAGCTTGTTAGCACGAAACACAAATCCATCATTATCGACGAACCTGTTCCATGTTCTCCCTTCTTTACAATTCTGCAATACATCTTTAAATTCAGCATCATGCACATATTGATCTTTAATGGTCTCAAAACCAAATATTTTAAAGTCAAGTTGTGAAAGCATAGTATAACGACGAGACAATGCATCAGCAATAACATTTTCTTTTCCCTTCTTGTGTTTAATAACATAAGGGAAAGTCTCTATGAATTCAACCCATTTAGCATGTCTATGGTTCAGTTTTGCTTGACTTTTAATGTGCTTCAAAGATTCATGATCAGAATGTATAACAAATTATTTGGGCCATAAATAATGTTGCCATGTTTCCAAAGTCTGAACAAGAGCATATAATTCCTTATCATAAGTAGAATAATTCATACTAGGCCCACTCAATTTTTAGAAAAGTATGCAACAGGTTTACCATCTTGTAATAACACACCTCCTAACCCAACTCCACTAGCATCACATTCAAGCTCAAAAGTCTTATTAAAATCAGGAAGCTGGAGTAAAGGAGCATGTGTCAACTTATCTTTCAATACCGTGAATGCTTCTTCCTGTGCAGTACCCCAAACAAAAGGCACATCCTTCTTTGTAGCTCATTGAGAGGTGCAACAATGGTGCTGAAATCTCTCACAAAACACCGATAGAATCCAGCGAGGCCAAGGAAACTCCTCACGTGTGTGACCGTTTTGGGCTGCGGCCAACTCTCAATAGCTTCAATCTTGGCTTTGTGAACCTCAATTCCCTGTGGAGTAACAACATAGCCAAGAAAAGATACTCGGTCGGTGCAAAAGGTGCACTTTCCAAGGTTACCAAAAAAACGTGCATCACGTAGAGCAATAAAAACAACACGTAAATGTTCCAAATATTCCTCCAAAGATCTGCTATAAATCAATATATCATCAAAGTATACTACCACAAATTGTCCAATGAAAGCATGTAAAACTTCATTCATTAATCTCATGCAAGTACTAGGTGCAATTAGTTAACCCAAAAGGCATGAATAACCACTCATATAAACCAAACTTAGTTTTAAATGTTTTTTTCCATTCATCTCCCAATTTCATACGAATTTGATGGTATCCACTACGCAAATCAACTTTGGAGAATATTGTAGAGCCACTCAATTCATCAAGCATATCATCTAGCCTAGGAATAGGATGACGATAATGAATAGTAATATTATTAATGCCTCTACAATCAACACACATACGCGATGTACCATCCTTTTTCGGCACTAGAATAATAGGAACAGCACAAGAACTAAGGGATTCGCGTATATAACCTTTGTCGAGTAGCTCCTATACTTGACGCATAATCTTCTTCGTCTCCTCTGGATTGGTACGGTATGGTGCTTGGTTGGGTAGCGATGCACCGGGAATTAAGTCAATCTTATGCTCAATTCCTCGAATAGGTGGTAATCCCGGTGGCACATCTTGTGGAAAGACGTCCGCAAACTCCTGAAATATGTTAGTGACAGCAGGAGCCAAAGAGGAAGGCACGTCCTCGAATGAAAATAATGCCTCTTTGCACACAAAAGCATAGCAAACAGATTTGCTTAAATCTAGATCATCAATATCAGATTTGGTGGCAAGTAGACATCCACTTTTTAATTTAATTTCAGATGCAACATGAGATGATGGTGTGTTATTAGGCTTCATTTGTTGCTCAAATTCTTTTGCCACAATATGATTTTCACTCTTATTTTGCTCCTGTTTTGCTTTATTAGCTCTATTAATACGTTTATCCTTATGAACAAGAGTATACTGATTGTTTCTACCATGGTGTACAGAATTTTTATCAAATTTCCATGGTCTACCAAGTAATAAGGAACATGCTTGCATGGGTACCACATCACAATCAACATAATCAGCATATGTGGAGATACTAAAATGCACACGAACAGTACGTGTTACCTTAACCTTGCCGCTGTTGTTGAACCATTAATTGGATGTAGTAAGGATGTGGATGTGGTCTTGTGGTGAGAGATAGCTTCTCCACAATCTCCATGCTAGCCAAGTTGTTGCAGCTCCCTCCATCTATGATGACGCGAACAGAATGTTCCTTCACAACTCCCTTTGTATGGAACAAATTATGCCTCTGATTTTTCTCCGCTTGTGTGACCTGCACACTCAAAACACGTTGAGCAACTAAACATTCATAACTGCCAGCGTCTTCAGGAGCCATGTATTGCGTCTCATTTTCATAATCATATCCATCGTGTTATTCACGTGTAATAAGAGCCAAAATCTCCTCATCATAGTCATTGGCGGACTCATAACCACCATCCTCAGTAGTAATCATGACACGCTGTGATGGGCATTTTCTCGCATAGTGACCATGACCAGTGCAACGACGACATATAACATCATGTGTTGGCCCATTGGATGCCATGGATGAAGAAGAGCTCTGCGCAGGACCGGAAGGTGCACTCCTGGTTGATGGTGGTGGTGCATGTTTGCTCTTATCACGGCTAGAAGTGACGGATGAAGTAGGCGGTGGTGCAGCCGGACGTGTCGAAGTAGATGATGCACGCGCTGTCCATGATGAAGGTCGACCTGTAGAAAAATTAGTTTGTGCCAAGGCATGTCGATCCAGCACTTCACGTTCAGCTTTGGAAGCAAGATGGAATAAACGAGTGATATTATTATACTCCTTATACTCTAGAATTGTCTGGATCTCTCTATTTAAGCCACCCATAAAACATGCAAGCATAGCCTCATTGTCCTCAACAATACCAGATCTAGTCAGGCCAGTTTGTAATTCCTAATAATATTCCTCTACAGAATTTTTTCCTTGTCTTAAACGCTGCAATTTCTGAAGTAATTCACGTTGATAATATGGTGGTACCCAACGAGTACGCATAGCAGTTTTCAAAGCAGCCCAAGTAGTTGGAATATTATCCGGATGTAATCTACAATATTCAGACCACCACACACAAGAAAAACTAGTGAAAGCACAAAGTGCTGCAGCAACACGTCTCTCCTCGGGATATTTTAAACATGTAAAACGTTGTTCTATTTCTAACTCCCAAGTAAGATATATATCAGGAACATATCTACCCTCAAATGGTGAAATATTCAATTTCAGTTTAGGGAGATGGTCATGATCTCGTACCTGAGGGTATGGTGCAGCCCTACCATTGCGATTATTTGCATGTGGACGACCTGGTGGTTGTGGTGCTGGTTGTTGCACGTAGTTCTGATTTTGATCAACCTCATCCTCGTAATTCCCCTCGTAATTGTCCTCCTCCTCAGCAGCAGCAGGAGCCATAGAAGTATCAACAACAGCACCAACAATTTGGCCAGGCTGAAGAGCGACACGGCACGCTTTGCGGAGGGCGGTTTCGCGATGTGAAGGTGGTTGTTGTTGTTGTTGTTGTTGGAATGGTGCAGCAGGTGGAGGTAGACGCGCAAGAACTTCAGAGAATTTGGCATCCAACTTGGTGTCAATTCACTTCTCAACGCTATCCATCCTCGCTAGTGCGTTGTCAAAACTGGTCATCATATCTTCTACTTGTTGACCCATCATTTGCTGAAATTTATCATGCAACTCCTTGTTCCTCATGTTCTCCCAGTCAGTCTCGTCGACTTGTGATCCTAGCATGGTTAGCAGCAATAGAAACACACAAAAATATGATCCTACAGACTACTAGAAAATGGTAGTGGTGGGGCTTCACAAATCCGTCAAGCAAATCTGAAATTCTTACCAGTTCTTACCCAACAGCAGGATAAAGCGACCGTGGTAGTCAAAACTCTCAAAGCTTGGATAAAGCGATTACCAGGGAGAGTCAAACGCACGACGTAGATGTATGTGGAGCTAGGAAGGCTTATAATATGGTAGCAAAAAGGGTCAGCAATAATCAATTCAGAGATGCAAAGTTGAATAAACGCTCAACGATGGTACTGTGCTGGTCCTAGGCTAAACCGTACTAGAGATGCGAGCCTAGAACACTAACAAAATCACGGCGCTGCACGTAATCAAGGGTAAAGCACACTCTGAATTTTTTTCGCCTCTTTTTTTGCGCTCCTTTTTTTTTGCCGAAAATCACTATAATGGTGAGTGTCTCAAAACTCTTCCCAAGTCAAACTAAGAGGATAGGCACACATTTTTTTTGACGATTATTTTTCGGAATCAGGGCAACGACGACGAAAAAGTGCGGTAAAAAAATAGTATGATGGCACGGGTCTCAAAAGACTCAGAAAAGCCTAAAAATAGGATAGGGAAAATATTTTCACCTGTCGAAATTGTGGCCTAAAAACTGCCTGGGGGAATTTTTTTTTCTGAGACCAACGCAGTCAAGGAAACACGAATCCGAAACCTAGATGGATCTCGAGAACAAACCTAATATGAAAAGAAATCGGATTGGTGGTGGATATATAGTGGTAGGATATGGCAGCGGTTGTAGGATATGGCAGCGGTGGTGGTATGTGGTCGCGGTGGTGGGATATGGTAGCGGCGGTGGTATGGCAGATTGTGAACAGAACTCGAAACTCTAAGGAACTAGACGCTAAGACCAGCAACTCGACACGACGATGCAACCGCAAATTCAACAAAGCAAAACCCTAAAAATATTATGCAAAGGCTCAGGTTGGTTCGGATATGATGAACTAACCCTAAATTTTTTTGGGTTTTTTCGTGGACTGTAGGTATGAAGAACAGACTCAATCTAATCTACTAAAAACTATAAAATCTCACCGAGCAACCTGGAAATCTGATACCACTTGATAGAGGCAAAGGTGTCCCGTCTTTCGATGAGATGGTGGCTACCGTTTTGGAGGAATTCGACTTTGACGATCCGACTACGAACGTGCGAGGACGTCGCGCCTTAGCAATCGCTAAACCAACTCCGAGAGGTTATTGATCACGCCGGAGCACGATCTACCTGATCACGAAGGTCTGTTTCCTGCAGGCAAACAAAGAACAAGCAAGAAACTGATTGCAATCTGGATATTGCAAATTCAAGAGGAAAGCTTTATTGATCAAGTGGGGTTCTGTGACGTCTTTGTCTGGTCGTTGAACACAAACGAAGTACGCGAAGTTGCAGCTATGGCGAACTTTAATCTAAACAAAACCCAAAGTCTAAACAATGCCCTAAGGGCTGTATATATGGGGGAAAAGGGGCGAATTTCATGGCCCTTGGAGGAGGGGTCCGAAACCAACCCTAACTCTTGTTTCCCCACACATACGGACTCTAAAAACAGCCTATACTCAAGTATTTCAAAATTACATGGGCCTACCCCAATAATAAGGTGACGCAACACCTATAATAGCCTATGGACGAAATTTATGAAGTGGCATGTTGTATATTTCGTCCAAGGCTTCACGCACTCATTATGGTGGCTTCAAAGTCCTGAAATCATCACTTGTAACTCCGTTCTTGTTCCCCTTGCGCATGCCATCATATCCATGCTTGATCTTGCTCCAATGTTCATCCTTCTTGTCCAAGCTAGGCCCTTCGTTTGTATCCAATTTAGGCAGCATCATATTTAGGCGGCATCATATTCTCATGAACAATAGAATCATTACCAAGAAATGAAAGTACCTGGTAATTTAATTGGCGTGCGCGAGCTCTAGTAATTGGTCCTGTATATGTGTCAGTTGGGGCTGTGGATGTAACCTTGTTAGTGATGTCCTCATCAGCGGCTAATGGCTACCACTTAGTCACTCTGCGGCTTGACACCGCACTGATCGATGACGTGAGTCGTGGAGGAGTGGCTGGTGAGGTGGTTTAGCCTCGGCGTCCCGGCAGGCTCTACCGGGACGCCTTAGCTATCTTCTTCTGGGGGTGGCCTCGCCCCTTGTCGGGCTCGCCAGCCCGGCAAGGGAGGCCTTTCCCTTGGCGATATCTTGCTACTCTAGCTTGATCTTGGTCCCTCTGATCTGCTTGTTGGCGGGTGATGTCTACTACACAACTTGTTCTTGTAGACTCGTGTTGGGCCTCCAAGTGCAGAGTTTTGTAGGACAGTAGCAAATTTCCCTCAAGTGGATGACCTAAGGTTTATCAATCCGTGGGATGTGTAGGATGAAGATGGTCTATCTCAAGCAACCTTGCAACCAAATAATAAAATGTCACTTGTTTCCCCAACACATCAAATACAATGGGAAATTGTATAGGTGCACTAGTTCAGCGAAGAGATGGTGATACAAGTGTAATATGGATAGTAGATATGAGTTTTTGTAGTGCCAACAATAAAAAGCAGCAAGGTAGCAAGTAACAAAAGTGAGCACAAATGGTATTGCAATGATGGAAAACAAGGCCTAGGGCCCGTACTTTTGCTAGTGCAATCTCTCAATAGTGCTAATATAATTGGATCATATAGCCACCCCACAAAGTGGGATGAAGAATCACTGCAAAGTTCCTATCTAGTGGAGACCATAAGAAGAAGTTGTTGGTGGGGTACGAAACCAACTCCAAGTTATTCTTTCCGATCAATCTTTCCAATAGTTCATACTAAAGTAACACAAAGTTACCCTTTCCTATTGATCTATCCAAGAGTTCGTACTACAATAACACAAGGTTATCTTTTCCGATCGATCTTTCAAGAGTTCGTACTAAGATAACACAAAGTTATCCTTCCCGGTCTATCTATCAAGAGTTCGTATTAAGATAACACCAAAACATATTCAAATTTTTAATACTCAATCCAACACAAGGAATCTCGAAGAGTGCCCCAAGATTTCTACTGGAGAAACAAAGACAAGAACGTGCATCAACCCCTATGCATCGATTAGCCCAATATCACTGCGGGAATCCGCAAGTTGAGTGCCAAAACATATGTCAAGTGGATCAATATGATACCCCATTGTCACCACGACTATTCAATTGCAAGAAATATGTCAAGTGTTCTCAAATCCATAAATGTATTCAATCCAAAGAAATCTCAAAGGAAAAACTCAATTCATCACAAGATAGAGAAGGGAAAACACCATATGATCCTACTAAATTAACAAAGCCCCGATACATCAAGATCATGTCATCAAGAACATGAGAGAGAGGGAGAAAGAGAGAGAGAGAGAGATACAACACATATCTACTCGTACATACCCTCAGCCTCGAGGGTGGACTACTCCCTCCTCATCATGGTGGCTACTGGGATGATGAAGATGGCCACCGATGATGATTTCCCCCTCCGGTGGAGTACCGAAAAGGGCTCTAGATTGGATCTCGTGGACTAGAGAGCCTTGCGGCGTTGGAACTTCTGATCTGGGTCTACTTCTGATGGTTTCTCTATTTATAGGATTTTTCAGCGTTGGTTTCACGCGAAGATGGGCCTCGAGGTGAGCACAACCCATCGGGGCACGGGCAAGGGCCCAGGCGCGCCCTAGTGTCTTGTGCCCTAATCGTTCACCTTCTGGTCCTTCCACGAAGCTTCGGGGGCCTCTTTTGTTCAAAAAAATCGTCAAAAAATTTCAGCTCATTTGGAGAACTTCCATTTCTGCACAAAAAACAACACCACGGTAGTTCTGCTGAAAACAACGTCAGTCTGGGTTAGTTCCGTGCAAATGATACCAAAACCATATAAAATTGTTATAAACATGGCATGGATACTTCATAAATTATAAATACGTTGGAGATGTATCAGCATCCCCAAGCTTAATTCCTACTCGTCCTCGAGTAGGTAAATGATAGAAGAAATAATTTATGAAGTGTGAATGCTAGCAAAGTGCACAAGTGTTATCAATGACAGCTTCAATCACTTTTCCTAGCATCATAACAACAAATATTTCTTATAAAATTTCTCATGTTTAAAGTAGCAACCAATTCACATGTTCAGGTTCAAACAATGAATTCTCTTGAAACACAACAACCTATGTTCTCAGTCACAAAGCAATTGTAATCCAACTTATTCAACAGAGTTTAAGTAAGAGCTCCACATACTCAACCATCATATAGTCTTCTATGATTGCTAACACTCACCGCATACACACGAGCAAAACGTTTCAACCAGACATATAGAAAGATAGGGGCTTGTAATTTCTCCTCCCAACATATTCACCTTTGGGTGTGTCAACAATAATAACTCATGCTAACCATATTCAGTTGGACATATGTGCCTAGATCTTTCCTCACCACTTGATGCTTGCCAAAGGAGAAAAATAAAAAAGGAATAGAGAGAAAAACTTTGACTCTTTGCATAAAAGTAAATACTAAAAAGTAAAAGATAGGCCCTTCACAAAGGAAAGCAGAGGTTACCATGCGCTTATTTTTTTGTATGCTCAATCCCTTAATGCAAAGGAACGTCACGTTATATTGCCCCTTATGATAGCAACCTGATGTAGGGTGGAACCCTATGGGAAGATCTTTCACGAATTGGAGGGGAAACCCTCAAGAACAAGAAGAAAACAAGGGGGGAAACAAGAGGAACACTCAAGAACAAGTCCAATCACACGTACACTAGATTCACAAATACATTGATTCACAAGGTACAAGAACAACAGAGGGAAAGATACATGGTAGAGTTCGTCTCAAATCCAAAGGAGATGAGGTCTTCGTGATTCACTTGGGGAATCCTTCTCCCTTAGGAGGTCTTGATGATCCTAGGGATCCTTCTCCAATGGAGGCCTTGAACTCCAATGGAGTGTCCTCTCTCTCTCAAGAAGAGGAATCCCATCAGGGGAGATACATGAGCTACGCTGTAATGTTTAGATCTATCCTTAGCTGAGTCTAAATGGATGAGGGAGAGGAGTATATATAGGTCCAAGGCATGAAGGGGTAAGGAGGGATGAAATGGGGATACAAGGGCAAAGCCCAACAGCCACACGCAGGTGGCCCCATGCGCACGGGGTAAGTGGAGCCCGTGCGCACGGGGTCTCCAGAACGTGACACAGCAGCCCGTGCGCACAGGGTCTTCAGGACCGCCAGCCTGGGAGGCCCGTGGGCACAAGGTCGGAGGGGTCCATGCGCACGGGGTTGCCTGGGAGCCGCTGTCTTCTTCTTGGCGCTTCCTTCTCCGCTTCCAGGCTTCCCTCTTGGATGGTGTAGATGTTCTCTTCAGCTTGGACTCCTCCTCGATGACTGTGTAGCTCCGCTCACATCTTTGTATGCATTCGAGAGAGGCGTGAAGTAGTATAGCATCCTCGAAGAGACTAAGGAGACACGCATTAAGGATGGAGTTCACCTTAGTATGCTTCAAGTAGAGGTTGGGCGTTTCTCTTAGCAATGGAACTCTTGACAAGGTGATGTCCGTAGAATACTCCGTATCATCGCCTTCCCTTGAGAAAGATCCGACCTCAGATCGAAATCCAAATCACAATGGGAAAGAGATGTCGTCTCCATGTATAAGTTGACGATCACCAAGCGTTCTTCATCTTGAATCTTGAAATAGGCACTCTCCAATGCCGCACCGTCTTGTAATTCCTTCAAAAGGAGCAAGGATAACAAGCACTTGGAAAAACAAATGTGGTTAGCGTTAGAGCAAAACCAAGAATTCAAGAGGTGATTCACCCAACAAGTGTTGTCATCAAGCATAGCATATGGTTTGACAAAGGAGTGTGGCATGGCATTTAAGCATATAAATTGAACACATGGAAAAGCATCATGGAAACAATCATGGAAAGGTGAGATAGAGATGCAAATATGTTTCACAAGTGAATAAGCATCTACCTCTTGGTCATAGCAAACATGCACAAAGCACTCAATGAAAGGTCAATGAGATGCATAGGAATCATTCACAACACCAAATAAAATGAAGTGTCTAAACACATGAGGCAAGTGCAAGACAATCCAAGCATAATGTGCATAGGGTGTAGTGAAAATAGTGTGGCACTCAACACAATAGAAAGAGGAATTGTTCAACATGTGTGAGGCAAATAAGTCAAGCATGGGACAAGCAAAGGGACATGGCATATGTGAAGCGATGACATTGGTGCAACCAAGCATGTGATATAAGCAAGTAGGCAACAAGTTGGATGCAACACACAAGGCATGTATATCATGAGGCATGGAAATGTGAAAATGGCAAGCAGAAGAAAGATCTCTAACATGTGCGCTATCAAGTGGTCCAAGATGGCCAATAAGTCTCATGGTGCAAGCAACACAAGTAGTATGATCCGCAATATCCATGCTCAAGAAAGATGTCACCTCGAAGGCGTGTCCTTGGGTATCCTTCACAATGTTGAAGCGCAAGCAAATTTGTTGTAGGAGCGAGTCGTGGTAGAAATTATGAGGCTCGCCCTCAAGAGCTCGAATTGTCAACTCACGTGAAGTAGAGGTTGACATGTAGTCGTAGCATCCTACACATGCACACAACAAAACAAAGAATGTGTGTGCATGGTAGATAAACACATCATCCATCATGATGGTTCTCTTCTCTTGCACATAACCATTAGTGGCAAAAGTGCATTAATAATATGATGCAACAATGGCAATATTCATGGAACTAGGCATATGGTGCAAATAAGGATGTCAAACATGCTTCACAAGAAATATGTCAAAATCTCCGAATATGTGTGAGAAATCTATGGGGGCAATCTCATTCGCAATACAAAAAGCATTGTTGCACACAATACATGGTAAATCATCTATCATGAGAGATGCAACATATGGAGACATATGACAACATTGACTAGCAATCATGTGCAAAGCATGGGAATATGTGCCATCAACCGCATGAAATGAACAAGTATGAGTCATCAGTGATGCAACAATCAAGGCAAACATATCAAATATGTCATGCAAACTAGTGGCGCGAAGATGCAACACTCTAGAGGAAATCATGGCAATCATGTCATGTGGGCAAACAATAGGCATAGGCAATGCACATGACATATTGCAATCAAGACAAGTAATGGGGCAAGCATCAACATCATCATAGGCATGGGACACAAAGCAAACATGGAAATAACAAGCAATATCTCCACCAAGTTTGCAAATACACATATAAGTACTAGAATCATGGATCATGTGTAATGCAAAGCATGGGTCACAAATGCATGGCAAAGGCATCGGGATAAGTATATCATGCAAAGTGAACATGGCAATATTGGAAAAGGACAGATAATAGGCCATAACCCATAACCATGTGAGGGCCATGTAGAAGAATTGTGCGAAGTCTTTGCGCGAAGGAAACGATTGGAAAGACAATCCATGGAATCCCAAGTCATCATTGTTCTCTAGAGCTCTTTTCATCAACTCGTGCTCTTGCGAGGTTGACGAGTATGCATGGGTACCTACACAAAAGGGACACAAACCAAAGAAAGTGTGTGTGTGTGGTAAATGTACACATCATCCATCATGATGTGTATGTGCACGTGTGAGTTAGCACAAGACACACAATGCTCAAAGAAATTTGATGCATGGTACAAGAACATGTCATCCATCATGAAAGAATAGTCATTATGTATAACACGATGGGGACACAAATTATAGCAAGTGTGTGGCACAACAATAGCATTTCTATTCATGAGGAGCATATTGTGCACACAAATTTTAGGATCATGCAAAAGATGGGATGGATCAAAATATCCTAAAATGTATGAGGAAACTATGGGGGTCTCCTCATGATCAATAGTGGAAACATCATATGGAGAAATGAAACAACATCCAAAATAATGCATATCCGAAGCTAGGTGGTCATGGCATGGCATATGTTAGAATTGATGCAAACCGAGCATATCAATATCATCACAAGAAAAACAAATGACAATAACCATGGGTTTGTCATCTATGACATATGAACAAATTGGGTTTATTTTAATGGCACGTCCATAGTCACTATGATGAGATTGCAAATATGACATATTGTTGATCTCATGCATAGCATATGACAAGTAAAGCGGATTATCAAACATGATGTGACCTAAAGAATTATCACAAGAGATCCTATGCAACATGGCATCACAACTAATAGACTCCACATAACAGTCATCATACTCATCATAAATGGGTAATTCATCACATGAGGTAGTCAGACTAGCATGAAGCATGGCAATAGGTGGATCAACATCATGCAAGCAATCAATGTCAAGAATGTCCACTAATGGAACAAGAGCATCACTTCACCTATGTTACCTTGCTCATTCCACTCATGTGGTGTAGGTGAGGTGGCAAAGACCAAATTGTGGTCATCGTCTTCATCTTGATGGAACCATGTGGGGGTGCATCATATTCCACTATGGCCATCGTCTTGTCCAAAGGAAGGACGAAGTCATCGAGGATCGCGTCGTCATCGTATATTGGACCTAGAACCAAATGAGAAGACACAATAGAGGTAGAGGTCAAGTTGTTAGAGTTGAGAATGTCCTCAAAAGACCAATCAACTATCTCGCTATCTCTATGTGGTGAGGGCTCACTCACTCCCTCAAGGTAGGTGCACTCAAAGTCACATACGGTGGAGTCACTCATCTCACTCAAGTGGTGGTGGTGGTGGATCTCCTCACATGAGAAATGGAGCAACTCATCATATATGGGGCTAGTGGTGATCTCATTCTCACTCTCAATATGGTGGCATAAGTCTCTCAACTCATCACCATACGCCTCCTTGGTCGAAGGGAAAATCCCATGCTCAACCGTCTCGTAGTTGTTGTCGTGGATGAAGGCCGAAGATGGCACATAATCACTCTCGTCCATGACCTAAGGGAAAATCCCATGCTCGATCATCTTGATGGTACTAGCCTCCTGCTCTCCGTCTTGGAGCGTGTTCATCGTAAAGGATGTTTGTGGTCAAGTAGACTTGGCCTTCATGAGTTCTTGTTGCGCCTTGAGAGCAACAATTTATATGTCATCGAGGGACTCGTAGGTGTTGTTGAAGATAGTCCCGGCGATGTCGTTGTTCAATCCCATCGAGAAGTAGAACTTCATCCAAATGGGGTTGTCCACGCCGGCTCGTCGCAAGGCTTTCTTCATGTTCTTGAAGTACTCGTCGAGGGACTGAGATCCTTGCATGGTGTTCTCCAAGTGGCATTGTAGATGTTCCGTGTAGCTGGAAGGCACAAATTCTCGCCTCATCACTTTCTTCATCTTGGGCCACGTCACGGTGAAGCTTGTCGAAGGTCTGTGAAGCCACCATGTCGATGCGTAGTCATGGAAGGTACTTGTGGTGCATGGGGGTCGAAGGCCCGTGTGCACGGGGTTGGCAGAGAAGCCAACTCTCGTCCGGAAGCTTGCTCTTCCATTCTGGTGTTGCGCCCTTAATGAACTTGAGCGTCTTGGTCTTGTCGGTGTCGATGCCAGGGTGTACTTGCCAGAGATGGTAGCTCGGGAGTCTTTGCACTTGAGCGTCTTCTCGAAGATGAGGAAGACCGCTTGCGGTTGTTGATGAGGAACTTGAGCTCCTCCATGTGCTTGTCCATCTTGGCGTCGATGAGGTTCTTCATGGCATCTAACTCGTCGTCGGGGTTGTAGGCCGGAGATGACGTGCTTTGCCTATCCATCACAAGACTCAAGAAAAGGTGAGTAGGAAATGAGATAAACAATACCAAGCTACTGTTTCCCAAAGTTGAGATTGTATCTCATTTCACTCAATGCGAAATAAAAGAATAGTGGAATTGGTACTGGACTTGTTCACTCACACATACAAAGTAAAGCTTATCGAGTGGCTTGGTTAGGACAAGTGACACAAATTTCATGCAAATTGGAGTCCAAGATATTGTAAATGTTGAAATCAAGCCAAAGGATTCAAAATGCAAAGCAAGTGATCACAAATATAGAGGAGGGCAATAAAGAAACACACGCGGTGGGATAATGGGGCTTGTGCAACTATATGGATGAGCAATACAAAATTACGTAACGAAGATTAAGCTCGTGTTGCACAAACACTAGGAGAGCACTAGCTTGATTGCATACTTAGGCACGATTCACCACTTGGCACCAACCTATATGCATGCAAGCAAAATGTTTCATATTCCATGTATCCTCATGCACAAGTATCTCTTTTCATGCTCAACTCTCTTTTGCTTATAAGCTTATGATCTTTCTTTTCTTGCTTAGAATCTTTTTTCCCTGTTCTCTTCCTTTCCACTTTTTTATTGAGCCACACCCAAACATATGGGACAAGTATCACAAGATATGCACGGGAGCAAGCAATTGCACTATATGATATATCCAATGATGCAACAATATGATACCAATATGATGGAGCAAATGATGCAACAATATGATATCGTATCACTATGGTGCACAAGTTTTTGCGAAGCCCGACAATACTCGGATAGCTAGTCTCAATAGGTATGAAGGTATTCGCAAAGATAGTGGGGCTATCAAGATGAAATGGCAAGGAAGGATAAGTATATGACGGAATGGATACCTTCGTCACACCTAACCTGTCACGAAGTCGGTGGTAACCGGCCTTGCTTCTAGTTAAAGATGGTCTCAAAGGATGGATGGTCGTCATCGACGTCGACGATCGTGGCGGATGTAGTCGATGGAATGATACAACTTGCCAGTGGTGAATGATGATGTTACCGTCCCTAAGTAGCCTAAACACCTTAGGAGACTCAAATCACAACTTAAACAACCACAAATGCAATAAGAAGCAAAAAGGGTTAGGTTTGCGGAATGCTAAGGTGGTTATGCGGAAGATATGGTGTATGGGCTATGCTATAGATGCAGAAATGCACAACATTCTATGGTGTAAAATGGTGGTAAAACCAAGATGAGCAGCTCGGGCACGTCGCTAGCTTTTCAACGAGCCAAAGAACACCCAAATCAGAGTTCAGAAGTTAAAGTTACGGACAAAACGGTGGAACACTCGCGACTGCTGTAGGGGGGCCGTGCACAGACGGTCTAGGGCCCGTGGACACAGGGTCGCATGTGCACGGTACACGTACCGAGGGCACGGGGTCACCTGGGACTACGTGGGGGCCCGTGGGCACGGGGTAGGCGGAAATTTTTCCGATTTCGGTCTAAATTGGCGGATTTGGTGGTGGGGAATGTGTGGGGGGATGGGGGAAAGCTACATCCACTTGCTAAAAATATGATCCACGGATTAAAATCAACAAAAACTCACAAAAACTTCAAATCACAAAAATATTGTTATGGCTCTTTTTGTGGGGATTTTAGAAAGTGGGTAAGAACAAGTAAAATTAGGCTAGAAAACAAATAGGGGAGGCTCCAATTTCGTGATCAACCTTGCTCTTGATACCAAGATGATGTAGGGTGGAACCCTATGAGAAGATATTTCATGAATTGGAGGGGAAACCCTCAAGAACAAGAAAAACACAAGGGGGAAAACAAGAGGAACGCTCCAGAATAAGTCCAATCACACATCCACTAGACTCACAAACACATAGATCCACAAGGTACAAGAACAACAAAGGGAAAGATACAAGGTAGAGTTCATCTCAAATCCAAAGGAGATGAGGTGTTGGTGATTCACTTGCGGAATCCTTCTCCTTTAGCAGGTCTTGATGATCCTAGGGATCCTTCTCCAATAGAGGCCTTGAACTCAAGTGGAATGTTCTCTCTCTCTCAAGAAGAGGAATCGCACAAGGGGAGATACATGAGCTAGGCTCTAATGTTTAGATCTATCCTTAGCTGAGTCTAAATGGATGAGGGAGAGGAGTATATATCGGTCCAAGGCATGAAGGGGTAACGAGGGACAAAATGGGGATACAAGGGCAAAGCCCAACAACCACACGGAGCCCGTGCACACGGGGTCTCCAGAACCTGACGCATCAGCCCGTGCGCACGGGGTCTGAGGCCCGTGGGCACAGGGGTCCCGTGGGCACGGTACACGCTCATGCACAGAGGGTCTTCAAGACCACCAGCCTGGGAGGCCCATGGGCACGGGGTCGAAGGGGCTCATGCGCACGGGGTCGCCTGGGAGTTGCTGTCTTCTTCTTGACGCTTCCTTCTCCGCTTCCAGGTTTCCCTCTTGGATGGTGTAGATGTTCTCTACAGCTTGGACTCCTCCTCGATGAATGTTTAGCTCCGCTCACATCTATGTATGCATTCGAGAGAGGGGTCAACTAGTATAGCATCCTCGAAGAGACTAAGGAGACACACATTAAGGATAGAGTTCACCATAGTATGCTTGAATTAGAGTTTGGGTGTGTGTCTTAGCAATGGAACTCTTGACATGGTGATGTCCGTAGAATACTCCATATCATCCCCTCCCCCTTGAGAAAGATCCAACCTCGGATCGAAATCCAAATCACCATGGGAAAGAGATGTCGTCGCCATGTATAAGTTGACAATCACCAAGCGTTCTTCATCTTGAAGCTTGAAATAGGCACTCTCCAATGTTGCACCGTCTTGTAATTCCTTCAAAAGGAGCAAAAATAACATGCACTTGGAAGAACAAATGTGGTTAGCGTTAGAGCAAAACCTAGCATTCAAGAGGTGATTCACCCTACAAGTGTTGTCATCAAGCATAGCATATGGTTTGACAAAGAAGTGTGGCATGGCATTGAAGCATATAAATTGAGCACATGGAAAAGCATCTTGGAAACAATCATGCAAAGGTGAGATAGAGATGCAAATATGTTTCACAAGTGAATAAGCATCTACCTCATGGTCATAGCAAACATGCACAAAGCACTCAATGAAAGGTCTATGATATGCGTAGGAATCATTCACAACACCAAATAAAATGAAGTGTCTAAAAACATGAGGCAAGTGCAAGACAATCCAAGCATCATGTGCATAGGGTGTAGTGAAAATAGTGTGGCACTCAACACAATAGAAAGAGGAATTGTTCAACACGTGTGAGGCAAATAAGTCAAGCATGTGGCAAGCAAAGGGACATGGCATATGTGAAGAGATGACATTGGTGCAACCAAGGATGTGATATGAGCAAGTAGGCAACAAGTTGCATGCAACACACAAGGCATGTATATCATGAGGCATGGAAATGTGAAAATGGCAAGTAGAAGAAAGATCTCTAACATGTGCGCTATCAAGTGGTCCAAGATGGCCAATAAGTCTCATGGTGCAAGCAACACAAGTAGTATGATCCGCAATATCCATGCTCAAGAAAGATGTCACCTCGAAGGCGTGTCCTTGGGTATCCTTCACAATGTTGAAGCACAAGCAAATTTGTTGTAGGAGCGTTCGTGGTAGAAAGTATGAGGCTCGCCCTCAAGAGCTCGAATTGTCAACTCACGTGAAGTAGAGGTTGACATGTAGTCGTAGCATCCTACACATGCACACAACAAAACAAAGAATGTGTGTGCATGGTAGATAAACACATCATCCATCATGATGATTCTCTTCTCTTGCACATAACCATTACTAGCAGAAGTACATTAATAATATGATGCAACAATGACAATATTCATGTAATTAGGCATATGGTGCAAATAAGGAAGGTAAACATGCTTCACAAGAAATATGTCAAAATCTCCGAATATGTGTGAGAAATCTATGGGGGCAATCTCATTCGCAAGACGAAAAGCATTGTTGCACACAATGCATGGTAAACCATCTATCATGAGAGATGCAACATATGGAGACATATGACAACATGGACTAGAAATCATGTGCATAGCATGGGAATATGTGCCATCAACCGCATGAAATGAACAAGTATGAGTCATTAGTGATGCAACAATCAAGGCAAACATATCAAATATGTCATGTAAACTAGTGGCGCGAAGATGCAACACTCTTGAGGAAATCATGGCAATCATGTCATGTGGGCAAATAATAGGCATAGGCAATGCACATGACATATTGCAATCAAGACAAGTAATGGGGCAAGCATCAATATCATCATAGGCATGGGACACAAATCAAACATGGAAATAACAAGCAATATCTCCACCAAGTTTGCAAATACACATATAAGTACTAGAATCATGGATCATGTGTAATGCAAAGCATGGGTCACAAATGCATGGCAAAGGCATCGGGATAAGTATATCGTGCAAAGTGAACATGGCAATATTGGAAAAGGACAGACAATAGGCCATAACCCATAACCATGTCAGGGCCATGTAGAAGAATTGCGCGAAGTCTTTGCACGAAGGAAATGATTGAAAGACAATGCATGGAATCCCAAGTCATCATTGCTCTCTAGAGCTCTTTTCATCAACTCGTGCTCTTGCGAGGTTGACGAGTATGCATGGGTACCTACACAAAAGGGACACAAACCAAAGAAAGTGTGTGCGTGGTAAATGTACAAATCATCCATCATGATGTGTATGTGCACGTGTGAGTTAGCACAAGACACACAATGCTCAAAGTAATTTGATGCATGGTACAAGAACATGTCATCCATCATGAAAGAATATTCATTATGTATAACACGATGGGGACACAAATTATAGCAAGTGTGTGGCACAACAATAGCATTTCTATTCATGGGGAGCATATTGTGCACACAAATATTAGGATCATGCAAAGGATGGGATGGATCAAAATCTCCTAAAATGTATGAGGAAACTATGGGGGTCTCCTCATGATCAATAGTGGAAACATCATATGGAGAAATGGAAAACATCCAAAACAATGCATATCCGAAGCTAGGTGGTCATGGCATGGCATATGATAGAATTGATGCAAAGTGAGCATATCAATATCATCACAAGAAAAACAAATGACAATAACCATGGGTTTGTCATCTATGCCATATGAACAAATTGGGTTTATTATAATAGCATGTGCATAGTCACTATGATGAGATTGCAAATATGACAAATTGTTGATCTCATACATAGCATATGACAAGTCAAGCGGATTTTTAAACATGATGTGACCTAAAGAATTATCACAAGAGATCCTATGCAACATGGCATCACAACTAACAGACTCCACATAACAGTCATCATACTCATCATAAATGGGTAATGCATCACATGCGGTAGTCGGACTAGCATGAAGCATGGCAATAGGTGGATCAACATCATGCAAGTAATCAATGTCAGGAATGTCCACTAATGGAACAAGAGCATCATTTCACCTATGTTACCTTGCTCATTCCACTCATGTGGTGTAGGTGAGGTGGCAAAGACCAAATGGTGGTCATCATCTTTATCTTGATGGAACCATGCGGGGGGTGCATCATATTCCACCATGGCCATCGTCTTGTCCAAAGGAAGGACGAAGTTGTCGAGGATCAGGGCGTCAACGTATATTGGACCTAGCACCAAATGAGAAGACACAATAGAAGTAGAGGTCAAGTTGTTAGAGTTGAGAATGTCCTCAAAAGACCAATCAACTATCTCGCTCTCTCTATGAGGTGATGGCTCACCCGCTCCCTCAAGGTAGGTGCACTCAAAGTCACATATGGTGGAGTCACTCATCTCACTCATGTGGTGGTGGTGGTGGCTCTCCTCACATGAGAAATAGGGCAACTCATCATATATGGGGCTAGTGGTGATCTCACTCTCACTCTCAATATGGTGGCATAAGTCTCTCAACTCATCACCATACGCCTCCTTGGTCGAAGGGAAAATCCCATGCTCAACCGTTTCGTAGTCCTTGTCTTGGATGAAGGCCGAAGATGGCACATCATCACTCTCGTCCATGACAGAAGGGAAAATCCCATGCTCGATCATCTTGATGGTACTAGCCTCGTGCTCCCCGTCTTGGAGTGTGGTCATCGTAAAGGATGTTTGGGGTCGAGTAGACTTGGCCTTCATGAGTTCTTGTTGCACCTTGAGAGCACAAATTTACATGTCATCGAGGGACTCGTAGTTGTTGTTGAAGATAGTCTCGGCGATGTCGTTGTTCAATCCCATCGAGAAGTGGAACTTCATTCAAATGGGGTTGTCCACGCCGGCTCATCGCATGGCTTTCTTCATGTTCTTGAAGTACTCGTCGAGGGACTGGGATCCTTGCATGGTGTTCTCCAAGTGGTGTTGTAGATGTTCCGTGTAGGTGGAAGGCACAAAATTCTCGGCTCATGACTTTCTTCATCTTGGGCCACGTCATGGTGAAGCTTGTCGAAGGTCTATGAAGCCACCATGTCGATGCGTAGTCATGGAAGGTACTTGTGGTGCACGGGGGTCAAAGGCCCGTGTGCACGGGGTTGGCAGAGAAGCCAACTCTCGTTCGGAAGCTTGCTCTTCCATTCTGGTGTTACGCCCTTGATGACCTTGAGCGTCTTGGTCTTGTCGGTGTGGATGCCGGGGTGTACTTGCCAGAGATGGTAGCTCGGGAGTCTTTGCACTTGAGCGTCTTCTTGAAGATGAGGAAGACCGCTTGCAGTTGTTGATGACGAACTTGAGCTCCTCCATGTGCTTGTCCATCTTGGCGTTGATGAGGTTCTTCATGGCATCTAACTCGTCGTCGGGGTTATAGACGGGAGATGATGTGCTTTGCCTATCCATCACAAGACTCAAGCAAAGGTGAGTATGAAATGAGATAAACATTACCAAGCTACCGTTTCCCAAAGTTGAGATTGTATCTCATTTCACTCAATGCGAAATGAAAGAATAGTGGAATTGGTACTAGACTTGTTCACTCACACATACAAAGTAAAGCTTATCGAGTGGCTTGGTTAGGACAGGTGGCACACATTTCATGCAAATTGAAGTCCAAGATATTGTAAATGTTGAAATGAAGCCAAAGGATTCAAAATGCAAAGCAAGTGATCACAAATATAGAGGAGGGCAATAAAGAAACACACGCGGCAGGACAATGGGGCTTGTGCAACTATAGGAATGAGCAATACAAAATTGCCTAACAAAGACTAAGCTCATGTTGCACAAACAATAGGAGAGCACTAGCTTGATTGCATACTTGGGCACGATTCACCACTTGGCACCAACCTATATATATGCAAGCAAAATGTTTCATATTCCATGTATCCTCATGCACAAGTATCTCTTTTCATGCTCAACTCTCTTTTGCTTATAAGCTTATGATCTTTCTTTTCTTGCTTAGAAGCTTTTTTCCCTCTTCTCTTCCTTTCCACTTTTTTATTGAGCCTCAACCAAACATATGGGACAAGTATCACAAGATATGCACGGGAGCAAGAAATTGCACTATATGATTTACCCAATGATGCAACAATATGATACCAATATGATGGAGAAAATGATGCAACAATATGATATCGTATCACTATGGTGCACAAGTTTTCGCGAAGCCCGACCATACTCGGATAGCTAGTCTCAATAGGTATGAAGGTATTCGAAAAGATGGTGGGGCTATCAAGATGAAATGGCAAGGAAGGATCAGTATATGATGGAATGGATACCTTCGTCACACTTAACCTATCACGAAGTCGATGGTAACCGGCCTTGCTTCCGGTTAAAGATGGTCACAAAGGATGGATGGTCGTCGTCCACGTCGAAGCTCATGGCGGATGTAGTCGATGGAACGATACAACTTGCCAGTGGTGAATGGTGATGTAACCTTCCCTAAGTAGCCTAAACACCTTAGGAGACTCAAATCACAACTTAAACAACCACAAATGCAATAAGAAGCAAAAAGGGTTAGGTTTGCGGAATGCTAAGGTGGTTATGCCGAAGATATGGTGTATGGGCTATGCTATAGATGCAAAAATGCACAACATTTTATGGAGTCAAATGGTGGTAAAACCAAGATGGGCAGGTTGGGCACGTCGCTAGCTTTTTAACGAGCCAAAGAACACCCAAATCAGAGTTCAAAAGTGAAAGTTACGACCGAAAGGTGAAACGCTCGCGGCTGCTGTAGGGGGGGCGTGCGCATGCAGTCTAGGGCCCATTTACATGGGGTCGCGTTCGCACGATACACGTACCGAGGGCACGGGGTCACCTGGGACTACACTGGGGCCAGTGGGCATGGGGTGGGGAGCCCGTGGGCACGCGGTAGGCGGATTTTTTTGCGATTTCGGTCAAAATTGACGAATTAGGCGGTGGGGAATGTGTGGGGGGATGGGGGAATGCTAGATCCACTTGCTAAACATCAAATCCATGGATTAAAATCAACAAAAACTCACAAAAACTTCAAATCACAAAAAAATTGGTATGGCTCTTTTTGTGGGGATTTCCGGAATTGGGCAAGAACAAGCAAAATTAAGCTAGAAAACAAAGAGGGGAGGCTCCAATTTCGTGATCAACCTTGCTCTTGATACCAAGATGATGTAGGGTGGAACCCTATGAGAAGATATTTCATGAATTGGAGGGGAAACCCTGAAGAACAAGAAGAACACAAGGGGAAAAACAAGAGGAACACTCCAAAACAAGTCCAATCACACATAGATCCACAAGGTACAAGAACAACAAATGGAAAGATACAAGGTAGAGTTCATCTCAAATCCAAGGGAGATGAGGTCTTGGTATTCACTTGCCGAATACTTGTCCCTTCGGAGGTCTTGATGATCCTAGGGATCGTTCTCCAATAGAGGCCTTGAACTCAAGTGGAATGTCCTCTCTCTTTCTCAAGAAGAGGAATCCCACAAGGGTGAGCTAGGCTCTAATGTTTAGATCTATCCTTAGCTGAGTCTAAATGGATGAGGGAGAGGAGTTTATATCGGTCCAAGGCATGAAGGGGTAAGAAGGGACAAAATGGGGATACAAGGGCACAACCCAACAGCCACACGGAGCCCGTGCGCACGGGGTCTCCAGAATCTGACGCATCAGCCCGTGCGCATGGGGTCTCCAGAACCTGACGCATCAGCCCGTGCGCACGGGGTCTGAGCCATTCTGGGAGGCCCGTGGGCACGGGGTCGCCTGGGAGTTGCTGCCTTCTTCTTGACGCTTCCTTCTCCACTTCCAGGCTCCCCTCTTGGATGGTGTAGATGTTCTCTTCTGCTTGGACTCCTCCTCGGTTAATGTGTAGCTCCGCTCACATCTATGTATGCATTCGAGAGAGGGGTCAAGTAGTATACCATCCTCGAAGAGACTAAGGAGATACGCATGAAGGATGGAGTTCACCTTAGTATGCTTGAAGTAGAGGTTGGGTGTGTCTTTTAGCAATGGAACTCTTGACATTGTGATGTTCGTAGGATACTCCATATCACAACCTTTATTATGCAATCCGACGCTTTTATTACTTTGCCATCACAAGTTCGTACAACGCTCAATTTTCCCTTACACTAAATGATCTGACACTTTTAGAAGAAATTTTTATTGCCTATTTGCACCGATGACAACTAACTTGAAGGATCTTGCTCAATACATAGGTAGGTATAGTGGACTCTTGAAGATAAGATTTGGGTGTAAGGGTTTTTGGATGCACAATTAGTATCTCTACTTGTTGCGGAATATTTGGCTAGCAAAGATGGGGGGAAAGCACCACATGTTGAAGGATCTATGACAATATAACTTCTATGTGAATATGAACAAACATACACCATTACGTTGTCTTCCTTGTCCAACGTCAACAATTTTGGCGTACAATATTTTTGTCGGGACCCCGATCCTAAGTCACACCGGTCTAGCATGTAACACATCATACCACTTTGTGGCCTCACGCATAGTATCCCCACGGGTGCCACCTTACCTAGCCCGGAACCGTTTGCACATTTTGGCTCACATATATGATAGTGTCGCTAGCATCCATATGACAGAGAACCCGGGCCGATATGGCTAGTTATAAACCAAAAGTGGCACTAAATTACTGGGACATGCATACATGACCGAACAATGCACATGCGGGTCAGCAGCGAGTGTTTTCGGGCTGTAGCAAGCTAACAGGACTCCGGTCTCCGGTATACACCGCATGACAATTCCCCAGAGGGGACAGACACAGGAGCAATGAAGGACACATGCCGGTCAATCCATGTGTTCTAGAGCAGTAGCAAGCTACCAAGGTTCAGTAGAAGCACTAGGAGGCATTTCCCCATAAGATAGGCTACCAAGGGTAAACAACTAGGTGTCGGATCCCACACATACCAAGCATTTCAATAACATAGACACAATATGCTCGATATGTGCAAATACAACATGGCATCACAACAAAACTCTATGAATCAAAGTATTTATTCATTAGATCTCATGATCCAACATAAAGAGCATACAAGCAACGGAAGCATAACATGTATGAGTACAGACAACTAAAAATGAAAAAGGCTGAGAAGCCTGACTATCTAGAAAACCCTCCCAAGGGTACAAGATCGTAGCTGAGGTAACAAGCTAAACGTCGAAGTCCACGCGGAACCACTAGTGAGACTAAAGTCTCTCTGCAAAACATAAATTAAGCAAACGTGAGTACAAATGTACTCAACAAGACTGACATCAGAACTAGCTACATATGCATCGGTATCAAGAAAGGGGTAGTGGAGTTTAACTGCAGCAAGCCAGCTTTGACTCAGTGGATATCCTGTACTACGACTGCTGGTAACTCTTTTGAGGTGGCGCACACGAGTCCACATATTCACGATATCAATACACCACTATGGATCCGCTCCCGTCTCCCTATCAGAAGGCCACCCATAGCACTCAGGCTTATCTTGCCCATTTTAGAGTATCCACTTTCACTTGTCTATGAATTGTACAGGCAACCAGAAGTCCTTTACCGCCGACGCAGCTATTCGAATAGATGATGTTAACCTTGCAGGGGTGTACTTCTTCGCACACGCTCTCGCCACTTACCACCATGTACACATTGTGTATCTCGGCAACCTTCAAGCGGAAGACTTGCGAGGGAGTCGGCCACAACCTGACTAACCACGCAAGTCTCTAGTCAAGTTTTATCGCCTATTCGGGTTCCATTCGCAAGGAGATCCTGTCGGGGTGTCTCTCATGGCCCCAAACGATGTGTACAGGGTTCCCAAGCCCACCAAACGGGCGACGCTTGGTACACCCAGCCATGGTGTGTAGTCTGTCCCAAGCTCACCTATACCGGGTGCCACTTGGTAGACTACTAACACTACCTACAAACACCAGAAACTAGTTGCAACTCCTGGACAAAGTTCGAGTTGATTAATAAGTCGAGAGGGGCACTTAAGCATTCCAATGTGTGGTAGTAACTGTTCATGGATCACAAACATAGAACTCAGTTCCTGAGGACGGTTCCAATGAGACAACCCACCATGTACTCCTACATGGCCTCTCACTGCTACCTTTACCAAATCATGATCACACACTTAGCTCTCAACAGTAAGACATGTTCACAATCTTCCAATTCATCCTCGATGAATCAGACCTGACCCAACTCTAAGCAGTAGTAGGCATGAAAAACAAGCATGAATGATTAGGCACATCAGGGCTTAAACAACTCCTACTCATGCTAGTGGGTTTCATCTATTTAATGTGGCAATGACAGGTCATGCAGAGGAAAGGGGTTCAACTACCGCGGCATGTAATAGTTGAAACGTTGTTGTCCTAATGCAGTAAAAGAGAGAAGGAGCGAGAGAGTTGGATTGTATCGGAATGAACATGGGAGTTATGCTTGCCTGGCACTTCTGAAGATAGTATAGCTCTTCATCGATGTCAACGAACTCATCGTCGGAACATACGTCTACTGAGGGAGAACAACCACCGACAACAGAGAAAGAACACAATCAATGCAATGCAACAATATGATGCATGATCATGACATGGCAACATGCTGTGATTTGAGCTAATGCAACTAGCAGTGATTTAAATGAAGTTGATTTAAACCAACGGTTCAAATTCAAACTCCATATGTCAATATTCAAATGACATTTAATTGATTTGACCTGATCAGCACACATAAGTTTCTAAAACATGCATGAAAATGCCATAAACAGATTCTTCGGATTTTTCTGACAATTTTTCATATATAAATTATTTCAATCTGAGTTATAGATTATTTTCTATGATTTTTAGAAGTTTTAACTATTTTCTGGAATTTTCTAGATTATTTTTAATCCAGCAAATGATTAACTGCGTCAGCATGACATCAGTGTGACATCAGCAAGTCAAAGGGGCAGGTCCAGGTCAAACCTGGCCTTTGGTTCCCGTATGTCAGTCTCACAGTGCAGGCTTCGGTGACAGACATGTGGGTCCGGCCAACGGCCACGTCAGCACAGTCAACTTTGACGCGTGGGTCCCACTGGTTTATAAACTAATTAAACATAAATAGAATGGGGTTAATTAGGACATGGGCCCACTAGTCAATGGCTCTAGGGGTAATTAGTTGGGTGATTAGCCCCTAACTAAGTGGCCACGTCGGCCCGCCACAGTTTGGCCGGCGGGGACCATTTCGCGCGGCGGAGGTTCACCGGGGCTGCGCTAATGTTCATATTACTGCAGACTCTCCTGTTTTCACAGATTCATGTTATAGCTTCATTATTTGCATATGTTTGAATTATTGTTGAAGCCTCCTTGGCATGGGGCCATAGAATTGTGATAGCATACAGTGGGTAATGTTTGTTCATAATTATACAATAATGTTAGAGAAGTACATGATGGGATTTCGTTGATCATATGCACTAACCTCGCCACTAAAAGTTCGGTTAAGTTTTGTGTGGATGAAGTGTTCGAAGATCGAGGAGGTCTCGATGTGAGAAGAAGGAGGAGAGGCAAGAGCTCAAGCTTAGGGATGCCCAAGGCACCCCAAGTAAATATTCAAGGAGACTCAAGTGTCTAAGCTTGAGGATGCCCCGGAAGGCATCCCATCTTTCTTCAACAAGTATCGATATGTTTTCGGATTCGTTTCATTCACATGATATGCGTAAACTCTTGGACCGTCGTGTGCTTTTTATTTTTCTTTTAATAAATCCACCATGCTGGTATGAGATTGTCCTTGGCTTATTTATAGAATGCTCTTTGCACTTCACTTATATCTTTTGAGTATGGCTTTATAGAATGCTTCATGTGCTTCACTTATATCATTTGAAGTTTGGATTGCATGTTTCTCCTCACATAGAAAACCGCCATTTGTAGATTGCTCTTTTGCTTCACTTATATTTGTTAAAGCATGGTCATATCTTTTGTAGAAAGAATTAAAACTCTCTTGCTTCACTTATATCTATTTAGAGAGTTGACACGAATTGGTCATTCACATGGTTAGTCATAAAATCCTACATAAACTTGTAGATCGCTGAATATGATATGTTTGATTCCTTGCAATAGTGTTGCGATATAGAGATGCTAATATGTGGGAGGTACTAGCGAATGCTTGTAGTTTAGTAAAAATATTGGTGTTAAGGTTTGTGATTCCCGAAGCATGCACGTATGGTCTCCTAACTATGTAACCAAATTGGCACGTATTGTATTTTGAATGTCTATCTTTGCGTGAAGGTCGGGGGCGCACGATTATTAACTCCTACCAACCTCCTCCCTAGGAGCATGCGTCGTAGTATTTTGCTTCGAGGGCTAATAGATTTTTCGCAATAAGTATGTGAGTTCTTTATGACTAATGTTGAGTCCATGGATTATACACACTCTCACCCTTCCACCTTGCTAGCCACTCTAGTACCGCGCAATTTTCGCCGGTGCATCAAACCACCTTATACCCTTCCTCAAAACAGCCACCATACCTACCTATTATGGCATTTCCATAGCCATTCCGAGATATATTGCCTTGTAACTCCACCGTTCCGTTTATTATGACACGCACCATCATTGTCATCTTGCTTTGCATGATCGTAAGACAGCTAGCATGATGTTTTCATGGCTTGTCCATTTTTTGATGTCATTGTTATGCTAGATCATTGCACATCTCGGTACACCACCGGAGGCATTCATATAGAGTCATATTTTTGTTCTAGTATCGAGTTGTAAGTAAATAAAAGTGTGATGATCATCATTATTAGAGCATTGTCCTTGAAAAAAAGGCCAAATAAAAAAGGAGAAAGGCCAAATAAAAAAGAGAAAGGCCAAATAAAAAAAGGAATGCCCAAAAAAAGAAAAAGAAAAAAGGGGACAATGCTACTATATTCTTCCACACTTGTGCTTCAAAGTAGCACCATGATCTTCATGATAGAGAGTCTCATATGTTGTCACTTCCATAGACTAGTGGGAATTTTCATTATAGAACTTGGCTTGTATATTCCAATGATGGGCTTCCTCAAATTGCCCTAGGTCTTCATGAGCAAGCAAGTTGATGCACACCCACTAGTTTTCCTTTGAGTTTTCATACACTTATAGCTCTAGTGCATCCGTTACATGGCAATCCCTACTCACTCACATTGATATCGATTGATGGACATCTCCATAGTCCATTGATTTGCCTAGTTGATGTGAGACTTTCTCCCAACTTTTATCTATTACCACCTTCTATTCCACCCATAGTGCTATGTCCATGGCTCAAGCTCATGTATTGCATGAAGAGTTGAAAAGGTTCGAAAAACTAAAGTATGAAAACAATTGCTTGGCTGAAAATAGTATGGGCATGAGGGGTACCTTGTGTTAAGAAAAGGGAGGATAAAAGACTATATGATTTTGTAGGGATAACGTTCTTTAGCATTGATAGTTTGAAATACTTGATTGTTTGTTGGGATGCCCGAGTATTAAATTCTTTTATGTCAAATGATAGACTATTGCTTTGAATCACTAGTGTCTTAATATTCATGCCATGATTAGATTACATGATCAAGATTATGCTAGGTAGCATTCCACATCAAAAATTATCTTTTCTATCATTTACCTACTCGAGGACGAGCAGGAATTAAGCTTGGTGATGCTTATACGTCTCCGTCGTATCTATAATTTTTGATTGTTCCATGCCAATATTCTACAACTTTTACATACTTTTGGCAACTTTTTATACTATTTTTGGGACTAACATATTGATCCAGTGCCCAGTGTCAGGTCCTTTTTGTTGCATGTTTTTTGTTCTGCAGAATATCCATATCAAACGGAGTCCAAACGGGATAAAAACGGACGAAGATTTTTTTTGGAATATATGTGAATTTTGGGAACTGGAATCAACATGAGACGATGCCCGAGTGGCCCACGAGGGTGAGGGGCGCGCCCTGGGCCCTCGTGGCCACCCCGTAAGGCGGTTGGTGCCTTTCTTTTGCCGCAAGAAAGCTAATATCCGGATAAAAGTCGTGTCCAAAATTCAGCCAAATCGGTGTTACGGATCTCCGGGAATATAAGAAACGGTGAAGGGCCAGAATCTGGGAACGCAAAAACAGAGAGAGAGAGAGAGAGAGAGAGAGAGAGAGAGAGAGAGAGAGAGAGAGATCCAATCTCGAAGGGGCTCTTGCCCCTCCACCGCCATGGAGGCCATGGACCAAGGAAGAATAAGAAGGAGGGGGGCTCTCTCCCCCTCTCTCCAAGTGGCGCCGGAACGCCGCCGGGGCCATCATCGTGTGACGGTGATCTACACCAACACCTCTGTCATCTTCACCAACATCTTCATCAACTTCCCCCATCTATCTACAGCGGTCCACTCTCTCGCAACCCGTTGTACCCTCTACTTGAACATGGTGCTTTATGCTTCATATTATTATCCAATGATGTGTTGCCATCCAATGATGTCTGAGTAGATTATCGATGTCCTATGGGTGATTGGTGAATTGCTATGATTGATTTAATTTGCTTGTGGTTATGTCGTTGTCCTTTGGTGCTCATCATATGAGCGCGCGCGTGGATCACACCATAGGGTTAGTTGTATGTTGATAGGACTACGTATTGAAGGGAAAGAGTGATAGAAGCTTCAACCTAGCGTAGAAATAAATGCATACGGGATTGAAGGGGGACCAATATATCTTAATGCTATGGTTGGGTTTTACCTTAATGAACATTAGTAGTTGCGGATGCTTTCTAATAGTTCCAATCATTAGTGCATAGAATTCCAAGTCAGGGATGACATGCTAGCAGTGGCCTGTGCCACATAAAACTTGCTATCGGTCTAGTAACATAGTCAATTGCTTAGGGGTAATTTTGAAACTCCTACCACCACTTTTCCACACTCGCCATCACTAACTTTATTGCTTCTTTATCTTAACAGCCCCTAGTTTTTATTTACATGCTCTTAATATTCTTGCAAACCTATCCCACAAAAACTACAAAGTACTTCTAGTTTCATACTTGTTCTAGATTAAGTAAATGTCAAGCGTGCATAGAGTTGTATCGGTGGTTGATAGAACTTGAGGGAATATTTCTTCTATCTTTAGCTCCTCGTTGGGTTCGACACTCTTACTTATCGAAAGAGGCTACAACTGATCCCCTATACTTGTGGGTCACCAAGATATCACTATATCAAGAGTTCATAGGAGGTTGTGCAATTCCCATGACACACATGACATGCAAGAGGGTAACACTCCAAGGTAGAACAGATTAGAAGCTGGATTGGCATTCTGATCTGCGAAATATAACTACTCTGACCCAACCCTGGAAATGGATGAGGTACTGGAGTTTGTTTCTCCTTATCATACTGAAATAGAATGACTCGACAAACCATAAGAATTATAGGCATTGATGAACACGAATGCACAAATACTCTTGACTATCAAATGATAGACGAAGGTCATAAAACAACTAAAGAAGGACAACTCAAGGGAACATATAACTTTCTGAGTTGTGGGTGCATGGATTAGCATGTCGAACAAGTTCATCATATTTCTTCCAAATAACCCATGCAGAAAGATAGAACTGGCAGAGTCACAACATAGAATCAAGAACTCCTCAAGAGCACTCTTATTGTTATCTTTTGGTTCGGGAGAACTTATGCCAAGGATGGTTCATGGTATTGGAAGAAGGATATACCACGAACCTCGAGGACTATCGCAAAGGTTACTAATATCCTAAGGGAACGAGCAAACACTATCAACATGAAGTAAGTAGAATGAATCTTGGGTTGAAGAACCCACAAATAGAATACCTACCATCTAAATGACATAACGAGATGCTTTTGAGAATAATGGCCAGAATCATCACACTGAGAACACAACACAATGTTGGTTTACTGGGTGGCTATCTATGATGTCCTAGTTTCCTAATAGCTTCAACAAATATGTCGAGGCAACGGAGTACCTCAACACATCAATTAGCGTGATTAGTCTAGCCCAAAAGGATATCGGGAACATGGAGGAAGATTTGCAAATGCATTCGATTGCTTAGAAACCTAGGAAGACTCCGACAGCATAACGACTGTAAATGCTCAAAAAGATTTTGAGATCCATGCAAAAAGGTAGCATAACCACTCAACATCATAATGTCAAGGTTCCGAGACCAACTGTTTAACAAACCGAAGTACTTTAAAATGAAATGAGAGTTGAATCCACCATTAATGTGATCTTGATAAATCGATGAGAAGCCTAGTTCTTAATCCTCGTAGAAAACAAGAAGGTGACTCAGATCAGAAGGGCATAGGGTAAAGGGGTAAAAAGAGCCTTACGTTCCCTTCCACAATCAATTCCCTTATATAACTAAAGAATTTCTAGACACGACTTCGATCAGTTTGGCTTGGTAATCCTACAGGCAGTCAGGCTCTGATACCAAAGCTGTCGGGACCCCGATCCTAAGTCACATCGGTCTAGCATGTAACACATCATATCACTTTGCAACCTCATGCACGGTATCCCCACGATCGCCACCTTACCTGGCATGTGACCGTTTGCGCATTTTGGCTCACGTATATGATAGTGTTGCTAGCATCCATATGACAGAGAACCCAGTCCGACATGACTAGTTGTAAACACAAAGTGCCACTAAATTACTGGGACATGTATACATGACCCAACAATGCACGTGTCGGTCATCAGCGAGTGTTGTCGGGCTGTAGCAAGCTAAAAGGGCTCTGGTATACACCGCCTGACATTTCCCCAAAGGGGACAGACACAAGAGAAAGGAAGGACACATCTCGGTCAATCCATGTGTTCTAGAGTAGTAGGAAGCTACCAAGGCTCAGTGGGAGCACTAGGAGACATTTCCCCATAAGATAGGCTACTAAGGGTAAACAACTAGGTGTCCGATCCCACACATACCAAGGATTTCAATAACATACAAATAATATTCTCGCTGTGTGCAAATACAACATGGCATCACAACAAAGCTCTATGAATCAAAGTATCTATTCATTAGGCTTCGAGTAGCCAGATATTACAAACATGGGTCTCATGACCCAACATACAGAGTATACAAGCAACGAAAGCACAACATGTCTGAGTACATAAAACTACAAATGAAAAAGGCTGAGAAGCCTGACTATCTACAAGACCCTCTCAAGGGTACAAGATAGTAGCTGAGGTAACAAGCTAAACGTCGAAGTCCACGCGGAACCACTAGTGAGACTAAAGTCTCTCTGCAAAACATAAATTAAGCAAACGTGAGTACAAATGAACTCACTAAGACTTACATCAGAACTAGCTACATATGCATCGGTAAAGGCAACCCAGAAGTCCTTTACCGCGGACGCGGCTATTCGAATAGATGATGTTAACCCTGCAGGGGTGTACTTCTTCACACACGCTCTCGCCACTTACCACCATGTACACGTCGTGTATCTCAGCAACCTTCAAGCAGAAGCCTGGCGAGGGAGTCGGCCACGACCTGACTAACCACGCAAGTCTCTAGTCAAAGTTTATCGCCTATTCGGGTTCCATCTGCAAGGAGATCCGGCCGGATGTCGCTCACGTCGCCAAACGATGTGTATAGTGTTCCTAAGCCCACCAAATGGGCGACTCTAGGTTTACCCGGCCACGGTGCCTAGTCTGTGCCAAGCCCACCTGTACCGGGTGCCACTTGGTAGACTACTAACACTACCTAAAAACACCGGAAACTAGTTGCAACTCTTGGACAGAGATCGAGTTGATTAATAAGTCGAGAGGGGCACTTAAGCATTCCAATGTGTGGTAGTAACTGTTCATGGATCACAAACACCGAACTCATTTCCTGAGCACGGTTCCAATGAGACAACCCACCATGTGCTCCTACATGGCCTCTCACCACTATCTTTACCAAATAGTGATCACACACTTAGCTCTCAACAGTAGGACATGTTCACAATCTTCCAATTCACCCCCAATGACTCAGACCTGACTCAGCTCTAAGCAATAGCATGCATGAAAAACAAGCATGAACGAGTAGGCACATCAGGGCTCAAACAACTCCTACTCATGCTAGTGGGTTTCATCTATTTACTGTGGCAATGACAGGTCATGCAGAGGAAAGGGGTTAAACTACCGCAGCATGTAACAGTTGAAATATTGTTGTCCTAATGTAGTAAAATAGAGCGGGAGCGAGAGAGTGGGATTGCAACGGAATGAAGAAGGGGGTTATGCTTGCCTGGCACTTTTGAAGATAGTATAGCTCTTCATCGGTGTCATCGAACACATCGTCGGAACATACGTCTACTGAGGGAGAACAACTACCGGCAACAGAGAAAGAACACAATCAATGCAATGCAACAATATGATGCATGATCATAACATGGCAACATGCTGTGATTTGAGCTAATGCAACTGGCAGTGATTTAAATGAAGTTGATTTAAACCAAGGTTTCAAATTCAACCTCCATATGTTAATATTCAAATGACATTTAATTGATTTGACCTGATTAGCAGGCATAAGTTTCCCAAACATGCATGAAAAATGCCATAAACAGATTCTCAAACATTATTTCTCAAACATTTAATTTTTCATATATAAATTATTTCAGTCTGAGTTATAGATATTTTCTATGATTTTTGGAAGTTTTAAATATTTTCTGGAATTTCCTGTATTATTTTTAATCCAGCAAATGATTAACTGCATCAGCATGACATTAGTGTGACATCAGCAAGTGAACAAGGGCAGGTCTAGGTCAAACCTGGCCTGTGGGTCTCGTATGTCAGTCTCAGAGTGTAGGCTAGGGTGATAGACATGTGGTTTCGGCCAACGGCCACATCAGCACAGTCAACTCTCACGCGTGGGTCCCGCTGGTTTATAAACTAATTAAACATAAATAGAACAGGGTTAATTAGGACATGGTCCCACTAGTCAATGGCTCTAGGGGTGATTAGTGGGGTGATTAGCCCCTAACTAAGTGGCCACGTCGGCCCACCGCAGTTTGGCCGGCGGCGACTATTTTGCGCGGCGGAGGTTCACCGGGGCTGCGCTATAGGCAGCCACTGGATGCGCGACGGCCACCAGAAGATAGCTCGCACACGCCCGCATCTAGTTAGCTGCTCGGAAGGTCACGGGGTCGCCGGAAACAACGGCCACGACCACGGAGGCTGCGGTCGGAGTTCGGGCGTCGGCGAGGACGATGCTACGGTGCACGGGAGAAGAGGTTGAAGAGTGCTACGTGCTCCTGGGAGTGTGCTGAGCGCGCTGATGGACTCGAACGCGAGCGGCAGCAGCTGTGGGCGCGGTGGCGACATAGCCGGTGGAACAAAGCTCTCGGCCACGACGGCGGAGCTATCTAGACGAAGAAATCAACACGTGGGGTAGAGGGGAACGAGGGAGAGGCTCACTACGAAGTCGAAGAGCAGGTCAGTGGCTCGGGGGAGGCTCTAGAGGCGATGGAGCGACGGCGGCGATCTCGGACGCCGGCGGTTGAAGATGACGGCGGCGAGGCCATTGCGGTGCTTCCCAGCTCATTTGGCTCGGTGGAGAGGACGAGGAGGTCGAGGCAGAGCTCGTGGGCACATCAGAAGGGCGAGGCGGCAGCGGTGGCTATGCGTGCGGCGAACGGCGGTGACGAGCTCGCTCAGTGGAGCTCGACAGAGAGGAATAGAGGAGGGGATGGACACGGGGGAGAGTGAGAGAGGCCTAGGGAGTTCGGGGGGTAGCATGGCGTCGTCTAGGGAGTCAGCGAAGCAACAGGCAGGCAGGGAGGAGCTGGTCTCCTCGGCCGCGCGCGCGCAAGCACGCAGCTGCTCCTACTAGCAGGAGGAAGACGACAGGAGAGGAGGAGGTGGGCTGGGTCGGTGCAGCTAGGCCAGGTAAGCCAGGTGAGGTTCTGCTCTGTCTATCTACCTTTTCTATTTATGTTTTCTATTTTTCACATTTGTTTTGGCTTTATTAAAAATGCCAGAGCATTTTCAAAAATCATGAGACTGCTTGTGGCCACAGTTTGGATTATTTCCAACAGCCAACATTTCAGTTCATGAATATTTGGACATTTAAAATAATATATGCAATTTAAATGCCCAAATGCAAATAAGGTATGATTCAATTTAGTGCCCAAAATATTCCACAAAAATGTTCACTATTTTTGGTTTGGTCTCAAAGCCTTGCCAAAATTATCAAACATTGATGAAAGCATTTTGGGATCATTGGAAATGATTTTATTTTTTACCCTAGTTGAATTTCATTTGCTGCTAGGGTTTATTAGTCACCATTTCAAGTTTCAGATAAATTAACATGATGCATGGAAGCTTAAGCAATGACAGACAAGGAGTATGCTAGGGTTGTGACAATTTTGATGGGGGCTCACAATCACAAAAGATTTCCAGGATAGTGTATTTGCATGTGAAAGTTCTCTTCCTTATACTAATTATTCGTGAATTGCTTGTATGACCAATATTGTGATTGTTAAGCCTCAAAAGATTTCACTATGTAAACCCAATGTGGAGCTACCACTAGGCATAATACGATTTCAACATCATGACATTCAATTTATTCAAGAATTTACTCATAGGATATAAGTGAAGCACAAGAGTAAATGACAAGCTACTCCGAAAAGATATAAATGAAGATCATTAGCATACTATTTATTTCTCTCAAATTAATCTAAGTGCAGCATGAGAGATTTTCTTCAAAAATACTAAAGCACACCGTGCTCAGAAATATATAAGTGAAGCACTAGAGGAACGGTGTTAGAAAAGAGCTTCTTTGACGGGATGTGAATGCCGCTTATCTAGCTTTTCCGAAAACTATTCGGGCGCTCTATTTTATTTAAAATCTTTCAGATCTACTTATTTGTTAAAATAGCAAGCAAACAAAATAAAATGACATTTCAAGAATAGCACATCTTATATGAAGAAGAAAAAACTTAGAGTCAACCGATACTAACCGATAATCATTGATGAAGAAAGGTGGGATGCCTATCGGGGCATCCCCAAGCTTAGATGCTTGAGACTTCGAGAAATATTATATTAGGGTGCCTTGGGCATCTCCAAGCTTGAGCTTTTGTGTCTCCTTAATTCTTCTCATATCACGGTTTCCCTAAATCTCAAAAGCTTCATCCACACAAAACTCAACAAGAACTCGCGAGATAAGTTAGTATAAATCAATGCAAAACCTTATCATCCTCTACTGTAGCGAATCACTTAAATTATTATTCAACTTGCATACTAAATTGCTCTGCATATTTAATACTCCTATCCTCAAATAGAATCATTAAACAATCAAACATATGCAAACAATGCAAACATAACAGCAATCTGTCAAAATAGTACAGTCTGTAAAAAGAATGGAATTGATCTCATACTTCCCTAGATCTAAAAATTCATAAAAAAATGACCATGCTACATAGCACTTATTCATTCTAGCTTTGAAAATTTTTCAAGATTTTATCACGTGCTGACTATCCAGAAGAATTCAGACAATGATAGAAAACTTTCTGTTTTTAAAGAACAATATGTATACTTGCAAAATAAGCATGGTAAAGGCTATCCTTGACACTTTTATCAAAATAAAAGATGCAAAACATTATTATAAATACCAGCAAGCAAATTCTAACAAAATAAATTGACGCTCCAAGCAAAACTCATATTATGTGATGAATGAAAATATAGCTCCAAGTGAGGTTACCGATAATGTTGGAGACGAAATAGGGGATGCCTTCCGGGGCATCCCTAAGCTTAGTTGCTTGGATCTTCCTTGAATATTAACTTGGGGTGCCTTGGGCATCCCCAATATTAGGGTCTTGTCACTCCTTATTCTCCTCATATCGATATCTCACCCATAACTTGAAAACTTCAGTCACACAAAACTTGACAAACTTCGTGAGATAGGTTAGTACGATAAAATGAATCATTCAATTTGGGTACTGTCAAAGAAAAGATTAATAATTTTTATCACACAATGCTTACTGTAGCATATCATTTCTACAATTTATATTGATCAATATAAGCCATAGAAACTAGAAAACAAGCAAACTACGCATTGAAAACATAATCTATCAAAAACAGAACAGTCTGTAATGAACTGAATATTCACCATACTTCTGAAACTCTAAAAATCTTGAAACAAATATGATCACGTGAGAAATTTGTATATTAAACTTCTGCAAAAAGAATAACTTAAAATCACTCATATGTTAAAAATGAGAATTTTTCTCGTGAGCGCAAAAGTTTCTGTTTTTCAGCAAGATCAAATATACTATCACCCAACAAGATCCTGAGGCTTTGCTTGGCAATTTATCGAAACAAAAGCTATACAACATGATTACTACAGTATCATAATCATGTGAACACACAAAAACAGTAGGTATAAGTGTTGGGTTGTCTCCCAACAAGGGCTTTTCTTTAATGCCTTTTAGCTAGGCATGATGATTTCAATGATGCTCTCATAAAAGATAAAAGTTGAAACATAAATAGAGCATCATGAATCACAAGGCAAGCACATTTAAGTCTAACCCTCTTCCTATGCATAGGGATTTTGGGAGCCAACAAATTATGGGAGCAAGAATAACCTAGCATAGGAAGGCAAAACAAGCAAAACTTCAAAACTTTCAACACATAGAGAGGAAACTTGATACTATTGCGATACCTACAAGCATATGTTCCTCTCTCATAATTATTTTCAGTAGCATCATGAATGAATTCGACAATATAACCATCACATAAATCATTCTTTTCATGAGGCAAAAGCATAGAAATTTTGCTACTCTCCACATAAGCAAATTTATTCTCATGAATAGTGGTGGGAGCAAACTCAACAAAATAACTATCATGAGATTGAAAATTGAAGTCATGATGACCAGTTTCATGGTTATCATTATTCAATATAGCATACTTGTCATCACCATAATCATCATAGATAGCAACTTTGTTATCATAGTCAATTGAAACATCCTCCAAAGTAGTGGATTCATCACTAAATAAAGTCATGACGTCTCCAAATCCACTTTTATCAATATAATCATCATAAATAGGAGGTATGCTATCATCATACTATATTTTCTCATCAAAACTTGGGGGACAATAAATATCATCTTCATAAAACATAGCATCCCCAAGCTTAGGGCTTTGCATATCATTAGCATCATGGATATTCATATAATTCATACTAACAACATTGCAACCATGCTCATCATTTAAATATTTTGTGCGAAACATTTTAATGACTTCTTCTTCCAACAATTGAGCACAATTTTCCGATCCATCATCTTCAAGAAAGATATTATAAAGATGATCAATAATATGATGGAACCTCAATTCCATTTTTTAGTTTTCTTTTACAAAACCAAACTAGTGATAAAACAAGAAACCAAAAGATTCAATTGCACGCTCTAACGATATACCTTCAAGCACCCACCTCCCTGGCAACGGCGCCAGAAAAGAGCTTGATGTCTACTACACAACTTGCTCTTGTAGACTTGTGTTGGGCCTCCAAGCGCAGAGTTTTGTAGGACAGTAGCAAATTTCCCTCAAGTGGATGACCTAAGGTTTATCAATCCGTGGGAGGTGTAGGATGAATATGGTCTCTCTCAAGCAACCCTAAGACCAAATAATAAAAAGTCTCTTGTGTCCCCAACATGCCAAATACAATGGGAAATTGTATAGGGGCACTAGTTCGGCGAAAGAGATGGTGATACAAGTGTAATATGGATAGCATATATGAGTTTTTGTAGTGCGAACAATAAAAAGCAGCAAGGTAGCAAGTAACAAAAGTGAGCACAAACGGTATTCCAATGATGGAAAACAAGGCCTAGGGCCCGTACTTTCGCTAGTGCAATCTCTCAATAGTGCTAATATAATTGGATCATATAACCACCCCTCAAAGTGCGATGAAGAATCACTCCAAAGTTCCTATCTAGCGGAGAACATAAGAAGAAGTTGTTGGTGGGGTACAAAACCACCTCAAAGTTATTCTTTCCGATCAATCTTTCTAAGAGTTCGTACTAAAGTAACATAAAGTTGCCCTTTTCGATCGATGTATCAAAGAGTTTGTACTAGAATAACACAAGGTTATCTTTTCTGATCGATCTTTCAAGAGTTCGTACTAAGATAACACAAAGTTATCCTTCCCGATCGATCTATCAAGAGTTCATACTAAGATAATACCAAAACATATTCAGATTTGTAATACTCAATCCAACACAACGAACCTCGAAGAGTGCCCCAAGATTTCTACCAGAGAAACAAAGACAAGAACGTGCATCATCCACTATGCATAGATTACCCCAATATCACCGTGTGAATCCGCAAGTTGAGTGCCAAAACATATGTCAAGTGGATCAATATGATACCCCATTGTTACCACGAGTATTCAATTGCAAGACATATGTCAAGTGTTCTCAAATCCATAAAAGTATTCAATTCAAAGAAATCTCAAAGGGAAAACTCAATTCATCACAAGATAGAGAAGGGAAAACACCATATGATCCAGCTATATTAACAAAGCCCCAATACATCAAGACCGCGCCATCAAGAACACGAGAGAGACAGATACAACACATAGCTACTGGTACATACCCTTAGCCCCGAGGGTGGACTACTCCCTCCTCATCATGGTGGCCGCCGGGATGATGAAGATGGCCACCGGTTATGATTTCCCCCTCCGGCTGAGTACTGGAAAGGGCTCTAGATTGGATCTTGTGGACTATAGAGCCTTGCGGCGGCGGAACTTCTGATATAGGTATACTTGTGATGGTTTCTCTATTTATAGGATTTTTCAGCATTGGTTTCACGCGAAGATGGGCCTCGAGGTGAGCACAACCCACGGGGGCACGGGCAAGGGCCCAGGCGCGCCTCGGTGTCTTGTGCCCTACTTCTTCACCTTTTGGCCTTCCACGAAGCTTCAGGGGCCTCTTTTGTTCCAAAAAAAATCGTTAAAAAGTTTCAGCTCATTTGGAGAACTTTCATTTCTTCCCAAAAAACAACACCACGGTAGTTCTGCTGAAAACAGCGTCAGTCCGGGTTAGTTCCATGTAAATCATACCAAAACCATAGAAAACTGTTATAAACATGGCATGAATACTTCATAAATTATAGATACGTTGGAGACATATCAGCGGGTTTCTTGTACTCTGACTTGGGTTGGTTCTTCAATCTTGTTCCCGCGCTTGTGCATAGTCAGGGCAACACACCCTAGGGTTTGTTGCACCACGGGCCTGGCCTGAACGCGCCGTCGAGCATCATCGGGGTAGGGTCTAATAGGTGCACATGCGGGGTTGCTGAAGAGGCTGGTTTCTTGAGGTCTTTTTTTTGCTTCTTCATTAGTCTTGAATCCGGGCTAGTTTTCGATTTCTCCGCGCGTCATGTAAAGCCATGGTGGGGCCACTCCAGTAATGGCCCGTGAATGATTTTAACGCATGGGGTAGAAACTGCCAATTCACTCTTCCCACCACGCCCTTATCCTTAGCCACGTATGTTGCATGCATCGCGCGGGGTAGGTAATGAAGGCCCGTGGCGTGGGAGAGTATCGAGGCGAGGGCCCAGTCGTCTTGAATTGGCGGAGGAGGACGGTGGTCACCCGTTGAGGGAGTGGCTCCCCTCCTTGGCCTGCCTATAAAAGGAGGGGTGGAGGAGGACGGAGTCACGCATCCCTGCATTCCTCCTCTTCTGCCTTATGCTTCTGCTGGTTATGTCAAAGAGAAGAGCCTGGGGTCAGTCCCCAGGCTCTTGGTTGGGGGTAATGTTGCCACTCACTGGTGCTAGCGCTCTAGGAGTGAACCTGGTCCTTGCCATGGTGAATATCTTGGTTCCTTCGAGGCTCAGCCGGGAGGTGGGGCTAGAAATCATTGGTAATCCCAACATTGCCCCTCCCGGAAGCCTTGGGGCTGATGTAGACGGGAGGCATCCCTTCCTGCCTGCCAAGGTGGGGAGCGGCGTGCCTCGAGCCCCCTGGCCAACTTGGCCGCTCGTCATCTCCCCGAGGAAGGAGCCGAGGTGGAGTCTCGGCCCTCCCTCGGAATGGCGGTGATGAAGAGAAAGTGAGGGAGGACGGAGACGGCGGATGGCGCAGGGTCGGGTCGGAGTATGGTGACCCCGACGCGTTCGTCTCCTTCTGGGGACCTGTCGCCTCGTCTTTCCGCTCCTCTGCTCCCTCCCCGGCACCATCATCACCAGCCTCCTAGGGTGATAGCCGAGGAGGGATGTTCTCTTGGCGCCTTCGCCTCCCCTCCAGCAGTCTTCCGGCTTTGCTTTGGTGGATGACTCCACTGGTGCACAAGCCAGGGTTTCTTGCTAGCTCTGGAGGTCATGACCAGAGGGTGCCGCCCTATCCCCCACACTCCTCCTTCGCAGCCTCGCCACTCCCAGTCTTTTTAGGCCGCGCCAGGCGGGTCCCGATGGGACCGGAGTGGGCTCCTGCTTGGGTGCTCCTTTTCTCGTCTTTTCCTCCTTCCGCCATAGTGCCTGAAGGAGGGAAAACGAAAAGAGGGGATTACGGGGCACAGATCTTTTCTTAATCTTAAATCTATAGGCACTTGCCAAATTTTAATTCAAATAATGTAATCCTCAAGTCCATGTTTGTGTTCTGAAATGCTTGAACTTGTATCAGCATGTTAATGAAAAAGATGAACCTTGCCGGGAACCCATGCATTTGTATGTCCATGCAGACGTGAGATGCCTCTTTAATGTAAATAAATGAGTTTTCCCGGCAAGCTAACCTGACGGCACCCTTTTTGGCTGTCGGAAAATCACGTCTTCCGGGGAACAGACAAAGGTGCCAGCCCCCCGCCAACTTCTTTTCGGCAAGGGCCACTACAACCATCACATCCGAAACAACGTTCGAGTCTGGGATGGGAGCACCCAAGTCTCAAGAGAGTGGCGAGGTTTTCTTATGCACAAGTTATAGCTTATAGAACACTAATGGACAAGAGGTAGAAATTATGTGTTTGGCTTGCCAGGGATCATAGTTCCGGGCAATCTTCTCAACTCATTGTCGAAGCCAAGTTCACGGCATGAACCTATAGTTTCATGCAGATAAGAATGAATTCATGATGCAATCCTATCTATATGCATATGCAAACGCTCCTGAAATGCTTCTGCAGTGATCTTGGAATGCTCATGTATGCATGCAATCTTGGTCAGGGCCCCCCTGCAGCGCTTCTTTATTTTTCTCTTGCATGGGGTCATCGCCCCGGCTTTGTACAAGGGGTTACAAGGAGCTGAGGCAAGGCCCGTACAAATGGGTGGCTGCTGGGCAGGGCCCGACAGTCGTGCCTTACGGGTAGAAGTTACGGATGTGCTCAATATTCCATGAGTTTTGCAATTGAATGCCATCTCTGGTCTCCAGACGGACTGCGCCAGGTCTGGTGACTCGTACTACCCGGTAAGGGCCTTCCCACTTTGGCGATAACTTGTGTGTGCCCTTGGCATACAGAACGCGCCTAAGGACAAGGTCACGTTCCTCAAAATAACGGGCATGAACCCTGCGGCTATGATAGGGACGCAGGGCTTGCTGATAGCATGCAGCACGCGTAGCAGCCCGGAGATGGTTCTATTCGAGTAGAACAACATCGTCATGCCGGTGCTGAACTTCCTCTACTTCATCATATGCAAGCAGTTGAGGCGTCCCATAAATGAGTTCTATGGGGATAACTACTTCTGCCCCATAGACCAGGGAGAAGGGAGTCTGCCCGGTAGCTCGGTTCGGTGTCGTTCCGAGGGACTAGAGAACTACCAGGAGCTCCTTGATCCACCGCCTGCCGTGCTTCTGCAGCGTATCAAAAGTTCTTGTCTTGAGTCCACGCAGCACTTCAGTGTTTGCCCTCTGGGCTTGTCCATTGCTCCGGGGGTGTGCCATAGAGGCAAATGAGATCTTCCATACGAGGGCATGAACATATTGCATCAAAGTGTGGCTCGTGAACTGGGTGCCGTTGTCGGTAATGATCATTGCCGGAACTCCAAAATGACACACCAAATCTTTCAAGAACTTGATAGCTGAATGAGCAATCATCTTTCTCACAACAGCTACTTCCGACAACTTTGCAAACTTGTCGATGGCAACGAACAAGAATTCAAAGCCCCCGTCAGCTCGGGGGAAATCGTTGAGGATATCGAGCCCCCATACCGAAAATGGCCATGATAAAGTGTTCGAAGAGCTTGGGTAGACAGGTGGGTTTTACTGGAACCACTGGTATGTGTTGGTGCTATGCAAACGGTTTTTAACCCCTTTTCGCGACGTCATTTCAAACCGTTGCCGAGTGAGTATGGGCGATAGGGGGGTCCTTCCCACACGACCCAGACACCCTTGGGGATATGCCCTCCTGGCACACGAGCTCGGCAAAATGAGTTCGTGGGCGACTGGCGAGCGCTCAAATATGGTAATACGTATAGTAGAGCTAAAAATACAATTATACAGGCGAAATTGTTTCCGGTCGCAATTACATCCCACACAGTCAGTCCCAACTAAACATTTCCGTTCGTATGTACATCCCACACAGTCGCTCCAAGGAAAACGTTTCTATTTACATGTATATCACACACAATTTTCCCTGTTAAATCATTTGTGATAGTATTGCCATAGCACATGATATTAACAATTTTATCATTTGCATTAATCACACATAGTGCGTAGAAGAAACTATGTTGCAAAGGCTGTCCATCACACACAATTTTTTTGTGGTAAACGTTTGCGCAAGCTGGCCTAACGCAAACTGTTTTCAAGAGGATGCCGTGTGTGATTGTTCATTGATCCAACACGGTTTATTCCTAGAAACTGTGTGTGTTGCCTGAGGTCATCGCCCACGATATTTTCTCAATAAGCATTTGCAATAGCAAAACCCAATTAGCAGGATAATTGCCCTATTATTAATATTCCATTTATTAATCAAATTGACATTCATATTAAGCACATAATATATTTCATTTCCATATTAAGGACGCATGATTTTGTAATTCAGATACATCAGAGTACATCATGATATAGCTTCAAGACTCAGCTACCCCATTACACAACTGCGCCAGCACCAAGTTTCACATGCAACATGTAGAACTTTTCGAAATTAGCATCATAGCCGGTACATAGACAGATGCATCTCATCTGGAAAACTGCTAAAGCGGAAGGCGAATATTGAGCCTTCATTCATGTTGAAGGTTATTGCAACTTTAGGCCAGTGCCTGTGGATGATTGACCATCCATCCTTGGTCCTTTTCAGGAACACATCAGTATTGAATCATGGGTGTTGTATGAAAACTTTCCTCGCCTTCTGACCATAGAGGTGGTTTGAGAGGTAATCATCAGTGAACTGCTTTGGAAAGGCCTGAAAACAAGGATGTTCATAAATATCTTCTCTATATAGGAAATGGGGCAAAGGAATAAAAAAAGGAAAGGTATAATAGTTAGTACCATCTTGTAGTGAACTGATGTCTTCTTCACTGTGTAGACAAATATTTTGTTGTTTTTTGCCGCTACTTTCTTTATCCTAACAATCTTTCTGAGTTTCTTGACTTCACTGATATTCATGCACAACTCATTTCCAGATATGCAAAAAGGGTCGAACAGTGTGTCAAAACCTCTGGCAGCAGGACCTACATGTGCAAGACCAAATTGTTAAAAACCAAAATATTAGAATGGTTCCTGCAATTGCACAATAATGTGCTATTAGACAATGGAACATGCACATGCAGTTAACTAAACACCACAACAAATGAACCAAACGTTAACTGAGCATCACATTGCACAATATAACATACTCCTAATAGAAGATTAGACAGTTAACCAAACCAAGCATGCTTAACAACTTGGAAATATAGCAATTGTTTTTGTTTCTCATGTATTTAGTACAGCCAAATTTGATTTATTTCTCACATGGTATAGAATAACGGAATGCCACCACAACAATTGAACATCGCATTGCAGAATTGAACCAAGTAGTTAACTAAACACCACAACAAATGAACCAAACGTTAACTGAGTAGCACATTGCACAATATAACATACTCCTAATAGAAGATTAGAGAGTTAAGCAAACCAAGCATGCTTAACAACTTGGAAATATAGCAGTTGTATTTGTTTCTCATGTATTTAGTATAGCCAAATTCAATTTATTTCTCACATGGTATACAATAACAGAATGCACCCACAATAATTGAACATCGCATTGCAGAATTGAACCAAGCAATTAACTAAACACCACAACAAATGAACCAAACGTTAACTGAGCACCACATTGCACAATATAACATACTCCTAATGAAGGACAGACAGTTAAAAAAACCAAGCATGCTTATCAACTTGGAAATATATCAATTGTATTTGTTTCTCATGTATTTAGTACCGCCATATTCGATTTATGTCTCACATGGTATACAATAACAGAATGCACCCACAATAATTGAACATCGCATTGCATAATTGAACCAAACAATTAACTAAAGACCACAACAAATGAACCAAACGTTAACTGAGCACCACATTGCACAGTATAACATACTCCTAATAAAACATATACACTAGAGAACACTAGAGAGCAGTTAACCAAACCAAGCATGCTTGACAATATGGAAAATTGCACCCTGAAGAATTGAACATCGCATTTGCAAAATTGAACCAAATAGTTAACTAAGCACCACATTGCACGACATATAGAACATATACACTAGAGCGGAATATTTGCATGGTAAAAGTAGATAACACAATTCACTAGAGTTTGTTAAGGAAAGGCAATAGCTAGCAAACTGAGCATGGGTCCTTATAGTGAGCTAATAAGACAAGCTACTCCTCATTGTCGGAGATATCGATAACGATTGGATCCTTGGACATGGAAGAGGGTGAGGCCTCCGCATGATGGGTGCTCTTGTCGTAGTGGTGAGTTGACTGAGCCGCTCTAGGCACCAACATGTTGGCTCTCGAGATGAGGTAAGCATGTGCACACCGAGAAAACACCTCGTAGTCTTTGTCGAAGGCACTGAGGGTGGCCTCGAGAAAACGCCATGAACTACCGTATAAAGTAGCCAACCGTATAGCAGCGTCGGCACGCGAGGAGTTGGTGGTGGCCTCGACGGCGAGGTGCTCCTCCAAGATCTGGGGGTCGGCACGAATGGCAGCCATCGCGACCTCATCCGCGCATGCAGCCGCGATTTTCATCTCCGCTGCCAAATAGTCCTTGAGATCTTGGCTATACTGCGCGCACCATGGCTTAGGGTGGCGTTTATTTTGGTGGAGGGGTCGGTGATTTGGGTGGAAGGTGTTGCGCCGACGGTCTGGGTATGTGGGATGTGGAAGGAGGAGAAGGATGGGTGTCGGCTGTGGATTAGCTGCCTGGATAGGCGAGGTCGAGCAGCGTGAAGGAGGGTTCCCGACGAGGGGGCGGCGCTACAAGCAAGGAGTGAAGGTTTCAACTTGGAAAGAAAGGCGGAAAAAGTGGAAATGTGTCTTTTGGTATGGGGGTGGGGGTGTGGAGGTAGATATTTCCGCGGAAGCCAGAAATTTGGAATTGCTTCAGTGAAAAAACTGGTGCGCAAAGTGTCATCAGACACGGTCTCTTATTCAGAGCGGGTTGTGGACTATTGTCGTTGCACCTTCTCGCGTAAGCCGTATGCGTACTATACTCCGACGGTGCTCCAAGATATTATGTGCTACATCACACACGGTTGGTGATAATAAAATGTGTGGGATCTACTTGATTTTTCGTCTTGATTTGAATTACAAAATGGGGTCACAGCGGCAATGGACGGTGTTTGAATTGCTTGACCTTTTATCTGCGGTGAACATGCAACTATATGTGTGTCGTAAAAAAATTGGAATTATTTAGGGTTCGTTTGGAAATTTTATACATTAAATTGGCTTTTTATCCATTTCTGGTGCACAATTCAAAATTAAAGCACATGCACATGCTCCGGTGCACCAACATGGGTTGTAAAATCATATATGTGTCCATGGGTTTATGCTTATGTCCCATGCAAGAAATGGTGATGAATTTCAAACACCACGGTACCGTGGCTCTCTGACAAATGTTGAGGTACTTGCTTTTGTAATTCTAGTAAATCCAAAACCCGTCTGAAATTTATGAACCTTGGCATGCTATCATGGAATGGCATCAACATGCTCGGGTAAAAATATTGTCCCATTTGAGGGAGTCTGTGGTATAAGTTTCAAACAAACCAGAGCTTCTGACAAGAAAGCCTCATGGTTCCGTTAGGGAAACGTGTCACCTTTGAGGACAAAACGATATTCATCGCCTCTTCTTCCTTTAAATTTTTTCATGGTGTCAACATAGAACAACAGGAGTGTCGTGTTAAATTTTGGATTTTTTCGGGGATCGTATGGACATTTTTATACATTAATTGAGTTTTCTAGGCATTTATGTGCATAATTCAAAATTGAAATACATGCATATGCTCCAGTCCATAAAAATGGGGTGCAAAATCAAATGCTTGTCCTTGGTTGCAAGATTAGGTCGCATGCAAGAAATGAGAACGAATGTCAAACTCCTTGCCATTGTCGCTCAACTGCTAACATTGAGATACAAGGTTTTAAAATTCTAGTAAATTGAAAACTCATCTTAAATTCATGAAACTTGACATGATATGATGGAATGGCAGCGACATGCCGTGGTAAAATTATTGTCCCATTTGGGGCAGGTGTGGATATAAGCTTCACGCAAACCAGAGCTTCTCTCACAACAAGGCTGATGGTTTCGGTAGGGTACGTGCCACCTTGGGGGACGAAACGATATCTGTTTTCTATGCATTCATGTGCATAATTCAAATTCAAACTACATGCACATGCTCTAATGCATATAAATTGGTGGAAAAATCAAATATGTGTCCTTGGTTGCATGCTTAGGTCCCATGCAAGAAATGGGAATGAATGTCAAACACCCTGCTACCGTCATTCGGCCGCAAACATTGAGATACCTGGTTTTTAAATTCTAGTAGATCCAAAGCTCGTCTGAAATTCATGAAACTTGGCATGCTATCATGGAGCAGCATCAGTATTCCGTGGTAAAATTTTGTGTCCCATTTGGGGCAGGTTTGGGGATATGCTTCTCACAAACCAGAACTTCTCACAACAAGCCTGATGGTTTTGGTAGGGAATGTCCCACCTTTGGGACGAAATAATATCCATTGCCTCTTATTGCTTTCAAAAAAATTGTCGTGTTAACATAGAACAACAGGAGTGTTGTGTCAATTTTTGGGATTTTTCGGGGTTCGTTTGGACATTGTATGCACTAATTGAATTTTCAATGCACTTGTGTGCATAATTCAAATTTGAACTACATGCACATGCTCTAATGCATATAAATTGGTTGAAAATTCAAATTCGTGTCCTTGGTTGCATGCTTAGATCCCATGCAAGAAATGGGAACGAATGTCAAACACCCTGCCACCGTCACTTGGCCGCAAACATTGAGATACCTGGTTTTTAAATTCTAATAAATCCAAAACTCATTTGAAATTCATGAAACTTAGTATGCTAATATGGAGCGGCATCAACATGCCGTGGTAATTTTTTTCCCATTTGGGACAGGTTTGGGTATAAGTTTCTCACAAACTAGAGCTTCTCACAACAAGCCTGATGGTTTTGGTAGGTCACATCCCACCTTTGTGGACGAAACAATATCTACTGCCTCTTCTTGCTTTCAAATTTTTTCTAGTGTCAACATAGAACAACAGGAGTTTTGTGTTAAATTTTGGAATTTTTCGGGGTTCGTTTGGACATTTTTATACATTAACTGGGTTTTCTAGGCATTTATGTGCATAATTCAAATTTTTGAACTACATGCGCAGTGCATATAAATCGGTTGGAAAATCAAATATGTGTCCTTGGGTGCATGCTTAGGTCCCATGCAAGAAATGGGAATGAATTTCAAACACCAGGGCACCGTTGATTGTCGGCAAAACATTGAGATACTTTGTTTTTAAATTCTAGTAAATCCAAAACTCGTCTAAAATTTATGAAACTTGGCATGTTATCATGGAATGGCACCCGACATGCTGTGGTATCTTTTGTGTCCATTTTGTGAGAAGACGCACTTGAATAACATCCAATAAAGGCATTTTGAAAAAATAGTTGCCACTTTAATATCTCAAACGTTTGTATAATTCAAATTGTGTGTGTTCTGTTAACCATTCACGTGACGCCACATGTCTTCGTTTTAATGGCTATAAGAGGTGCCGTGCGGACAACTGCTTGACTAAACGGGAGGCATGCGAGCGGAGTCCAGTGCGTAGGCTGACCGAGAGGCGTGCAAGCTATCCTCCAATGCGTAGGCTCACCCGGAAGCATGTGAGTTGTACGCTGCGCAGGCTCACTGGGAAGCGAGCCCTTTGACCTCCATGGCCGCCCGCCTTCCTCTCCATTAATGGGGCCCGAGCCACTGTTTAATACGGGCGGCCTTACTGTTCGCCTCCCATTCCCCTCCCCCCGCAGACCTCCACCAATGACATGGCGTAGAATGATCATCTGCCACTAGTCTTCAAGTTTGGTGAAGTCGACTCCGAGCCAGAGGAGATAGAAAATACGGAGGAATGGGGCCTCATGGACATGGCCCTGAATGAGTTGGCCACGGCGGTTGCTGCCCCCGCTCCCATCCCAGCTCCCATCCCCGCGCCCGCGCCAGCAACGATCCCCATTGCTTTGACGGGCTGGTTGCCGAGCACTATCGTAGAGCTGGAAGCCACGGGCATCAACGAGGTCTCCGCGGACCCGCATGAGCATGTGTACATGCCAGCGCTAGCGCCCGTGCCCGTGCCCGTGCGTGCCCCTCCACCCACCGTGGCGCCGGTCCCCGTGCGTTTGGCTGCACCCGTCGTGCCCATGGCCGTGCATACTCCTCCACCCATCGCGGCGCTAGTCCCCGTGTGTTTGGCTGGACCCGCTGCGCCCGTGCTCGTGCGCGCGCCCGTGCTCGTGCGCGCGCCCCCCTCAGCGGCATGGGATGCTGCCGTCGACCACTACCTCTTAGCGGTGCCAGTTGCCGTCCTCCCGCGACCCGTCTGTCGATCGCGCGACGACGTGATGTTTGATTTACAAGTGAAGAACATGTTGTGCTGCCTTGAAGACGTCAACAACGGCATCTCGGAGGACGACAATGACAATGGCGGCGTGGCAAGCCGCCTTGGCCGCCGCCGGAAATAGTTTTTTTGGCGGTTTTAATACTTTTTCTCGAATTCTCGATCATATCAATATAAATTCGCAGTGTGACTGAATGAAAGATATGGTTTGAATGAACTTGCGTTTTTCTCTCTTAATGTGCAGACTTATCAAACAATTTTCTTTCGAAAATAACGTCAATGGTTTTTAAATATAAAACACTCATCGCAAACATTTTAGTTAGAACACCCGTATGCAAACCGATAGCTTCCCCAGGAAGCCAAGGGAAAATGTGTCGAGCAGGATTTGTGTAGCTCTTGATTGCAAACGTTTTAGATAGAACACCCATATGCAAAGTGAGAGCTATGGTCTCCCCCCTTAAGTCAAGGGGAAATTCGTAGTGCAGGATTTGTGCATCCCTTCAACACAAAGGGTTTGTCACAGCCTGATTTTTGGACCTTTCTTTTTCTTTTGTTTTTTTGAGGTTTTTGCTTGGGTTTTCTTTTTCCGTGGCTTTGTGTTCTGGAAACTGAATAAGATGCCCTCTTTTGTCATACCCAAATCATCCCCTAGACCTTTCCATTTTCATCCTAGCCCAAATCCCAATATTCTTTTATTGGGAATATTCCTTTTTCTATTAAAGGAATAACCATGTCTGTCCTAGGTTGTGAAGCAAACTATATTTCCATCGCTCCTAAAATTCCCAAATAATTCTCATAAATTTTTTGGGTCAAATCTTCATCAAACATGGCAAAATGTTTCCTTTCCATGTTCAAAAATAATCCCCCAATATTCATTTTCCTATTCTGCCCTAAATGGCACTTTGTGAAGCAAGTGCTATTTATATTTCCCAATTGACTCCAAACTCCTTGGACATCTTTTCCTGTCCATATCTTTGCCACATGCCAAAATTCAATATCTTTTGCCAAGTAGTTATTTAATTATGATTTTCCAAAGTTTCTTCCCAGAAAGAAACTTTGTGAAGGAGGTACAAGCTAGGCATTTCCAAATGAGTTGAAATTTTGCATGGTCCTCAGTATCATCATATCATATCCCTTCACCAAAGTTGAACTCATGTAATGCCTCCATGTGAGCTCATCTTCAATTCTTTGATTCTGTCAAAAATTTCAGTTTGTGAAGCAAGTATATTTTATCTTGCTCCATTAAGGCTGAAAATTTTCCTAGACCTTCTACTACCCATATAACCTAGCTGCACAAAAGTTGGGCATATTTTGTTTAGCCATTTTTCCTCAGGAGTTTTTGCATGTTCCTGGACACTAAGGATGTTTGTGAAGCAAGTACCATTTTGGTTTATCCAAATGGTACGAAACTTGTACAGCATCTTCATGTGTCGAAATAACCCTGCCTTGCCAAATGTCAGCTCAACATGACACTCCATGTGAGTGCACCATCATGATCATGATTCTGGACCCATTTAGCCAGTTGCAAAGCAGCTATATTAAGCTTTGATCTATTTGCCTCCAAAACCCCCAGGACTCTTGTCTTTCCTTAGCCTATCATCCCAGACAACACCATTTGACCCAATCAGTTCTCTGTTGAGCACAGTGGCTTGATAAAGTTTGATACAGCAAACTTTAATCGAAGACTAACTCAACTGCAGAGCTTCTTCTATCAATCTTTCACCTCTCTCAGCTTATATGATGAAGGGGCTAATAACTAGACAACGTTTCCCTGCCTCTTGCGTCCCCTCCTTGCCGGTCACAGTGGTGACCACCGACTTGACATGTCATCAGCGTGCTCTGGCGCCTCTGTCTTCTTCTTCCTCGCTGCGCGCTTGTCCCCCCGTCGCCTAGCATTGTCCAGTAGCTTCCCCGAGCAGTCGTCGTCACTCTAGAGCCCTTGCCCCCTCCGTTTGTTTCCTCACCGACGCAAGCCGATGCGCGCCCATGGACGAGTAGTGCCGGTCTTGGCTCGGAGCTCGCCTTCTTCTTCCTCCTTGCGCTCCCTTGTCCGCCTCTTCCCCATGAGCTCTCTCTCATGTTCCCTCTCGTCCCCTAACCCCGAGCCCATGCATGCGCACACGCGCCCGCGGTGCCGGCCACGCGTCCGCGGCGATGCCAGCGCGAACCGCCTTGCCCTGGCTATTTCTAGCCCATCCCCGAGCCCTCCGAGCACTCCACTCACCTCACCTCGCTCTCAGGACCCCACCCCACTTCTTCCCCGAGCCACAGCCGGCGGCCGCCGCCTAAATTCATTCAACGCCGAGTCCCTCCCTCCTTTTTGTCGCCACCAGAAGACCCCCGAGACCCCGCGAGCCTTCCCCCTCCCTTATTTTAGTCACCGGAGCATGGAGGCCGCGACCCCAAGAGTCGGCCGCTGCCGTGTGTTCTCTGCCTTCGCGAGGCGCCGTAACCCCATCCCTCCATGGCGCCCGCAGCCTGCCTAGGTGGATGTGGCACTCCTCGCCGGTCTCATCGGTGGCCTCGGCGCGGTCGGGGACTGCCGGAGCCGGCCGGCCCGTCGCCGGTGGCGCGCCCTCCCTTGCCTCCTCTGTCCCGTGCGGGAGCAAGGTGAGGAAGAAGAAGATAGAGGCCAGGCGGTCCCCGCCTCCTTCCCCGACCCCACCAGTCAGCCGTAGAGGAGCTGGCCCGCGTTGAATCGGACTCGCCAGCATGGATAAGTGACGGGCCCCACCCGGTGGGACCCGCACGTCAGTGACCCAAGCCCGGCCCCGCCACTGCCACGTTGAATAAGTGGAGATGTACTCCTGAGAGTACGCCTTCACTTATCGAAAGCGCATTCGGCTCTTCTTCGACCCAGAATATGTTTTTCCCCCTGGCAGACGTCTTTTCAGAAAAAGCACGTTCTGTCTGCTAGGGACCTGATTGTAGAAGTATTTTTATAGAATAGTCCCTGAACTTTAAACGGTCGTATCTTTTCAACCGTAGCTCCGATCGAGGTGAATCCAACGCTCACGTCTTCATCTCGTTGAACCCGTCCTGTTCCCATCATTTTCACTATGTTTTAACATTCTGAAAATGACCATTTTTCCCTTGCCCCAAATTAGCCCCCTCCGAGAGAGTACGCTTTCCGGCGATTCTTTCCACGGTTGTTCCGCATTTCTTCCCGGAACCTTCTTCATCCCCAGGCAAGCCACAACAACCATTTGCATGATAGCCATGCATAAGTATTGCTTTTGAACTTGAATATTTAATAACTATGTGTTTGCTTTACTACTGCTGTCATTATTTTGGCTGTGCTTATGGACCAGTGTTTACCATCATGCTATGTTTTTATGCACCTGGTTATTATGTTCTACTTGCCATTATTACTTTCGTATGACATGCTTGGTAGTAGTACATGTTGATGTAGTGATGGTCTTCGGTGCATGACTGTCGTCTGTTCCGAGTACCGTTATTATGCCTGTTCCTTTGCATCTAGTTGGTTAAATGCTTGCATGGTAGTATTATTGATATGTTCTTGCATGATATGTATTGTTGGTGCTAGTAGTCATGTTAGGCCATGAGTAGTGGTCTAGTTGTGATATTCTTGCTCGTCAGTATGCCATGCTCATAAATATTTAAATGTCATTGTTATGCTCGTTGATGCACCCCCATGCTTATGTTGATATCATGTTCATGCATTGTACTTGCATCCTGTTATTTTTATCATGGCTCAGTATTTTGCATTCAAGTTTAACCAGATAATAATAAACTTGAACAACTATTGGCTGATTCATGGTGCCACCAAATTGAGCTTTTTTCCAATGAAACCACGCTTACCTTATGGGGAGGTCTTAACTCGGTCCTTTGTTATGCCTCTCATCGGTGCCTCCCACGAGGGAAGGTTATGGGCACGCGCTACCCTCATCAGGTAGGAGGTAATAACCTTGTGTGCTCATTTTTGTTTTTATGGATCCTTTGTCCCCGTGTGGGACCGTTTTGCCACGACGATGGCCGTTTGTGCATTTGGTAGGCATGGGGCCACCGAAGACCTAGCCCTGAGAGGGAGTTGGTCGGAGTGGCCGGGAGAGTGCCATGACAAAGGGAGGGTTTCGTCGAAACCTTTTGGTCCGCACGTATGGGAGTGGGAGGCCGGGGTTCCATAGTGTGGGTAAAGTGCGCTACCTCTACAGAGTGTGTGTGTTAAATCTATCGATAGCCGCGCCCGTGGATATGGGCCCAGTTCGTGTCGGTCACACTGTGGGTCAACAGTAATAATAATAATAATATGATTAAGAACAACCCTGGTTCGATGATGAAAGAAGTTGGTTGATACTTATGTGATCGTGAGAGGATCACTGTGGTATTGTGAGTACCGACTGTTGGATATTTGGGATGTTATGCGAGAGTCAATGGTAAAGGTCAAGCTCCTTGTGGTCATAAATCATTACTATGGTATTGTTAATACCAAGCTTGATTGGATCCTGAGATGATCGTGTGGTGTCCGTGCTGGTAAGTGATGCATGTGATGGTTACGAGGTAACCGAGCAGAGTAAGTTGGTGAATGATATTGTCATCATATTGCATGATAGTACCATCATGTTCATACGTGCATGCCATGCTCGTATTGTTCTAGCTATATCATGTTGTACATATCATGTTGTTCTGATCGTACCATGTTCATCATTGCTTGATAATCTGTAATTGCCATGCTATTGTTTGTCTTGATTTCTTTGGTTGCTGTCAGCTTGCAAGTACATTCAATGTACTGACATGGCATGTCATGTCAGTTTTTTAGGTCATGCCGGATATGATTGCTGTCGTGGATTCCTTGTTTGCGAGCTAGGATAAGCATCACAGCCAGAGTCCCTACGGAGTGGAGTTCACCACCGTCGTCACTGTTTCGCTACCAGTAGTCATTCCGCTGCGTCGTGTTGTTCCGCTGCTTGCATGAAGCAAACGTGGCAGGCGTAGTGTCGCCGTGCCAATTTAATCCCCTTGTATCCAAATAGACTGTAATAAAGAGATGATTTGTTCTATGCTAAGCAGTGCCGTATTCCAGAAGACTTCTCGATCTCTAGGCTGGAATACGGGGCGTTCCGGTTTCTCTGAGTTGGGGTGTCACACGGTTGTTTTGGATGACCCATGTGCAACCACGTAGAAACAATTGGGTAAGATTTGCATCTGTCATATTGGGTATGTTGCCAATTTTCAAAATGGAAAGACTGACATTTGTTTATCTAGTAACATTGCCATTTGTCAACCTTGTAACACTACGATTTGTCAAAATATGCAGCTAAAAATCACTAGCATTATCTAATTTTTGCAACTAAAATCACTAGCACTGTTCATATGGACACCAATACAAAGTGGCATTGTACTTTTTTTGTCAATTTTGAGACCATTTTTGATGTAATCTTTATCTAATTACAAACGGGAGATTATTAATAATTGGGAACCAATATCCCAAACGGATTATTTAATCGAACCGTGAGCGTTTGACCAACAATGGATATGTGCCATGCTTCGGTTAATTAATAAAGCGGCATCATTAATCATCCAAATAAATAAATAATATACATGCTGCCACGCGACCCTTGTGCCGTGCGAGCAGGTGTGAGTTGATGGGACACATATGCAAATGTACCATTCATTACATACAAAAACTCATCAACACACAACGACAACGAGGATACATGTTGGATTATAGATTATTGCCAAGAAAACATTCTAGAAAAGTAAAGTTTTTCTCACACAACAAATAACAAAGCGATGAAATGAACTTCAGCTCAACCAATCCTCGGCGTTCGAAACGCTTGCTTTGAACCATAACTAATTCTTTGGGAAGGGCCAACTATTGTCAATCTTGAGACCAACGCAGGACTGATCATCCAGGCTGAAGCGGTCTATACCAGGATTGATAACCCACAAATATAGGGGATCACAACAGTTTTTGACGGTAAAGTATTCAACCCAAATTTATAGATTCGACACAAGGGGAGACAATGAATATTTGTAAGTATTAGCAGTTGAGTTGTCAATTCAACCACACCTGGATATTAATTATCTGCAGCAAGTGGTTAGTAGCAAAGCAATATGATAGTTTTGATAGTAGTGGCAGCAGCAATAGTAATAGTAACAGTGATAGCAGTAGTTTTGTAACAAGTGCAACAGTAACGATAGCAGTAGTAACTTAGCAAGATCAATATAAGATAAATATGTAGGCATTGGATCGACAATTTGTTGGATGATATTCATCATTGACACTCATAAGTTAGGGCGAGACGGCACTAGCTCTAGTTGATAAATATAATGTAGGCATGTATTCCGTAAAAAGTCATATGTGCTTATGTAAAGAATTTGTATGACATCTTTTGTCCTACCCTCCCATGGCAGCGGGGTCCATATTGGAAACTAAGGGATATTAAGGCCTCCTGTAAGTGCATCTAGTGCCCACTAGTTGGTTTTGGAGTATTGATGACAAACGTGGTTGAGGAAATAACGTGTTTGTGAGAATTGCAGGATAACACAGGCAATAGTCCCTCACTGATTTGGTTTACCTTCCAGAGATGACCCCTAAAATGTGTAAAGACATTGAAGACAATGGTGGCTCGTGAAGACATTCACTTGAAGATAATGACCTATGAAGACATTCATTGGAGACTATAGAATACGAAGAAATAGTTTCTTTTGTAGTTATTTTTATTCTTTCTTGAGTCATAGGAACCACTGCACTGTTAAGTGGGGTCCAAGTGAACATAGTCAGTGACTGAAGTGATGCTCAACCAAAAGCATATGTCTTCGAATGAAGACAATGAGAGCAAATCTTATCCAGAGTTGCATAAGTCAGCTTTACTTGGAGCTCAAACAAAGTTGCCACGTGTGTTCATAATCCAACCGTTGGACATGTGTCAGTTCCTTAGTGACCAAGGGTCATTTCGGACATATCATGTCGGGTTGCCTCCTGGCTATAAATAGCCCACCCCCTACACCATAAATTGGTGGCTACCCAGAGTTAGTGCATGGCTTTTGTCGTTTGAGAGCAACCCACCTCCGAAGCCTTTGAGTGAAAAGATCCTTGCGAGGACAAAGCCCAAAACATGCAGAGCCAAAGAGTGTTAGGCATCACTGAAGTTTTTCTGTCTATGTGACGTGAGGACTTGTTACACTTGAGGGCTGTGCATCATCCAGCCAGTTAGGCGTCGCATTCTGAGCATCCAAGAGTCATTGTGGATCGCCGGTGAACGAAGTCTGTGAAGATTCGGAAGTCTACCTTGAAGACTTACCAGAGTGATTGGGTGGGTGTCCTTAGCTCAAGGGGAATAAGGTGAAGACGCGGTCTTCAGAGTTCAATCTCAGCCTCCCTAACCAGACGTACAGTTGTCACAGCGGCTGGAACTGGTCTAGCAAATTCCCTGCGTCTCCAAGCTACCGGTTCTATCTTAGAACTCATTTACATTTCAGTCTGTCTTCATGAAGTCATTGCTTGTTTGTATGATTTGTTTGAATTCACTTTGTGAAGACTGTCCCCTGTTTAGCTTCATTTATATCTTCCATCTTGATCCATTTTATCGAGCAATCAATAGTCTTCATATTATTTCTGATGCTTACTTGACTATTGTGTGCCTGGAATCGTTTATCTTCCGATGCTTATCATATAGGTTTATTTTATCTGTTTGTCTTCAAAAGATACCGTGTTTTGAAGACTTTTGAAAAATAGCCTATTCACTCCCCCCTTTAGTCGAAAACTTGCACTTTCAGTGTCCGATGTGTGCCCTATCTTCGATGGGACCGATTACCCCTACTGGAAGAATAAGATGCGTATGCATCTTCAAGCTATCGACAATGACCTCTGGTATGTTGCCAGGACCGGTGTTCCCAAGGCTGGTGAAGGTGTCACCCCTGCTGATGTCAAGATATTTGCTCAACTAGACTCAACCGCCAAGAACATCATCTGTGGTCATCTAACGGACAGTACAGACGTGGGAGTGCACTAGATTAAGCCAAGCTAGTATGGGATTGGCTGTCCAAGGTAAATGAAGGCGTCTCATCATAGAGCGACTGAAGGATTAAAGTTCTTTGCAATCTGTTCAATCGCTTCAAGAGAAATGACAATGAAAATGTCCAGCTTACATTTGATCGCCTCACTGATATCACCAATGAGCTTCATGCTCTTGGTGCCACTGAAATCACCAAGCATGAAGTTGTGAAGAAGCTATTGAGGTCTCTTGACAGTTCGTTTGACACCTTGGCATTGATGATTCAAGAATTACCTGACTTCAAAAGTCTTGATCCGTCTGACATAGTTGAGAGGCTCAACACACATGAGTTCCAGCTATCTGAGAAGAGAGATATCTATGGCCCCAACTATGGTCGATCCGGAGCCCTAAAGGATAAAGCCGTGTCCTCGTCTCAAGAAGACTCTGACAGCTGCTCTGACGATCCTGAAGACATTGGCAGAGAACTACCTATGCTTGTGAAGAAGTTTCAAAGGTTCTGAAGGAAGAAAAACTTCGGAAAGTCTTTAAGATCCATCTCAAGAAATGATTGATGACCCACAACCGTAAGGGATCTATTGCAGCGTTTTCGATAAGTAAGAGTGTCGAACCCAACAAGGAGCAGAAGGTATTGATAAGTGATTCTGAGCAAGGAATAACTGCAAGCACTGAAAGATAACTTTTTAGGGGTTTTCTTGATATAAGCAACAGGAAAGTAAAAGCGAGCAAAGTAAAAGGCACTGGAGAGTAACAAGTGGCCCAATCCTTTGTGAGCAAAGGAGAGGCCTAGCAACTGAACTTATAAAGGCTAAAGTGTTCTTGAGGACACATGGGAGAGGTAGTCATGTGCTTTCGCCATATTCCGTATCGGTACTATGTGATGTGTTGATAAGTGTTGAGTGGGTGGATCTATGCTAGTACACCATCTAGACTAAGATGAGTGACCTCTTATGATTAAACACCTTGCAAGCATCCGCAAATACAAGATAGTATTTAGGGCAAAAGCCTAACCATAGCAATACGATCGATGATCCATTGTTCCCTTGTGCAAAAGCGTGCGAACTGGGGTTCAGGTTTCTGTCACTCCGGCAACCCACCGTAAGCATTCTTTGTACACAATGTATTCCCCTAGGTCCTTAATAAGGCGAAGTGTTAAGTGTTCGACTCACACAACACCACTAGGAAAATAACAACACAACTTAAGTATCAAACAACACATATTACTTCAACATCATATGACTACTAACAACAAGACTTCTCCCATGTCCTAAAGAACTAAAGTAACTACTCACAAGACATAAAAGAGATCATGATCAGTGGAGATAGATGGATGATAAACAATTTGGACACAATGATATTTCTCCAACAAAACTCAATAGCATTCACCACAAAGTAGTAATCAACACCGATAGGGTAGAGAGGATAGATAGTACGGATTACAACACAAGTTGCAATTGTGAGATGAGATTGGATGAAGATGGAGATGGTGCTGATGTTGGGGATGATGTTGATGATGATCTTAATGATGCCCGTGACGATGGTGATGACGATGGCGATGATCTCCCCTTCCGGGAGGTGATCTCCCCGGCGGAATCTGCCCGCCGGAGATGGCATTTCTTCTCTGTAGGTTTCCGCCACGGAGCGGCGGCGGAACTCCGTCAAAACTCCTCTTTTTAGGGTTTCTGAATGACGAGGACTATATAGGCCAGAGGGGAGAGCCTGGAGTGGGCCAGGGGCTCCAGGCGCCCTCCCGGCGTGGGTAGGGTGGGGGCCGCGCCAGGTGGCCGCCTGGTCACCCTGTGGCCCCCCTCTGGTTGCTCTTTTGCGTATCTTCGTGATCCTTCTGGAAAATACGCTCCGTCGATTTTCAGGTAATTTGGAGGTATTCTTCTTCAGCAACTCAGCGTCCACTTTTTACCGCTGAATCCTGCGTCTGCTACTTCGGCACCGGAAAGTTGCAAATTGTGTAAAATAGGCCAAAACAACATAAGAACATCATCGTAATGTGAAATATATCAATGAATAAGGATGAATTACGATATAAAATAGTGATGCATTTTGGACGTATCAACACCCCCAAGCTTAGACCTCGCTTGTCCCCAAGTGAATACTGAGCTCGGTAAACCTGTCCACAAGTTTAGAGAGTGAAGTGTCGATAAATAGAATACGGACAAGAAGCATCATAGTTTCTTCACCAAACTCAAATATCCTCAACATCAATCTTCAACTCATAAAGCCCTTATAAAAGAGTGGTAACACTTATAATCGAAAGTAGGGCTAAGGAAACTCACCAAATTATGGCAAACATGTCCTTTGGTCAAAGAACAACTAATATCTTTTACTTTTGCTCTTTCTCTTTATGTTTTGATGAGATCAATTGAAGCTTTTGAAAGAACATGTTATTAGGCAAGAAGTGAAAGTGTTAACACAAAGGAAGATGTTTGCTTTAGCTGGGCTTGACAAACAACTTACTTATCAAATGATAATGTCAACAAGGATATGATATGACAAATCTTAATGCAACTTTATATGAATGAATCCTCGTCAACATCAAATGTCTGCTCTCTTTAAGAATAGAAGGAAGTAGGAATAACTGACTCAACCTAAAACTAAGAGATAGGCCCTGCTCTAGGGAAGTAGGGAAAACTCATGTGCTATCCTTAAATCAAACAGAATGAAAACAAGTTTTGAGAGGTGCATGATTTGTCAATGAATGCTAATAGATAACTCAATTACTTCTCAAACTGGACAAGTTTCGAGGAATGGCTCGCGCACGGGGACGATCACATCCCCTTAATCTCCTTTGTTTATCACTGCCAAAAGTTTTCTGATTTCTCATGAACAAAGCGTGAAGGAGGGTTTGTTTGTTGTATTATCTTTTATGAGCTGGGACTTAGTCATGCCAGTTCCTCCTCGTATTAGGGGTTTGCAGATTAGACATGCAATCCCGAGGTAAAAATTGTCCAACTTAAAAAGATCATGAATTAACTACTACTTCCTCATGAGCTAAAACAGGGGCACAAAATAGAAGATTTTGAACATTTAAGGATAACACATAAATTCTATACTTTAGGAGGTGGTAGTGGAATACCACGAATAGGAAGGTATGGTGGACTCATATGGAAGGTATTCGTTTAAGTGTATGGATGCACAAGCAGAATTCCGCTTAGTACAGAGTTTAGGCTAGCAAAGGCTTTGAGAGAACAGACAATTGATGATGACTAAGATGCAAAGCAATGTAAAGCATAAACATTAAAATAAGCATAACACATCAAGTTGTCTTCCTTGTCAGCATAACACTTCAAGCATAATAACATAAAGGTTCTGGCTATGTCGCTACTTTAAGAAAATCATGCTTGTTGTTATGACCCAAGCTATGTTTGCCAAGATTAAATAAAGTTTTCAAAGCCATACCTGATATAAGGTCAATACTCCCCATAAGAATCATCATATAAGGTTGATTGCGTGAAGAGAACACCGAGTGCAGCAAAGGAACCAATAGACTTCTCATTAATATTCCATCATAGACGACTCCACACTCACGGATACAATCTCTCCACAGAAGGAGTGATAGACCTCAATGCACACACCTATTTCACATAATAACCTCCCTAGACATGATACGACTCTACTTGACTCTAAAAGACAAAAGATAAAGATAAAGATACCTGGCACTCCCCCAAGCTTGGAACAAGCCAAGGGGATGCCATTACCCAAGGAGATTTCACTCCTCATTCTTGTTGACGTTGATCACGCAGTGCTCGGCGAAGCACTTCCATGGAAGGGGTTCTCCAGTCTCATATGAGAAGTTTGTCTCCTGAATCCTGCATGCAGCACCCATACCCATGCGCATAAACCTTAGTTCATACTCACAGTTCTGGTGATGTAGATCATAAATTTGCCCTTGGAGCTCTTCAATTCTTTCTTCAGATGTGGTGATGCTTTTCCACATCTCCTTCATCTCCTTCAGGAAGTAGGTCTTCAGCTCGTTGATGATGTCAAAGTTAGCTTCAACACCACGCTCGATCATCTTCTTGTACTTGAAGACTTCTTGCTCCACTTCTTCTAGCCTGGCCTCGAGGCCCCCCTCCTTGATAGGTCCCTTCAGATCTTCTTGATGGAGGACACCGTTCTCCATCCGAACAACCTGAGGGTGCTTCTTCACCTCAGCGAGGTAAGGGTTGATGACGTTGACGACGAACTTGTCCTTGGGGGAACTTGGGGAAGCCATGGCACCTAGATCTAGCTAAAAGATTTCCTGGCAGAAACAGATCGAAAAGAAAACACACGAAATCGCGAGATACATTGACGGAACAATCCGGGCAAATATATAGCAAAAATTTCTGCACAAAAAGGAAGGTAAGAAGCTAAAGTGGGGTCGGAGACGGACTCCTGGGTGCCTAGGCGGCCTCCCGGCGCGACCAGGAGGTAGGCCGCGCCAGGGGGGCGCGTGGGCCCCCTGGAGCTTGTCTCCGGCTCCACTTAGGCTCAGAATTTTCCTAATTTTGCAAAAACTCATAATATGGAACTTTTATGGCGGTTCGCGATGTTTCCTTACCGTAATACATACCTTTTCTTATTCTACTTCTGCTGGTGTCTGAAACAGGGCTGCAACATGTTCTTCGTGAGTTGTTGTGTATATCATATTCACATCAACATTAACAGGGTCTCCTGCTATGTAATGCTTAAGTCTTTGCCCATTCACAACTTGAGGTTTGGTGCCTTCAAAATTGTTAATCTTGATTGCACCAGACCGATAGACTTCTTCAATATGAAATGGCCCTTCCCACCTGGAAAGTAGTTTGCCTGGAGAAAACCTGAAACGGGATCTAAACAACAAAACTTTATCACCAACATTAAATTCACGTTTCAGAATCCTCCTATCATGCCACTTCTTTACCTTTTCCTTGAACATTTTAGCGCTCTCGTAAGCTTCACTTCTCCACTCATCTAGAGAAGTCAAGTTAATGAGACGCTTCTCACCAGCTAACTTTGGGTCAGCATTAAGCTCTCTAACAGCCCAGAAAGCTTTCTGCTCTAATTCTAATGGCAAATGGCAAGCCTTGCCATAAACCATCTTACAGGGGGACATGCCCATTGGGTTTTTGTAAGCAGTTCTATATGCCCACAAAGCATCTCCTAACTTATTTGACCAGTCCTTTCTATTTCTGTTTACTGTCTTCTGTAAGATCAACTTGATCTCTCTATTGGTGAGCTCAACTTGCCCACTAGTTTGAGGATGGTACGGTGAAGCAATTCTATGATTGACATCGTACTTGGCTAAAGCTTTTCTAAAAGCTCCATGCGTGAAGTGTGATCCTCCATCAGTCATGAGATACCTAGGTACACCAAACCTAGGGAAAATCACATCTTTGAGCATTTTCAAAGATGTCTTGTGATCAGCACTTTCAGTGGGAATTGCTTCAACCCACTTGGTCACATAATCAACAGCTACTAAAATGTGAGTGTACTTGTGCGAAGAAGGAAAAGGACCCATAAAACCAAAACCCCAGCAATCAAAAGGTTCAATCACTAGTGAGTAATTCATAGGCATCTCATTCCTTCTACTAATGTTACCAACTCTCTGACATTTATCACAGGCTAAAACATAATTTCTAGCATCCTTAAAGAGAGTAGGCCAATAAAAACCTGATTGAAGAACCTTATGTGCGGTCCTCTCACCGGCATGATGTCCTCCATAGGGACTATCATGACATTGTCTGAGAATGTCCTTTTGCTCATGTTCCGGTATGCATCTTCTCACGATCCCGTCTGGACCTTCTTTGAAAAGATGTGGGTCATCCCAAAAGTAGTGCCTCAAATCATGAAAGAACTTCTTCCTTTGCTGAAATGTTAAACCTGGAGGCAAATACTTCGCAACGATAAATTAGCATAATCTGCAAACCAAGGATCGGAAAGAGATTGTACTTTTACAACGGCAAGTTGCTCGTTTGGAAAACTGTCGTTGACTGGGATGGGATCATGCGGTATATCTTCCATCCTTGAAAGATTGTCCGCCATCGGATTGTCTTCTCCTTTCCTATCAACAATCTACAAATCAAATTCTTGAAGAAGGAGTACCCATCTGATAAGCCTTGGCTTGGCATCCTTCTTTGTCATAAGGTACTTAATGGCAGCATGGTCAGTAAGAATAATAACTTTGGAATCAACAATATACTGCCTAAACTTATCACAAGCAAACACTACAGCTAAGAATTCCTTCTCAGTAGTAGCATAATTCTTTTGAGCACTATCAAGGGTTTTACTAGCATAATGTATAATATTCAATTTCTTATCAACCCTTTGCCCTAAAACAGCTCCAACAGCAAAATCACTAGCATCACACATAATCTCAAAAGGTAAATTCCAGTCAGGTGGTTGTACTATAGGAGCGATTATTAAAGCTTTCTTAAGAACTTCAAAAGCCTCCTTACAATCTACATCAAATACAAAAGGAACGTCCTTCTGGAGAAGATTAGTGAGGGGTCTTGAAGTCTTAGAAAAGTCTTTAATAAATCATCTATAGAAACCAGCATGACCGAGAAAACTGCGAATACCTTTGATGTCCCTTGGATAGGGCATCCTCTCAATTGCTTCGATCTTGGCCTTGTCCACCTCAATTCCCCTTTCGGAAATCTTGTGACCAAGAACAATTCCTTCGTTAACCATGAAGTGGCACTTCTCCCAGTTAAGTACCAGATTTGTCTCCTCACATCTCTGCAAAACTTTATTAAGGTTGTGGAGACAATGGTCAAAGAAAGTTCCATAGACGGAGAAATCGTCCATGAAGACTTCCACAATCTCCTCACAGAAACCATGAAAGATAGCAGACATACACCTTTGAAAAGTAGCAGGGGCATTACATAAACCAAAAGGCATACGCCTGTAAGCATAAGTACCATAGGGACAAGTAAAAGTGGTCTTCTCTTGATCAGCAGTGTTAACATGAATTTGAGAGAAGCCAGAATAACCATCGAGGTAACAAAAGTGGGTATTTTTGGATAACCTTTCAAGCATTTGGTCGATGAACGGCAACGGGTAGTGATCCTTCCTGGTTGCCTTGTTCATCTTCCTGTAATCAATACACATTCTATATCCAATAATAATTCTCCGAGGTATTAGTTCATTCTTATCATTAGGAACCACAGTTGTACCTCCTTTCTTAGGAACACAATGTACCGGGCTTACCCACTTACTATCAGCTATAGGGTAGATAATACCTGCGGCTAGAAGCTTGAGAATCTCAGTTCTTACAACATCCATCATCTTCGGGTTCAACCGTCGTTGATGATCAACATCCATCTTCTTCATATCCTGAAACGTTAGAGTTGATAATAACAGGATATACTTTCTTTTCGTCTAAATAAGCATACTTGAGCGTATCGGGAAGAGGTTTAAGATCGAACACCTGGTCTTCCTTTGGTTTTGACAAAATTCCCAAAGGTTAAACCGGAAGGTTGTGCTTCAGGAAAGCAGGTTGTCTCAAGAATATTTCATCTAGTTCATTTCTTTCCCGCATATGCAAATCATTCTCGTGGTCCTCCATATATTGCTGCAAAGGATCATTAGGGGGAATAGCAATAGAAGCAATACTTTCAATAATTTTATCATCACTAGGTAAATCGGTACCACGAGGCTGCTTAGAGAACTTAGAAAAGTTAAATTCATATGGATCACCATTGAATTCAACAGAAACTTTACCTTTCTTGCAATCTATTATAGCTCCACAAGTTCTGAGAAAAGGTCTACCAAAAATAATAGGACAAAAATTGTCCCTCACTGAACCAAGTACTAGAAAGTCGGTAGGGTATTTTACCTTTCCACATAGGACTTCAATGTCTCTCACAATTCCGATAGGAGAGATAGTTGCTCTATTTGCAAGATGAATGGTAACATCAACTTCTTCAAGTTCACAAGGTGAAATCTCACCGATGATCTCTTGATAAAGTGAATAGGGGATAGCACTAGCACTCGATCCCAAATCGCATAGCCCATAGTAATTGTGATCTCCTATTTTAACAGATACTACTGGAGTACCTGAAATTGGGCCTTTATTCTTGGCTGTGACAAGGTTAGTGGAAACAGCACAAAAATTTACATTGGAATCCAAAACATCATTAGTAACAAGGTCTTTAACCAATGCAACTTGAGGATCGACCTTGATCTGGTCCTCAGGCTCCTCAATTCTTCTCTCACTTTTATTTATTATGCCTGTCACAAGAGAGTGCTCCCTTATCCTTTCGGGAAAAGGAGGCTTTTCATATATAACTGCAGGAAAAATTGGGTCAGCAACATGAATATCAACAGGTAACTCTTTGAAAGGTTCATGATGCTGATCTCTCTTCTTTTTAAAAGAATCAACGTGAGAGGCAAAATCCTTACAGAAATCAATCATTAGATGGGAATCAAGACCAATCTTAGAGCAAAAGGTATTGAAATAATTAGTTTTCACATAGCTCTCAATATAATCATGCTCATAATTTATAGCGGGTTCAATACCTTTATCGATTTCCCAATCTTCGGTATTCCTCTGGATCCTTTCAATGAGATCCCACCTTTCTTCAACGCTCTTCGTCTGAAATACCCCACTAGAGGAGGCATCCAGCATCTCCTTATCCTAACGAGAAAGCCTGGCATAAAAATTTGTAACTATAATTTTCTTGCGGAGCTCATGCATAGGACATTTGAGCATTAGGGACTTCAATCTCCCCCAAGCTTGAGCAATGCTTTCTCCGTCACGAGACCTAAAGTTATAGATATAGTTCCTGTCTCGATGAATTTCATGAAGAGGATAAAACTTGGTATAAAAGAGAGACATAAGCTCTTGCCAATCAAGCAAGTGTGAGTTATCGAGAAGCTTATACCAATCTGAAGCTTTATCTATAAGCGATACGGAGAACAATTTCCTCATGACAAACTCCATTGATACACCTGCAAGCTTAAATAATGAACATAGTTGTGACAGATATAGCAAGTGTTCACCGGGATGTCTGTCTCCTGCATAACGATTAGCCAAAACATAATCGATAATACCAGCTGGTATTTTATAGGGCACAATTTCAGTAGGGGGAGGAGCAACCACCATAGGTGTGGGGCGTCTTCCCACAAGCAACGATCCAATAGCAAGGTTGTCCATAAGGACAAAGAGCAGCAACAGTAAAATAAAAACAGAAATATAAAAACTTCCTTACCAGCTTCTCTTACCAATAGCGCTACACTCCCCGGTAACGGTGCCAAAAAACGGTACTTGATGACCCACAACCGTAAGGGATCTACTGCAGCGTTTACGATAAGTAAGAGTGTCGAACCCAACGAGGAGCAGAAGGTATTGATAAGTGATTCTGAGCAAGGAATAACTGCAAGCACTGAAAGATAACTTTTTAGGGGTTTTCTTGATATAAGCAACATGAAAGTAAAAGCGAGCAAAGTAAAAGGCACTAGAGAGTAACAAGTGGCCCAATCCTTTGTGAGCAAAGGAGAGGCCTAGCAACTGAACTTATAAAGGCTAAAGTGTTCTTGAGGACACACGGGAGAGGTAGTCATGTGCTTTCGCCATATTCCGTATCGGTACCATGTGATGTGTTGATAAGTGTTGAGTGGGTGGATCTATGCTAGTACACTATCTAGACTAAGATGAGTGCACTCTTATGATTAAACATCTTGCAAGCATCCGCAAATACAAGATAGTATTTAAGGCAAAAGCCTAACCATAGCAATACGATCGATGATCCATTGTTCCCTTGTGCAAAAGCGTGCGAACTGGGGTTCAGGTTTCTGTCACTCCGGCAACCCACCGTAAGCATTCTTTGTACACAATGTATTCCCCTAGGTCCTTAATAAGGCGAAGTGTTCAGTGTTCGACTCACACAACACCACTAGGAAAATAACAACACAACTTAAGTATCAAACAACACATATTACTTCAACATCATATGACTACTAACAACAAGACTTCTCCCATTTCCTCAAGAACTAAAGTAACTACTCACAAGACATAAAAGAGATCATGATCAGTGGAGATAGATGGATGATAAACAATCTGGACACAATGATATTTCTCCAACAAAACTCAATAGCATTCACCACAAAGTAGTAATCAACACCGGTAGGGTAGAGAGGATAGATAGTACGGATTACAACACAAGTTGCAATTGTGAGATGAGATTGGATGAAGATGGAGATGGTGCTGATGTTGGGGATGATGTTGATGATGATCTCGATGATGCCCGTGACGATGGTGATGACGATGGCGATGATCTCCCCTTCCGGGAGGTGATCTCCCCGGCGGAATCTGCCCGCCGGAGATGGCTTTTCTTCTCTGTAGGTTTCCGCCACGGAGCGGCGGCGGAACTCCGTCAAAACTCCTCTTTTTAGGGTTTCTGAATGACGAGGAGTATATAGGCCAGAGGGGAGAGCCTGGAGTGGGCCAGGGGCTCCAGGCGCACTCCCGGCGCGGCTAGGGTGGGGGCCGCGCCAGGTGGCCGCCTGGGCACCCTGTGGCCCCCCTCTGGTTGCTCTTTTGCGTATCTTCGTGATCCTTCTGGAAAATACCCTCCGTCGATTTTCAGGTAATTTGGAGGTATTCTTCTTCAGCAACTCAGCGTCCACTTTTTACCGCTGAATCCTGCGTCTGCTGCTTCGGCACCGGAAAGTTGCAAACTGTGTAAAATAGGCCAAAACAACATAAGAACATCATCGTAATGTGAAATATATCAATGAATAAGGATGAATTACGATATAAAATAGTGATGCATTTTGGACGTATCAACGATGAGGCTTCCTCTCGTGACTACAAGAAGAGAACATGCTACAAGTGCAAAAAGCCTAGCCACTACATATCTGAATGTCCTCAGTGGGACAATGAATCCAAGAAAAAGAAGAATAGCAAATAATATAACTCTGACGACAAGAAGAAGAGGAAATCTTCAAAGTCTTCATCAAAGTCTTCGTTTTACAGGAAGATCTCATCTGCCAAGGTTCGTGCGTTCATTGGCAAGGAAATGGATTCAGAGGAGGAGTCTGCTTCCGAGGAGGCAGAGGTGGAATCTGAGGAGAAATCTGATTCTGGCATGGCTAGCCTAGCTCTAGCCTCGGCATTTGTCGCCAAGTCCATCTTCAACACTGATGATAATGGTTACTCCATCGGTGCCAATGCAAATGATGAGGACAACTCTTCACCTACCTACTACTTCATGGCACGTGGTGCAAAGGTAAATTCACGCGATGCCTACTTTCAGACCTCCAGTGAAGATGACTCTGAATGTGAATCCAAACCCACCTATAAAACTCTTGCTAAATTGCAACTGAGCAACAAAATGCTATGGAACATATTCAAAAGTTGCTAGACAAAAGTGACGATCTGTTGGCCGCGGAAATGAATCGAACTCAGTCCTTAATTGAAGACATAAAAAATCTTCACGTAAGGTACACTGAACTTGAAAGTCATCATGAAACTCTCTCAGCTACTCATGAGAACCTTTCACATGATTATCTTCAAAGGAAGCAAGACCTTGAGAAACTTAGAGCATCTCACGATGATCTTCAAAAGGAAAATGATTCACTACTCGCCCATTAGTTCCACTCAGGAAGACTTTGTGCCACCCCGTCTAAAATGTCTTGAGCGTGACAATGTTGTCTCTGTTGCTGAATGCTCTACTGCTTTTGAAATTGCAATATCTTCAACTGTTGATGTGGTAACTAACCCCTCTGCTCAGGAAACCAATGCTATTGCTGATGAGAATGCTAGGTTGAAGACATTGCTTGAAACAGGTGTGTACAAAAGCCTTAATGGGCATCAGACACTGCGATGTTCTCAAGAAATAGATTTTGAACCGAAACCCTAGGAAAGAGGGTGTTGGGTTCGAAAGGAAGATGAATGTTGATGGTTCTTACTGGAAGCCTAAGCAGTATCCCAAAACCAGATGGGTTACTGGAAAGGGTCCACTAGTAGATCCATCCACTTTATCTGGCTTCACTTGTGCTAACCCTGTTGTCATTGACGAGTTATTTGACTCAAACTATAAACTAGTCAAGGATCAGAATGGTAAAGTGTTTGCCAGGTTCATTGGAACTTACTGCAGGAATGGATCACCTATGAAGAAGATCTGGTTTCCGAGAAGTCTTATCGAAAAGCTTCTAGTGAATGTCATCATGACACCACCAGGAAAGAGGATTAACCCCAGACCAAAGGCTTCATATGGTCCAAAGACTTCATACAGACAAAGGACCACATTGGGTCACTCTAACACAAATGTTTTGCAGGGAGATAGTCATCAAACTCTTGAATATGAGCATATTTCATCTAATCACTATGTTCTTAAGACAAAGAACTTCTCTGCATATTCATATGAGTATCATTTATCAACTACAAAACTATTTGCTAGGGCTCCTAAGCTAAAATTCTCAGATGTTGAACTTAGACTTATTGCTTCTAAGCCGCCCCTAAAGATGTGGGTGGTTAAGAAGAATTAAGTTCTCTTGCAGGCAAAGGTCTCTAGCCGAAAATCATCTTCTGACGCCAATGCCGGGGACCTAAAACATCTTGTGGCACGCAAGATTAAATGTCCAAATGGTCTAACCATGTATTTCGTCCCATGGTTTCTTGACAAACTTCCTATCTCTCCTAACGAGGACCTGAACTTTGATAGCATGCTTGTTCGTCTAATGTTTATTCTTCACACTTCTCTTGGTGAAGGCTATGCCGCTAACTGATCTATAGGGTACTGCTTCGGAAGCCACTGAATGGATAATTGATAGTGGATGCACCAACCACATGACCGGTGATCGACGTCTTCTCATGGACTCAACTCTACGTCCTTCTCCCAAAAGCCACATCACATTCGCAGACCCTGGTAAAAGCAAGGTATTGGGACTTGGCAGGGTTGCTATCTCAAAGGATGAACACATGAACAAAGTGATGCTTGCTGAATCCCTTGGATACAACTTAATGCCAGTCTCTATGCTATGTGATCTAAACTTGATTGTGATATTTGCAAAATATCGTTTCCTTGTGCTTATGGAATCTGACAAGTCTCTAATCTTCAAAGGACATCGAAAAGGTGATTTGTATATGGTAGATTTCTGTGCAGGGCCATAGCTCACCGTTTGTCTTCTCGCGAAAGCTTCAGAGTGCTGGCTTTGGCATCGAAGACTAGGTCATGCAAGCATGAGGAACCTACATACTCTCACCAAGAAGAAGCACGTCATAGGCATCAAGGGCGTAAAGTTCAAGAAAGATCATCTGTGTGGCGCTTGTGAGGCAGGGAAGATGACTAGGGCCAAGCATCCCTCGAAGACAAGCATGACTACATCTCGTCCCTTCGAGCTGCTTCACATGGACTTATTTGGCCCTACTCACTACTCTACTCTCACTACCATGGTTGTTTATATGGCTTCGTGATCGTTGATGACTACTCTAGATATACTTGGGTGCATATAATCCTCTATAAGACTGAAGTGCAGGATGTCTTCAGCCGATTCACCAATCGAGGCATGAACAACTATGGCATCAAGATCAAGCACATTATAAGTGACAATGAAACTGAGTTCAAAAATATTGGGCTCGACAGCTATCTTGATACATTGGGCATCACGCATGAGTTCTCCGCTCCATACACACCTTAGCAGAATGGCGTCGTTGAGCACAAGAACCAAACTCTCATTGAGATGGCATGTACTATGCTTGATGAATAGAAGACACCAAAAAAGTTCTGGCCTGAAGCCATCGATACTACATGCTACATCATCAACAGAGTTTATCTTCACAAGTTCTTCAAGAAAACATCATATGAACTTCTGACTTGTAAGAAGTAAAACATCAGTTATTTCAAAGTCTTTGGTGCTAAGTGCTGGATCAAAGATCCGCATCACACTTCCAAATTTGCACCGAAAGCACATGAAGGTTTTATGCTTGGTTACGGAAAGGATTTGCACACCTATCGGGTCTTCAATCTCTTTCACTATAAAGTGGTTGAAACCGTAGATGTGCGGTTTGATGAATCTAACAGCTCGCAAAGAGAGCACCTGTCAAATGTGCTAGATGAAGCTTCTCCCAGTGAATCTATCAAACAAATGGGTACAGGAAAAATTATACCCATCGAGGAACCAACTAAAGAGGAAATCATTATCTCTCCACCTAGTCATCCTGAAGACAATGCTTAGCCTGAAGCCAATTCTGAACAAGAAGATGATCAACAGCATGAGCAAAGTCTTCGCCCAGTTCATCCTGGGGTAGCTAATGAAGTCCAAGTTCAAAAGATTCTTGATAGCCTCAATGCAACCGGTCCACTTACTCGCTCAAAAGCAACTCAGCTAGCCAACTTTTATGGTCACTCTGCATTCGTTTCAATATCTGAACCCAAGAAAGTTGATGAAGCCTTTATGGAACCTGAATGGACTCAAGCAATGCAGGAAGAGCTTCAACAGTTTGAGTTGAATAATGTATGGGAGCTTGTTAAGCGTCCTAATCAACAGAAGCATAACATCATTGGCGCCAAATGGATCTATCGCAACAAACAAGATGAGCATGGACAAGTTGTTAGAAACAAGGCTCGTCTCGTTGCTCAAGGTTATACTCAAGTAGAAGGAATTTACTTAGATGAAACCTTTGCTCCTGTAGCTAGGCTTGAAGCCATTCGCATACTGCTAGCCTATGCCAACCATCATAACATATTTCTGTATCAAATGGATGTAAAGACTGCCTTTCTGAATGGGAAAATTGAAGAAGAAGTGTATATTGCACAACCTCCTGGCTTTGAAGACCCAAAGCGTCCTGACATGGTTTACAAGCTCAACAAGACATTATATGGCCTCAAACAAGCACCTCGTGCGTGGTATGACACACTCAAGGACTACTTGAAGAGCCAAGGCTTCAAACCTAGCTCACTAGATCCCACAATCTTCACGAAGACATATGATGGAGAACTGTTGATATGCCAAATCTATGTGGATGACATTATCCTTGGATGCACTAACAAAAGTTATAGTGATGATTTTGGATACATTATGCAAGAGCAATATCAGATGTCCATGATGGGTGAGCTGAAGTTCTTCCTTGGTCTCCAAATTAATTAACAGAAGAATGGCATCTTCATATCTGAAGAGAACTACGTCAAAGATTGCTTGAAGAAGTTTGGAATGCAAGATTGCAAAGGGTAAACGACACCAATGCCAACCAAAGGTCAATTGGGCTCCGACGACAATGGTAAAGAGTTCGATCAAAAGGTATACCGCTCCATGATTGGTTCTTTACTCTACTTATGTGCATCTAGGCCTAATATAATGCTTAGCATTTGCATGTGTGCCCGATTCCAAGTGGCACCAAAGGAATCGCATCACCTCGCTGTGAAGCGAATTCTTCGATACTTGGCTCACACCCCAACACTAGGATTATGGTATCCCAAGGGCTCTATATTTGATCTTGTTGGATTCTCTGATGCTGACTATGCTAGTGACAAGGTTGATCGCAAGTCCACATCAGGCACATGTCACTTTCTTGGACGATCTCTTATCTGTTGGTCTTCAAAGAAGAAGAACTCAGTGTCTCTCTCCATCGTTGAAGCTGAATACATTGCTGCTGGATCTTGTTGCGCTCAGCTTCTCTAGATGAAGCAAACTCTTAAGGACTATGGTATCAACATGGTGAAGGTGCCTCTCTTCTGTGATAACGAGAGCGCCATCAAGATTACTCACAATCTCGTTCAGCACTTGAAGACAAAGCAAATTGAGATTCGTCAGTACTTTCTCAGGGATCATGTGATCAAGAAGGACATTGAAATCATACATGTCAATACCGAAGAGCAACTGGCAGATATCTTCACTAATCCCTTGGATGAGAAAAGGTTTTGCAAGCTGCGATATGAGCTAAATATCCTAGAATCCTCAAATGTCATGTGATTGGACACACATCCTAACGCTTATGCATTTTGATGACTTAGATGTGCAACACACGAAGTAACGTATGTCTTCAACTCATGAAGACTTACATCTGAGTGTGAATACATTAGTGTGGAATTCGACTTTGGAGCGCCACGATAATTGTGTGCCGTGTCCTGGTCTAATACTTCCCATATGGTGGGTAACGCCACCACCAAACTTTCTTGAAGTTTTCATTTGGCATCATGAGTGTATTATCTTCTTACTTGGTTTGTCTTCAATATAGTTTGTCTTCAAGACTCATCTTCTCAATGTTGATTTGGTTTGTTTCTCTTATATATATAGGTGTTCTATCCTCTACATCATTACTTATAGCTATGTCTTCAATCTTTTTGATCTAAGTGAATGTGATCGGACCCTAATGCTCTCCATGCTTAATCTCTCCAACTCTCTCTATCTCTTCATATGCATTCTGTTGACACTTGTTGAATGTCTTCACGTGTCCTTGTCAGCTGCAGATATAGAAACACTCAAATAAATTTGTTTTCAATGTCGTATCATTTTTGCCCGAAAACCAGAGAAACCGAAACGTCCATCCGACAAACCAGACGTGCGTGGGATCGTGGCTCAACTCTCCATAAGTTGCATGCTAGCCACGTGTCGTTCAGATGTGAACCGCCAGGGGCACCTGCATAATTACACTGCGCCGCCATCTCTCCTTATAAATACCCCACCCTCGCGGTTATAATTTCTTCTCCCACATCTCGCCATCTCGCTCAACCCTAGTGCCTCCGCTAGCTCCAGTCGACACCGGAGACGAAGCGCTTAGCTGCCGCATCTTCTTCGACGCCGTCTTCCCGCCGGCCGCGGACCTTGTCTCTCCGTTGCCGACGTAGGTGTCTTCCGCCGCCAAGTTAGGGCACGGAAGATCGATCTGCTCGGCATCCATGTCTTCCCGTCTAGCAGTTCTTCAGTGTGGTAAATAGATCTCTATTTTTACCATCGTTTTGATCCATTGAAATCATGCAACTTCACGACAAGTTGTTTCTGTACATCTGAGAGCTATTTCTTTCGGTATCCCTCTCTCATGTAATGCAAGTATATTCACTTATGCATCACTGCTAGTTAGATTCCTCACTTGTACATATTCTTGGATTCGTACAAATCTGGAACCAACTCACTCCATATAAGTGAATGTCTTCGCACTATGAGGTCAATGTCTTCAAACTGTTTTTATCTTCAAAATATTCTGAGAATGCATATGACCTCTTCCCCTTCCCTCGCATATCTAATGCCATCATAGGTACATTTCCATGGGAGAATCCCTTGGTTCTCATAGTCTGCATTAATTTGCATAATTCTTACAGCGTCACATTGAATCTCCTAAAGCCAGTTCCTGACTGACTAGTCTTCGGAAGACAAACTGCTTTGTGAAGCCCATCTGTCTGAATCCAATGGCTTCTGATAAAGAGTCCAAGAAAGGTGGTAGACAGAGACGTACCGACACTTCCAAAGGTCTTTGTAATGCCCAGTATGAGATTATACCTCCCACGTGTCGAGGCATGACTTGAAGGTATAAGCTCATACTAGAATGATCTCAAGTATGGTATCTTTGCACGACTCATGTAAAAGCGGGATGAAATTGCAAAAGAATAGTTGGCTTACACTCGCCACGTCACACAATACATTACATAAGCAATCATCATCCAAATAACATCACAGTCCGACTACGGACGAAGATCCAAATGAAAGATACCATAAATAAATAAGACAATGTCCGATTTCCCCTAGTAGAACCACTACTGATCCTCTGGCTAAGGCACGTAGTATCACCCACGTTCTTCGTCGAACTCCCAGTACAGCTCTGTGCCATCACCTGTGTAGTTCACCATGGTACCTGCATCTGGTGTTGTGTAGAATCTGTGAGCCACGGAGGACTCAGCAATCCCGTTCCTGGGTAGCAGAACTATCCAAGCCTTGGGTGTGGAACAAGGCTGAAGAACAAAGGTTGCAGCTGCACTAGCACTAGCTTACGTGTTTAGAGTGAGAAGAGAAGTTGCCAATGTTCGTCAAAGTGATCACGAAGTGATCCTATCTAAGCACGTCAAACATAACCTCACCATGTTCACTTCCCGAACCCCTTCGGAAAATGATCGTCACGGTTACGCACGCTGGTAGTGTATTATGAACATGGTGTCAAGTTTTCTACAACCGGATATTAAAAAATTCCCATCTGCCACATAACCGCAGGCACGTCTTTCGAAATATCAAACCCTGCAGGGGTGTCCCAACTTAGCCCATCACAAGCTCACAATCTACGGAGTCGCAACTCCAAGGTGGGAAGACCCGAGTATTCTCGGAATCCCATGCTCAAGATATTCCGACTAAGGTAAAACTAATCCAGCAAGACCTCCCGGCGTGCCGACACCCTGACAGTAGCCGCGCGTATCTAATCTCAGGCCACGATCGGATGAGCAGTACGTACAGCAACCGAAGACCCCGGCGAACTGGGTGGCACCGCAAGTGGCTCTAGTTTGGACCAACACTCAAAACGAGCACTCGCTCTGGGGGTTGATTAATAAATCCTTGGGTTAATTACTCCCTCGGCAAGTTTTAGTTGTTAGGCAAATGTAACCAAAGTCAGGCCTTGCTGGAAAAGCTTTAGCGCTAAGCGGGTTATCGAGGGGGTCCCATAACCCCAACCGTGTTAGGAACGCATAATCAAGGAACATAACACCGGTTTAAACGGTTCCTAGGGTGGCATGAGTGGAACAAAACACCAAGCGAGAGGGTTAGCCTTCCACCCATTACCAATATATATATGGTTTAGCTTAACAGATTATATAGTGTGATATCCCAACAATAACTTCAACATGAAGCAAGAATCTTCAAATCTTCTCCTGCAACTAACAATGCTATAAGAGGGGCTGAGCAAAGCTTACGTAGCCAATCAAAGGTTTGCTAGGATGGGTGGTTAGAGAGATTCATAGCTACAATAGGAGGCTGACAAACAAACATGGGCATCGAGGCAATAAGCTAAAGAGCGAGACATCTAGCAATAGGCAAAGATAGTAATGATATCTGGGTCAGGTCATCTTGCTTGTCGAGTCGTCGATGGGATCGTAAGACGGCTCCTCGTACTCAACCTCAGTAGGAACCTCGTTCTCGGTCTCGGCTCCCGGCTCTACTCAACACAAGCACACAACGTGGCACAATATAAAACAAGGTGCAATGCACAATCAACATGATGCAAGACAAGTCTATATGATGCATTCATGGCAAGGAATGAAGCACACAAGAACAACACAGAACAACAAGTTTAAATGTGGCCGGAATCAACATATAGCTAATACAGTAAGTCCTCATATGCATATTTTGAAATTGGTCCAGATCTGAACAAACCTTAAGTTAAAGTTGTTAAACAGCAAGTTAACGTGCACCATGATAATTTACACGAAATTATAGTCAAGTTTCATATAAAGTTTGTTTAATTCGGAGCTACGGTCTAGAAGATGTAAGCAAAACAAGACAAGCAAGGCAACGGTGCAAGATGCATCCAAACATCAAGCAAACACACTCCAAACATGTAAACAACATGATATTATGATTCTACATGCAAAATCACACAAGTTTCATATAGGGCACGCTCAAAATGGAGCAACGGTTCAACACATACACACGAAAATAGATACAATGCAAAGCTGAAGTTAACAGCCACATAGCAACTTTGGAGCAAGAAATATATACGCTACAGCACCCAAACATGGATACAAAGGGCATGGACATGAAGTAGACATGATACTTAACAAGTATGAACTTAGAACACACCCAAAAACCTACTGGAACACAATTAACCAATCATGGCAAGTAGCAATAAAATTATCCATACTTAGCCAAAATCTGGGAAGGCAAAAACATCATCACGATGCTGCCTTCGGAGGCACAAAACAACATGCATATCAACTCCACTAAGCATATAAAGATCATGGACATGTAGCAGACATATCCTACAGCAAACAACTCCATCTGAGCAACTCCATAGGAGGCATGGATCAACAGCAACAAGCTACACCAAATTGATCATCCTGATAAAAACCTGACAGGTATAATTTATAGCAACTTGAGAGCAAGAAATAAATAAGTTACAGCAAGCCATATGTGCAAGTAAGGGCATGAATGGATAGACAACAACATGGAACACAAGGAATGATCATTGGCCACTCCAAAACAAGAATGGATAAGAGTGGGGCATCAAGCAAACATAGCATCAGGTTAAAACAGATTCCAGACTTAACAGTTTTTCACTAAGTATAAAACAGTAACATTGGCATGGTATATTTGCAAGCTTGTTTAAGTCACCTCAAGGCAAATCATGGAAAGTGGTTTGCACCACAGCAAAGACCATATGATGGTGCTTCTAAAACATATTGACATGTGACATGAGGACAAACACATCTATAGCAATGAGCACTTCAAATCAGCATCTCATAACAAGTTTCAGCACTTAACAGCCACATGCACTTTTGCAACAGATATTAACATGGCAATATGACACCTAACATGAATGCTACAGCAACCAGCATGTAGAGCACTTCACAATGAACATTTTGACATATCATATGCTCCAATTGGATAAACATGCACCAAGTTATCACATCTCAAACATCGCAACAAAAAACAAGTAACAGTAGTTTTAAACATATGGCACTCTTGCCACGAAGATTAGGTCATCAAGATGAACTCAAACAAGCATGCCACAATGGAACAAAATGAAGAACACATCACCAAGATCATTTTGATATATTACACGCCCAAAATGGATCTACGAGCACAAAGTTACAGCCATGCAAAGGAGGCAACAAAATATAGCAGATCTGGGACTTAGTGGAATTTTATACCCTCTGAAAAGTCAACGGGGCGGATCCGTGCGGGATGGAGGGATCCGGGCTGTGGGCGGAGGCATTTGGATCGGGGGCTTGGTGGATCTGATCCAGTTTCCGATCCAGATCAGGTCTGGCCGGAGCTTCACCGGAGTTCGCCGGAGAAGAAGATCGGGTGGCGGCCGGTGGAGCTCGGGCCGGCGGCAGAACACGGGGAAGGAGCCGGCGCCGGGGCGGCGGTCTTGCAAGGCGGCGGCGGCGCGGCTGTCCGCGGGACGAGCGGCGGAGGTGGCCGGCGGTCGTGGCGTCCGGCGGCCGACGGGAGGCGCGGCTGCCCGCGGCGCAGAGGCAGCGGCGAGGCCCTCGAGGCGAAGGCAGCGGCGAGGGGAGCTCGCCGGCGGCGGCGGCCGGTGCTGGTGGCGGAAACGGCGGCGGCGGGGTCGCTCTCGGGACGGTGGGCCGGGGAGGGCCCGGATCGGGCCCGCGCGGGGTCCGGTGGCTGCGAAGTGGGCGCAGCGGCGGCGGCGAATGGGGGCCCAACACGTTGCGAAGTGGGTGCAAGTCAGACACGTCCGGCCGGGTTGGACGTGTCCGGCTTTGGCAGGGAGGAGGTTGCTAGGGTTTGCCCAAAAAATGGACATGGGGAGGCTAATTTATAGGGATAGGGAGCTAGGAGACTCCAAATGAGGTGCGGTTTTCGCCCACACGATCACGATCAGACGACTGCGAGGATGGGAGTGGTTGTGCTGGGTTTGTGGGATGTTGTGGAGGGGGTCTTGGGCCAGATCCGGGCTATGGGCGGAGGCGTTTGGATCGGGGGCTTGGTGGATCTGATCCACTTTCCCATCCAGATCGGATCTGGCCGGAGCTTCGCCGGAGTTCGCCAGAGAAGAAGATCGGGGCAGTGGTCGGTGGAGCTCGGGCCGGCGGCGGAACCCGGGGAAGGATCCGGCGCCGGGGCGGCGGTCGTGCGAGGCGGCGACGGCGCGGCTATGCGTGGGCCGGCGGCGGAGGCGGCCGGCGGTTGCGGCGTTCGGTGGCCGACGGGAGGCGCGGCTGCCCGCGGCGCAGAGGCGGCGGTGAGGCCCTTGCGGCGGAGGCGGCGGCGAGGCCGGGCGGCGGCGAGGCGAGCTCGCCGGCGGCGGCGGCCGGTACTGGTGGCGAAAACGGCGGCGGGGGGGTCACACTCGGCCCGACACGCGAGGTGGCGGGGACGAGGGCGCTCGGGCCGATGGGCCAGGGAGGGCCCGGATCGGGCCCGCGCGGGGACCGACGGCCGCGAAGTGGGCGCAGCGGCGGCGGAGAATGGGGGCCCGACACGTGGCGAAGTGGGCTCCAGTCGGACACGTCCGGCCGGGTTGGACGTGTCCGGCAGCGGCAGGGAGGAGGTTGCTAGGGTTTGCCCGAAAATGGACGTGGGGAGGCTAATTTATAGGCATAGGGAGCTAGGAGACTCCAAATGGGGTGCGGTTTTCGTCCACACGATCACGATCCGACGACCGAAAGGATGGGAGTGGTTGTGCTGGGTTTGTGGGCTGTTGTGGAGGGGGTCTTGGGCCGAAAGGAAGAGGTACTTTTAGCCCACCAGGTTAACCGTTGGAGTACCAAACGAACTCCAAACGCGACGAAACTTGACATGCGGCCTACACGTACCAAAACAACAACACGCGATATGTCTCACCTCATTCCGGGAACGTTACACGGCCACACACGAAAGAAGGACTCGGGGGTGCCACGGGCACGTGTGTGAGTGTCGGAACTGGAAACGGACAACGAGAAGAGATGAGTGGGACCGGGTGCAAGTGACAACAAGAATGCAATGCAATGCACATGATAACATGACATGGGTGAAATGCACACACGCACACGACAAAACAAAGAAACCCGAAATGAAATAAGAGCCCAGAATGGATTTGATGAAGTCAAAGTTTCATATATTGCCATAATTGGAAGGTGTTACATCTGGGGCATTACAAACTCTCATCTACTACGAAAATATCTCGTCCCGAGATCTAGGACTGGAAGAAGGAAGGGTACTCGGAACGAAGGTGATCGTCTCGTTCCCACGTAGCTTCTCGGTCGGTATGGTGTGACCACTTAACTTTCAAGAACTTGATGGACTTGTTGCGGGTCTTGCGCTCGGTTCCTTCAAGAATAGCAATGGGGTGCTCATGATTAGATAAGTCTTGTTGAAGATCAATCTCGTCGAACATAATGGTGCGTTCAGTTGTCTTGAAGTACTTGCAGAGTTGAGACACGTGAAACACATCATGAACATTAGCAAAGTTGGATGGAAGCTCGAGTTGATAGGCTAGGTCGCCTCTTTTGCCAAGAATCTTGAAAGGGCCCACATATCGAGGAGCAAGCTTTCCTTTGATACCGAATCTTTGGGTTCCTTTCATAGGAGAAACACGGAGATAGACATGATCCCCAATGTCGAAAGCCAAATCACGATGCTTGCCGTCATAGTAGCTCTTTTGACGCGACTGAGCGGCTTTGAGATTCTCACGTATTACTTTGCACATTTCTTCGGCTTCTAAGATCAAGTCATTGCCAAGAAGTTGACGTTCACCAGTCTCGGACCAGTTGAGAGGGGTACGACACTTTCTGCCATAGAGGATTTCAAAAGGAGCTTTGCCGACACTTTCTTGGAAACTGTTGTTGTAAGAGAACTCGGCAAACGGGAGACAATCTTCCCACTTCATGCCAAAAGAGATGAGACAAGCTCTCAGCATGTCTTCGAGGATCTGGTTCACACTTTCGACTTGACCACTAGTCTGAGGGTGAAACGCAGTGCTGAAACGAATCTTAGTGCCCATGGCTGAATGAAAGGAGTCCCAAAACTTGGATGCGAACAAACTTCCACGGTCTAAGGAGATAACTTGAGGAATGCCATGTAATGACACAATTCTGGAAGTGTACAACTCTGCCAGCTGAGCTGCATTGATGGATTATTTGACGGGAAGGAAGTGAGCTACTTTGGTTAGCTTGTCAATCACAACAAAGATAGCATCATTCCCCTTCTTGGACTTAGGAAACCTAGTGACAAAATCCATTTCAATGTGGTCGAATTTCCACTCGGGAATAGGAAGAGGTTGGAGGAGACCGGCTGGACGTTGATGCTCTGCCTTCACTCTTCTGAAGACATCACATTCATTCACGAATTGGGCAATCTCCCTTTTCATGTGTGTCCACCAGTAAGATTGCTTGAGGTCTTGGTACATCTTGGAACTACCAGGATGAATCGAGAGGAGGGAGTCATGTGCTTCGTTCATTATGAGCTTCCTGAGATCACCCTTGGGAATCACAATTCTGTCCTCAAAGAACAAGGTGTCTTTCTCATCAACACGGTAGCACTTGTATTTGGGAGTACCCTTAGCAATACCATGTTTCACTTTCTGCACCATAGCATCACTGAGTTGGGCCTCACGGATCTGATCTTCCAAGGTAGGAGCAACTTGAATATTTGCAAGAAAGCCTTGCGGAACAACTTGGAGGTTGAGCTTCCTGAATGATTCAAACAGCTCGGCTGAAACGGCTTGAGAAGGAGACTGTTGTAATATGCCTTTTTGCTCAAGGCATCTGCAATGACATTGGCCTTGCCAGGTGTGTATTCGATGCTTGGATCATCTCAACCCAATGAGTCTGGCGAAGGTTCAGGTTCGGCTGTGTGAAGATGTACTTCAAGCTCTTGTGATCGGTGAAGATGCCCATGTTTCTGCCCAACAGAAGGTGTATCCACGTGATCAAGGCATGTACCACTGCTGCTAGCTCGAGATCATGTGTGGGGTAGTTCTTCTCATTTGGATTCAATTGACGAGAAGTGTATGCCACAATCTTCTTGTCTTGCATGAGAACACCACCAAGTCCTTGTAGAGAAGCATCACAGAATACTTCATAGGGCTTGGACTCATCCGGAGGAGTAAGAACCGGAGCAGAAATGAGTTTCTCTTTGAGTGTTTTGAATGCCACATCCCAATCAGGAGTCCAGTTGTACTTGACATTCTTCTGCAGCAAGTTTGAGAGAGGCTTGGCAATCTTGGAGAAGTTCTCAACAAACCTTCTACAATAGCTACCGAGATCAAGGAAGCTTCGTAGTTGCTTGACGGTCTGCGGGGGTTCCCACTTGACAATACCTTCAACTTTCTCGGGGTTGACAGAAATACCCTTAGCAGAGATGATATGGCCAAGATATAAGACCTTATCCAGCCAGAATTCACACTTAGAGAACTTCGCATAGAACTTTTGTTCACGGAGCCTGTCCAGAACCAAACGGAGGTGCTTGGCATGATCTTCTTCATTCTTGGAGAATACCAAGATGTCATCCAGATAGATGAGAACAAATTCATTGGTGTAGGGGTTGAATATGAAGTGCATCATCCTCGAGAAAGTGGGTGGAGCATTTGCGAGGCCAAAAGACATGATTGTGTATTCATAGGAGCCGTAGCTTGTTCTGAATGCAGTCTTGTGCATATCCTCTTCACGGATACGAATCTGATGGTAACCCATCCGGAGATCGAGCTTTGAGAATACCTTTGCTCCTTTGAGCTGCTCGAACAATTCGTTGATATTGGGGAGCGGATACTTGTTCATTATTGTCTTCTTGTTCAATGGCCGGTAATCAACGCAAAGGCGCTCCGTGCCATCCTTCTTCTTGACAAATAGAACACCAAAGCCCCAAGGAGAAGTGCTAGGCCTAAATAGACCCATACGCTCTTGCTCATCGAGTTGTTTCTTCAGCTCCTTCCACTCATCAGGGGAAAGCTTGTACGGACGCCGGCATGCTGGCTCGGTACCGGGCTCGAGTTCAATGACGAATTCAACCGGACGATGCGGAGGCATGCCTGGAAGTTCTTCAGGGAAAACATCTTCATATTCATTGACCACCGGAATCTGAGAGATGGCATTAATCTCGCCCTTGTCATTTAGAGAGAATAGCCTGATTGTGTTATCTCGAGAGGCGAAGATAATGACGTCTTCGTCAGGATGAGTAAGCTTGACTTCCTTATTTGAGGAATCAATGTTTGCATCATGATTGGAAAGCCAATCCATACCAAGAATAAGATCAATGTCGGAGTTGCCGAGAACAACCGAAGAAGCCAGAAAGCGGTAATCACCCATACGAATAGATACATCCGGAACATGCACCCGAGAGGACATTTGCAATCGAGGAGAAATAATGTTCAAAGGCTTTGGCAACACTTGAGTGACGAATTCAAGCTTGGCAACAAATGGTCTGGAAATGAAAGAAAGCGTTGCACCCGAATGAAACAATACTTTTGCAGGAAAAGAGTTAACTAGAAGATTACCAAGTATCACATCTGAAGAATTCTCTGCTTGAGCTGCATTCATCAGATTCACTCTTGCAACCTTGGGATTGTGCTTGACAATAGTAGTGCTGACAGGTGGAGGAGGCGGAAGGCGCCTTGTGTTGGGGCACTTGTTAGCATAGTGACCCTTCGGGCCACACTTGTTGCAAACCACTTCTGAGAGAGGACGGTGATAAGGAGCACTTGACTTCGAAGCTTGAAAGTGATTCTTTGACTGATTGCTTGGGTTGGGTGGGGGGGAGAAACCACGGCCACCAGAGTGCTTGGTGTTGTTGTTGGAAGGTCAGATCACTGGAGGAGGTGGAAGCCAAAACTTTTGCTGATTTCCAACCACTTGGGAAGAAGAGGAGTTGACAGCATCTCTGATTCTCTTTTTGGAAGCTTCAACCTTGAGCTGGGCTGCCTCTTGCTTAAGTGCCATGTTATAGAATTGATCAAATTCATCCGGCTCAAACAAGGTGAGAGCTAGCTGGAGTTCATCCTTCAGACCTCCACGGAACTGATAAATCTTGCTCTTGGAATCTGGGATGTCTTGCTTGGCATAGCGGGCAAGGTTCTGGAACTTGACATTGTATTGATAAACAGACATGGTGCCTTGCTTCAGGTTGCGGAATTGCTCACGCATGCCCTCGATGACACTAGTTGGAATGTGGTGAGAGCAGAAATCCTTGCAGAAGTTAGTCCACGAGATTTCACGTCCTTCTCTGGAATCTTTGTACTGTTGCCACCAATCAGCAGCTTGGTCCTTGAGTTGGAAGGCGGCAAACTTGACATAATCCTTAGGTCTCACGTTACTGCATTCAAAGTGCTTCTTGATGGCTGTTATCCAGTCTTCAGCATCTAGCGGATCCACACAGTAACTGAATGCCTTCGGTTGGTTTGCCAGGAATTGGTTGGGAGTAGCAAAGTGAGATTGGTTGAACAAATTGCCTTGGCCTTGGTTCCCATGACCACCTTGATTTGCTTGATTTTCTTGAATGTTCTGCATCATTTGCATAAGCATCTGGGTGTTCTGGTTTGTCGCTTGCATAATTGCTCTCCAGGCCTCAGACGAGGGAGGAGGGGAAGGACTCAAAACATTTTCAAGTGTGTGTCTAGACTCAACCTTCAACGATTCGATCAATCAGTGGGGGCTCCTAGGTCGGAGAAGGCTCTGGTACCAACTTGTAATGCCCAGTATGAGATTATACCTCCCACGTGTCGAGGCATGACTTAAAGGTATAAGCTCATACTAGAATGATCTCGAGTATGGTATCTTTGCACGACTCATGTAAAAGAGGGATGAAATTGCAAAAGAATAGTTGGCTTACACTTGCCACGTCACACAATACATTACATAAGCAATCATCATCCAAATAACATCACAGTCCGACTACGGACGAAGATCCAAATGAAAGATACCATAAATAAATAACACAAGGTCCGATCGCCCCTAGTAGAAGCCACCACTGATCCTCTGGGTAAGACACGTAGTATCGCCCACGTTCTTCGTCGAACTCCCAATACAGCTCTGTGTGATCACCTGTGTAGTTCGCCATTGTACCTGCATCTTGTGTTATGTAGAATCTATGAGCCACGGAGGACTCAGCAATCCCGTTCCCGGGTAGCAGGACTATCTAAGCCTTGGGTGTGGAAAAAGGCTGAAGAACAAAGGTTGCAGCTGCACTAGCACTAGCTTACGTGTTTAGAGCGAGAAGAGAAGTTGCCAACGTTCGTCAAAGTGATCACGAAGTGATCCTATCTAAGCACGTCAAACATAACCCCACCGTGTTCACTTCCCGACCCCCTTCGGAAAATGACCGTCACGGTTACTCATGCTGGTAGTGTATTATGAACATGGTGTCAAGTTTTCTACAACCGGATATTAACAAATTCCCATCTGCCACATAACCGCGGGCACGGCTTTCGAAAGATCAAACCCTGCAGGGGTGTCCCAACTTAGCCCATCACAAGCTCACCATGTGTGGAGTCGCAACTCCAAGGTGGGAAGACCCGAGTATTCTCGGAATCCCGTGCTTAAGATATTCCGACTAAGGTAAATCTAATCCAGCAAGACCTCCCAGCATGCCGACACCCTGACAGTAGCCGCGCGTATCTAGTCTCAGACCAAGACCGGATGAGTAGTACGTACAGCAACCGAAGACCCCAGCGAACTAGGTGGCACCACAAGTGGCTCTAGTTTGAACCAACACTCAAAACGAGCACTGGCCTAGGGAGTTGATTAATAAATCCTCGGGTTAGTTACTCCCTCGGCAAGTTTTAGTTGTTAGGAAAATTTAAAACCAAAGTCGGGCCTTGCTGGAAAAGCTTTAGCTCTAAGCGGGTTATCGAGGGGGTCCCATAACCCCAACCGTGTTAGGAACGCATAATCAAGGAACATAACACCGGTTTAAACGGTTCCTAGGGTGGCATGAGTGGAACAAAACACCAAGCGAGAGGCTTAGCCTTCAACCCATTACCAATATATAGATGATTTAGTTTAACAGATTATATAGTGTGATACCCCAACAATAACTTCAACATGAAGCAAGAATCTTCAAATATTCTCCTGCAACTAACAATGCTATAAGAGGGGCTGAGCGAAGTTTACGTAGCCAATCAAAGGTTTGCTAGATTCGGTGGTTAGGGAGATTCATGGCTACAATAGGAGGCTGACAAACAAACATGGGCATCGAGGCAATAAGCTAAAGAGCAAGACATCTAGCAATAGGAAAAGATAGTAATGATATCTGGGTCAGGTCATCTTGCCTGTCGAGTCATCGATGGGATCGTAAGACGGCTCCTCGTACTCAACCTCGATAGGAACCTCGTTCTTGGTCTCGGCTCCCGGCTCTACTCAACATAAGAACACAACGTGGCACAATATCAAACAAGGTGCCATGCACAATCAACATGATGCAAGACAATCCTATATGATGCATTCATGGCAAGGGATAAATCACACAAGAACAACACAGAACAACAAGTTTAAATGAGGCCGGAATCAACATATAGCTAATCCGGTAAGTCCTCATATGCATATTTTGAAATTGGTCCAGATCTGAACAAACCTTAAGTTAAAGTAGTGAAACAGCAAGTTAACGTGAACCATGATGATCTACACGAAATTCTAGTCAAGTTTCATATAAAGTTTGTTTAATTCAGAGCTACGGTCTAGAAGATATGAGCAAAACAAGACAAGCAAGGCAACGGTGCAAGATGCATCCAAACATCAAGCAAACACACTCAAAACATGTAAACAACATGATATTATGATTCTACATGCAAAATCACACAAGTTTCATATAGGGCACGCTCAAAACAGAGCAACGGTTCAACACATACACACGAAACAAGATACAATGCAAAGCTGAAGTTAACAGCCACATGGCAACTTTGGAGCAAGAGATATATATGCTACAGCACCCAAACATGGAGACAAAGGGCATGGACAAGAAGTAGACATGATACTTAACAAGTATGAACTTAGAACACACCCAAAAACCTACTGGAACACAATTAACCAAGCATGGAAAGTAGCAATAAAATTATACAAACTTAGCCAAAATCTGGGAAGGCAAAAACATCATCACGATGCTGCCTTCGGAGGCACAAAACAACATGCATATCAACTCCACTAAGCATATAAAGATCATGGACATGTAGTAGACATATCCTACAGCCAACAACTCCATTGGACCAACTCCATAGGAGGCATGGATCAACAGCAACAAGCTACACCAAATTGATCATGCTGATAAAAACCTGATAGGTATAATTTATAGCAACTTGAGAGCAAGAAATAAATAAGCTACAACAAGCCATATGTGCAAGTAAGGGCGTGAATGGGTTGACAACAAAATGGACAACGAGGAATGTCATTGGCCACTCCAAAACAAGCATGGATAAGGGTGGGGCATCAAGCAAACATAGCATCAGGTTAAAACAGATTCCAGACTTAATAGTTTTTCACTAAGTATAAAACAGTAACATTGGCATGGCATGTTTGCAAGCTTGTTTAAGTCACCTCAAGGCAAATCATGGAAAGTGGTTTGCACCACAGCAAAGACCATATGATGGTGCTTCTAAAACATATTGACATGTGACATGAGGACAAACACATCAATAGCAATGAGCACTTCAAATCAGCATCTCATAACAAGTTTCAGCACTTAACATCCACATGCACTTTTGCAACAGAGATTAACATGGCAATATGACACCTAACATGAATGCTACAGCAACCATCATGTAGAGCACTTCACAATGAACATTTTGACATATCATATGCTCCAATTGGATAAACATGCACCAAGTTATCACATCTCAAACATGGCAACAAAATAACAAGTAACAGCAGTTTTAAACATATTGCACTATTGCCACGAAGATTAGGTCATCAAGATGAACTGAAACAAGCATGCCACAATGGAACAAAATGAAGAGCACATCACCACGATCATTTTGATATATTACACGCCCAAAACGGATCTACGAGCACAATGTTACAGCCATGCAAAGGAGGCAACAAAATATAGCAGATCTGGGACTTAGTGGAATTTTATACCCTCTGAAAAGTCAACGGGACAGATCCGTGCGGGATGGAGGGATCCGGGCTGTGGGCGGAGGCGTTTGGATCGGGGGCTTGGTGGATCTGATCCACTTTCCGATCCAGATCAGATCTGGCCGGAGCTTCGCCGGAGTTCGTCGGAGAAGAAGATCGGGGCGGCGGCCGGTGGAGCTCGGGCCGGCAGCGGAACTCGGGGAAGGAGCCGGCGCCGGGGCGGTGGACGGCGGCGGTCTTGCAAGGCGGCGGCGGCGCGGCTGTCCGCGGGACGGGCGGCGGAGGTGGCCGGCGGTCGCGGCGTCCGGCGGCCGACGGGAGGCGCGGCTGCCCGCGTCGCGGAGGCGGCGACGAGGCCCTCGGGGCTAAGGCGGCGGTGAGGCCGGGCGGCGGCGAGGCGAGCTCGGCCCGACGCACGAGGTGGCAGGGACGAGGGCGCTCGGGATGGTGGGCCGGGGAGGGCCTGGATCAGGCCCGCGCGGGGTCCGACGGCGGCGAAGTGGGCGCAGCGGCGGCGGCGAATGGAGGCCCAACACGTGGCGAAGTGGGTGCAAGTCGGACACGTCCGGCCGGGTTAGACGTGTCCGGCGGCGGCAGGGAGGAGGTTGGTAGGGTTTGCCCGAAAAATGGACGTGGGGAGGCTAATTTGTAGGCATAGGGAGCTAGGAGACTCCAAATGGGGTGCGGTTTTCGCCCACACGATCACGATCAGATGACCGAGAAGATGTGAGTGGTTGTGCTGGGTTTTTGGGATGTTGTGGAGGGGGTCTTGGGCCAAAAGGAAGAGGTACTTTTAGCCCACTAGGTTAACCGTTGGAGTACCAAACGAACTCCAAACGCGACGAAACTTGACAGGCGGCCTACACGTACCAAAACAACAACGCACGACAAGTCTCACCTCATTCCGGGAACGTTACACGGCCACACACGAAAGAAGGACTCGGGGGTGCCACAGGCACGTGTGTGAGTGTCGGAACTCGAAGCGAACAACGGGAAGAGACGAGTGGGACCGGGTGCAAGTGACAACACGAATGCAATGCAATGCACATGATAACATGACATGTATGAAATGCACACACGCACACGACAAAACGAAGAAATCCGAAATGAAAGAAGAGCCCATAATGGATTTGATGAAGTCAAAGTTTCATATATTGCCATAATTGGAAGGTGTTACATCTGGGGCATTACAATCTTCCTCCAGATCTATTCGCCATGTACAAGTCTAACCCAGAAGAGACCTATGGAGAACACAAATCTCAAATCCAATGGATACGAAGATATTGGGAAGAACAATGGTTTCTTTACAGATTTGTGACTCCGGAGTATGCTACCAAGAACGCCATTCGCCCTCCATGTGGTGATATTGTCTACAAGAAGCTTCAGCCCAAGACCATGTCTGAAGCTATTGCCAAGAACTTTTATCCGTGGATGGTCAGAGGACAAATGCCTTCAAATGCTTACCCATCTAGTCTTCGATGGTGTCGTGATGATGAATTATTTGAAGAAAACTAAAAATTTGCCAAGAACTCTGCAACCCAGAACATGAAGGAATTGTGCATTAACTTCAATCCTGGCCCATCTCGGCCCCGGTCTGATGGAACACGCGAAGCCAATGAAAATCACGTTGGCCCCTTCAATGGCCTTGATGGACTGTTATCCCACATCACTGCTCTAAGGGCGACTGTGGAAGATGTTGCTGAAGACATGGAACCTGAAGTTGTTCCTGAGTCTGTGAAGCCCAAGAACAAGTCAAAGGCTTCTAAATCTGTTGCTGCCCCAGAAGCTTCCAGTGTGAAGCCCTTGAAAGTTGTACCTCCTGAATCCAGTGTGCAGTCTGAGGATCACTCTCGCATCTCTCAGCGGTCTAAGCAGCTAGTGAAGCCATATGGTCAAGGACTCACTCCAGGCAGCATACTGCGTAATGATGATGACATCATAGATCTATCCAGTGATGAAGATCTTGCTAATGATGTCCTTGAAATGCTAATCAAGAGCAAGCAACAGGGAGAAATCTTCAATGATTTGCCTCTCTTAGACGCTGATATCATCAATAACTTCATCGATGAATGGTTTCAGGATACATCTCTTTCACTTGATGATCTTCAGCTTCCCATTGATATCATTGTGACCTTTCAAGGATATATTGCTCAAGAACTCACTATTGCATAGAAGGTTATCGAGCAAAAGAACAAAAATGATCATGAGAAGGCTCTGTTCAAGAAGCATATGGCAAGCCTCAGTGCACAAGAAGCTCAAAACTTCAAGACCATGACGACAGACCTCAAGGCTGAATTTGCCAAGCATCGTTAAGTTGCAAGGGGCTTCAGGGAATGTCTCAAGCACTATGCTGAGAAATGTGTCCAAGCCCATAATGAAGCTGTGAAGTGGAAAGCTCTTGGTCGTCCAAGCATCGACCCCAAGCTGGCTGCCAAGAAGCTAAAGAAGAAGAAGAAGCCTTCTGTTGAAAAAACAGAATCTCCAAGGCAGGAAAGACCCAACATTGTCTTCCCTGTCAGCATGACTGGCTCGAAGCCAAAGGTCCCATCAGTAGCTTCTGATCAAAAGAAGACCAGGCAGGCTGAAGCTGAAGCTAAGAAACACAAGCACCTTGATGCTCGTGATGTTGCTCCTTCCAAGAAGAAGCAGAAGACAATAGCTTCAAAGGCTTCACATAAGACTCACGGCTCCTCCACGGAACCGCTAGTTTTTGAACCCATTTCTGTTGCCCTGACTGCCTCCTCCAACCGTGAGCCCTCTCATTATCCATGAGCCTGCTACCACAGATGCTCATCAGACTGAAGAGATTCCAGCTGCTAACTCTCCTGTAGCTGAAAACATTGGTCATGATGACAATGTTGGTGATGATGATGTCCTTCCTCAGCTTGAACCCCAACCTGTTCAATCACCTGCTCAAACGAGATGTTTTGAATCATAAGCATTGGTCGTCCCATGATGCCAATTACACAAGATGAAGTTTGGGAAGAGCAACCCCCGAACATCCCATTACATGAAGTCATTCCTCGCACTCCGTCGTCTCTTGTTACTAGTCCGGTACTCAAGACCTCTACAGAAACACCTGAAGAAGACATGGAGCAGACAAATGCTTCTCCCATAGCGTCACCCAAGTTCCGAAGTCTTCGCAAAGGTCTTAGGCCTCCAGCCTCCATGTCCAGCATTCCTGAAGATGAAGTACAAAACTCAAGCTCAGTGGCACGTCAAGTGTTTCCTGATGCCATTCCTTCAGCGTCTTTTCCTGAATCTGAAGCCAAGGCGGCTGAAGATATTTCGGCTACATCAGCCGATGAAGAAAAGGAAGAAACCCGTGATGTCCCTCCCCCTCCACAAGAACATGTTGAACAAGAAGCATAAGTTTCCGTCATGCAAGAACCCACTCCCCAAGATTCTGTTGTGCATGAGTCCCCTCTCCTTGAAGCCACTGAAGGTGCAGCAAATGTGGCTGCCCCTCCAATGAATACTGAAGCCAATGGCATTGCCATGGCTGAAGATAATGTGCAGCGTGAAGTCATAGTTCTGCCTGAAGTGATTGTTCCTTCCCCTATGCCTCACACCATGGCCCAAGCCTTGAATCAAGCAGATGAGCTTGTAACTGTTAGATGGAAGTTACTAATGCCTCCTGTTGCCCTAGGCCCACAATATGAATATCATGTGGAGAAGAGGCCTCAGACGCAGAAGCCCAAGCCCAGATTGCCTAGGCTTCCAAGCACTGCAATGACACAAGGCTCATTCAGTGTGCACAGCTTTAGAGAGAGCAACACCTTCTTTGACTCTGACAAGAACCCATACAAGAAGCCAAGGATCTCTTCTGATAGGTTCTGGAGCTTTCAGCAACGTAGATATTACTCTTGCATTCTTTACAATCAGGGCTGGATCTTTCCTCACCAACGTCTTGATTGTGATGCCATTGCTGGACTACCATGCCTTGAAGAAGCCCTTGACTGCTTCTGAGATGTTGGATTGATTACATTCATCACTGCAAAGGAACACTGGAACGAAGAGCTTCTCCTGCAATTCTATGCTTCACTTCATATCAGAGGATACAACAGGGATCCGAAGACATGGGTCCTTGAGTGGATGACAGGTGATATTCATCATGAAGCCAAAGCTCAGACTCTTCTTGAGCTTACTTCCCTGCCCACTCCTGGTGAGTTGTACGAACCAGGTTGCTCTCTTCATCAAAAGGAGCTAGAAAGCATCTTCAAAAAGGCTGAGTCCAACATGAGTGAATTGCTCAGCATGATGAATCCATTGCCCCTGGAAGCAAATTTCCAAAGAAATTCTTCGTCAAGTACCTCGAGTATCTACCTCGCACCATATATCATATTCTGAGGCGTACTCTCTGGCCTATTAAGGGACACTCATCTGAAGCCAAACTGGAAGGTGTCATGAAGACTTTGGTATTTTACATTCTCAAAGGCATCAGATTCAACACACATGACTTCTTCATTCGTAAACTAGCTACGTCTGGTATTGATCTGTTTGGTCTCAAGTTCTATGCTCGCTGGATAATGCGGCTCATTAAGCTTCACTCAACTATCAACTATAGAGCCTCTGCACGTGCTACTTCTCGAGCTTGCATTGTATTCCCTCAAAGAGGAAAGGGAGATGCAGCACAGTAGCGTAAGTATTTCCCTCAGTTTTTTAGAACCATGGTATCAATCGAGTAGGAGACCACGTGCGAGTCCCTCGCACCTGCAGAAACAAATAAGAACTTCGCAGCCAACACGATAAGGGGTTGTCAATCCCTTTATGGTCACTTACGAAAGTGAGATCTGATAGAGATGATAGTTTATATTTTTGCTATTTTTGGTTTATAAGAACATCAAATAAAAGCGATAAAAGTAAAGTAGATGTAGATTAATATGCTGAGAATAGACCCGGGGCCATAGTGTTCTCTAGTGGCTTCTCTCATGATAGCGATATTCTACGGCTGGTAAACAAATTACTCTCGAGCAATTGATAGAAAAGCGAATAATTATGAGACTATCTAGGCAAGATCATTGTATATAGGCATCACGTCCGAGACAAGTAGACCGACTCCTGCCTGCATCTACTACTATTACTCCACACATCGACCGCTATCCAGCATGCATCTAGTGTATTGCGTTCATAAGAATAGAGTAACGCCTAAAGCAAGATGACATGATGTAGAGGGATAAACTCAAGCAATATGATATAAAACCCATCTTTTTATCCTCGATGGCAACAATACAATACGTGCCTTGCTGCCCCTACTGTCACTGGTAAAGGACACCGCAAGATTGAACCCAAAGTCAAGCACTTCTCCATTGCAAGAACTATAGATCTAGTAGGCCAAACCAAACTAATAATTCGAAGAGACTTGCAAGGATATTATGAGCACACATAAAGAGTTCAGAGAAGAACCAAATATCTTTCATAGATAATCTTGATCATAGACTCACAATTCATCGGATCTCGACAAACACACCGTAAAAAGAGATTACATCGAATAGATCTCCTCGAAGACCGAGGAGAACTTTGTATTGAGATCCAGAGAGAGATAAGAAGCCATCTAGATACTAGCTATGGACCCGAAGGTCTGTGGTAAACTACTCACAACTCATGGTGAGGGCGATGATGATGATGATGAAGAACTCCGTGATGGATCCCCCTCCGGTGGAACTCCAGAACAGGCTCCAAGATGGGATCTCACGGGAACAGAAAGTTACGGCGGTGGAATAGGGTTTTCTCTCTGTTGTCGAAGGTTCCGAGGTACGTAGACTTATATAGGAAGAAGAAGGACACCGGGGGACGCTCGAGGGGCCCACGAGGTAGGGGGCGCGCCCTGGGCAGGGGGGCGCGCCCCCACCCTCGTGGGCGCCTCGATGCTCCCCTGATGTGGTTCTCAAGTTCCCTGTGCGTGATTTTCTCCAAAAATATCTCTCGCAAAGGTTTCATTCCGTTTGGACTCCGTTTGATATTCTTTTTCTGCAAAACCCTAAAACAGGCAAAAAAAACAGCAATCTGGACTAGGCCTTTGGGTTAGTAGGTTAGTCCGAAAAAAGAAATAAAAGTGTATGATAAATCCCATTAAAGATCCAAGACTTCATAAATAATAGCATGGAACAATAAAAAATTATAGATACGTTCGAGACGTATCAAGCATCCCCAAGCTTAATTCCTGCTCGTCCTCGAGTAGGTAAATGATAAAGAAAGAATTTTTGATTTGGAATGCTAACCAATATAGTTTCTCAATGTAATTCTATTAATTGTGGAATGAATGTTCAGATCTGAAAGATTCAAGATAAAAGTCTATATTGACATAAGAAACAACAATACTTCAAGCATACTAACAAACCAATCATGTCTTCTCAAAATACTATGGCTAAAGAAAGTTATCCCTACAAAATCATATAGTCTGGCTATGCTCCCTCTTCATCACAAAAAATATTCATATCATGCACAACCCCGATTTCAGCCAAGCACTTGTTTTCATACTCTATTCTTTTAAAGCTTTCAACTTTCACGCAATACATGAGCGTGAGCCATGGACATAGCACTATGGGTGGAATAGAGGTGGTTGTGGAGAAGACCAAAAGAGAGGAAGATAGTTTCACATCAACAAGGCTTATCAACGGGCTATGGAGATGGCCATCAACAGATATCAATGTGAGTGAGTAGGGATTGCCATGCAACGGATGCACTAGAGCTGAATATGAATGAAAGCTCAACAAAAGAAACTAGTGGGTGTGCATCCAACTTGCTTGCTCACGAAGACCTAGGGCATTTGAGGAAGCCCATCGTTGGAATATACAAGCCAAGTTCTATGACGAAAATTCCCACTAGTATATGAAAGTGACTAAACATGAGACTCTCTACAATGAAGAACATGGTGCTACTTTGAAGCACAAGTGTGGGAAAAAATAGTAGCAATTGTCCCTTCTTTTCTTTTCTTTTCTTTTTTCCCTTTTTTGGGCCTTTCTTTTTTCTTTGGCCTTTCTTCCCTTTTTTTTGTGGAGGGGCTTTATAGATTTAGCCTTTCCTCCCATGGGACAATGCTCTAATAATGATGATCATCACACTTTCATTACAACTCGATATTACAACTCAATACTACAACAACAAAGTATGACTCTATATGAATGCCTCTGGCGGTGTACCGGGATGTGCAATGAAACAAGAGTGACATGTATGAAAAGTTATGCATGGTGGCCTTGCCACAAATACGATGTCAACTACATGATCATGCATGGCAACATGACAATATGATACGTGTCATATGAACGGAACTGTGGAAAGTTGCATGGCAATATATCTTGGAATGGCTATGAAAATGCCATGATAGGTAGGTATGGTGGCTGTTTTGAGGAAGGATATATAGTGGGTTTATGGCACTGGCAAAAGTTGCACGGTACAAGTGAGGCTAGCAATGGTGGAAGGGTGAGAGTGCGTAAAATCCATGGACTCAACATTAGTCATAAGAACTCATATACTTATTGCAAAAATCTCAGAGTCATCAAGACAAAGCAATCAATGCATGCTCCTAGGGGGTAGGTTGGTAGGAGTTAACCATCGCGCGCCCCCGACCTCCACACAAAGGATGGCACTCTACAAATACATCATGCTCTAACTTCATCACATAGTGGTTCACCATACGTGCATGCTACGGGAATCACTAACCTTAACACAATTATTTCTCAATTTCATAATAAATCTACTAGGATGACTCTAATATCACTATATTCATATCTCAAAACAATTATCAAGCATCCAACATCTCATTCTATTCAATGCACTTGGTGTGAATTTTTTTTACTACATTGACATTGGATGTCTATCATGTGAAGACTAGTTTATTTAGCCTAAACACATTACCATGCTTTTTTCATAGACTCTCAAATATATATAAGTGAAGCATGAGAGTTCAACAATTTCTACAAAATATTACCACCACCGTGCTCTAAAAGATATAAGTGAAGCACTAGAGCAAAAACTATTCAACTCAAAAGATATAAGTGAAGCACATAGAGTGTTCTAACAATTTCTAGGACATATTTAACTCTCTCCAATAGATGTGTCCAGCAAGGATGATTGTGACAAACTAAAAAGCAAAGACTCAAATTATACAAGACGCTCCAAGCAAAACACAAATCATGTTGCGAATAAAAAATATAGCTCCAAGTATAGATACCGATGGATGAAGACAAAAGAGGGGATGCCTTACCGGGGCATCCCCAAGCTTAGGCTTTTTATTATCCTTGAATTTTACTTGGGGTGCCATGGGCATCCCCAAGCTTAGGCCTTTGCTACTCCTTGTTCCATAGTCCATCAAAGCAATACTCAAAACTTGAAAACTTCACAACACAAAACTTAGAGAAAAATTCTCGTGAGATCCGTTAGTATAAGAAAGCAAACCACTAATCAAAGGTGTAGCAATGAATTCATTATTTGTTTATATTGGTGTTAAACCTACTGTATTCCAACTTCTCTATGGTTCATATCCTCCAATACTACTCATAGATGCATCGAAATAAGCAAACAACACACGAAAAACAGAACAGTCTCTAGTAATCTGCAGGCTTAGCCTACTTCTGGAACTCCAACAAATTCAAACTAAATTGGTAAATTTGTGGAATTTGTCTACTAATCATCTGCAAAAAGAATCTACTAAATAGCACGCTCCAGTAAAATCTGACGACCACTTTAGCGAGTGCTAACGATTCTGTTTTTCATAGCAAGATCACATAAACTTCATACAAGTCTTCCCAAAGGTTCTACTTGGCATAAACACTAAACAAAACATGAAACCACATCTAATCAGAGGCTAGATGCAATATTTATTCCCTAACAGCTACAAAAACAAAAAATGTAAAATTGGGTTGCCTCCCAACAAGCGCTATTGTTTTACGCCCCTAGCTAGGCACGATACAAGATAAATCTAGCTATTGCCATCTTTGGAAGGCAATCCATAAGTGGCTCTCATGATAGATTCGTATGGTAATTTGATTTTATTTCTAGGAAAGTGTTCCATGCCTTTCCTTAATGGAAATTGGAATCTAATATTTCCTTCCTTCATATCAATAATTGCACCAATCGTTCTAAGGAAAGGTCTACCAAGAATAATAGGACATGATGGATTGCAATTTATATCAAGAACAATCAAATCTATGGGCACATAATTCCTATTGGCAACAATAAGAACATCATTAATTCTTCCCATAGGTTTCTTAATAGTGGAATCTGCAAGATGCAAATTTAAAGAACAATCATCAAGCTCATGGAACCCTAGCAAATCACACAAAGTTTTTGGGATAGTGGAGACACTTGCACCCAAATCACACAAAGCATAGCATTATGATCTTTTATTTTTATTTTAATAGTAGGTTCCCACTCATCATAAAGCTTTCTAGGGATAGAAACTCCCAACTCAAGTTTTTCTTCATAAGATTGCGTCAAAGCATCAACTATGTGTTTGGTGAAAGCTTTATTTTGACTATAAGCATGCGGAGAATTTAGTAAAGATTACAACAAGGAAATACAATCAATCAAAGAGCAATTGTCATAATTGAATCACTTGAAATCCAAAGTAGTGGGTTCATCACTATGCAAAGTTTTAATCTCTTCACTCCCACTTTTAACAATTTTAGCATCAATATCTAAAAACTCCGAATCATTGGGACACCTTAAAGCAGAATTATCTCCGATCCTATCTTCATCAAGAATTATACTAGAAAACAAGGATCTAATAGGAGACACATCAATAACTTTTAGATCTTCATCTTTATTTTCATGATAACTAGAAGAACATGCTTTAATATAATCTTCTCTTTTAGCACGCATCCTAGCGGTTCTTTCTTTGCATTCATCAATGGAAATTCTCATGGCTTTGAGAGACTCATTGATATCATGCTTAGGTGGGATAGATCTAAGTTTCAAAGAATCAACATCAAGAGTAATTCTATCCACACTTCTAGCCAATTCATCAATCTTAAGCAATTTCTCTTCAAGCATAGCATTGCAATTCTTTTGCGAGATCATAAACTCCTTAACACTAGTTTCAAATTCAGAAGGCATCTTTCCATAAGAGTTGTTGTAGGAATTACCATAATTATTAGAGGAATTACTAGGAAAAGGCCTAGGATTAAAATTACCTCTATAAGCATTGTTACAAAAATTATTCCTACCAACAATATTCAGATTCGAGGATTCATTGCTATTTTAATCAAAGTGGACAAATGTATATCATTAGGATCAGAAGAAGCACTCTTAGCAGCAAACAAAGTCATAAGTTCATCCATCTTTCCACTCAAAACACTAATTTCTTCAATAGCATGCACTTTTTTACTAGTAGATCTTTCAGTGTGCCATTGAGAATAATTAACCATAATATTATCTAGGAGTTTGGTAGATTCTCCTAAGGTAGTTTCCATGAAAGTGCCTCCCGCGGCCAAGTCTAAAAGATTTCTAGAAGAAAAATTCTAGCCAGCATAAAAATTCTGAATAATCAACCATAGATTCAGACCATGTGTAGGGCAATTAGGTATCATTAGCTTCATTCTCTCCCAATCTTGTGCAACATGCTCATGATCTAGTTGCTTAAAATTCATACGATCGTTTCTAAGAGAGATGATCTTAGCAGGAGGGAGATACTTAGAGATAAAAGCATATTTGCACTTATTCCACAAATCAATAATATTTCTAGGCAAAGAGGAAAACCACGTTTTAGCATGATCTCTAAGTGAAAATGGAAATAACTTCAATGTAACAATATCGTTATCCGTATCCCTTTTCTTTTGCATATCACACAAATCAATAAAGTTGTTTAGATGGGTAGCGGCATCTTCACTAGGAAAGCCGGAGAATTGATCTTTCATGACAAGATTCAACAAAGCAGCATTGATCTCACAAGATTCAGCATCGGTAATAGGAGCAATTGGAGTGCTAATAAAATCATTGTTGTTGGTATTGGAGAAGTCACACAATTTGGTATTGTGTTGTTGCCATCTTTTTATCCTCGATGGAAACAACACAATACGTGCCTTGCTGCCCCTACTTTCATCGGGAAAGGACATCGCAAGATTGAACCCAAAGCCTGGCACTTCTCCCATTGCAAGAACTATAGATCTAGTAGGCCAAACCAAACCAATAATTCGAAGAGACTTGCAAGGATATTATGAGCACACATAAAGAGTTCAGAGAAGAACCAAATATCTTTCATAGATAATCTTGATTATAAACTCACAATTCATCGAATCTCGACAAACACAACGCAAAAAGAGATTACATTGAATATATCTCCTTGAAGACTGAGGAGAACTTTGTATTGAGATCTAGAGAGAGAGAAGAAGCCATCTAGATACTAGCTATGGACCCGAAGGTCTGTGGTAAACTACTCACAACTCATGGTGAGGGCGATGATGATGATGATGAAGAACTCCGTGATGGATTCCCCTCCGGTGGAGCTCCAGAACAGGCTCCAAGATGGGATCTCACTGGAACAAAAGGTTACGGCGGTCGAAGGTTTCGGGGTACGTAGACTTATATAGGAAGAAGGAGGACACCGGGGGACGCTCGAGGGGCCCACTAGGTAGGGGGCGCGCCCCCACCCTCGTGGGCGCCTCGATGCTCCCCTGATGTGGTTCTAAGTTCCCCGTGCGTGATTTTGTCCAAAAATATCTCTCGCGAAGGTTTCATTCCGTTTGGACTCCGTTTGATATTCTTTTTCTGCAAAACCCTGAAACAGGCAAAAAACAGCAATCTGGACTGGGCCTTTGGTTAGTAGGTTAGTGCCAAAAATGATATAAAAGTGTATGATAAAGCCCGTTAAACATCCAAGACTTCATAAATAATAGCATGGAACAATAAAAAATTATAGATACGTTGGAGACGTATCAACACGCAATCATGTTGTCTTTTTGCCTGAGGTTGACTTGTCTTATGAAGCCATCTATCCTGAGCCTGCCAAGCAACCACTTCAACTGCTCAATGCTGATCACCAAAGCTTCACATAGCATATTGAAGGTGTTTATGTGCCTAATGCAAATGTCACAGCTTATCCTCTGGAAGAAATCTACGCCTACCGCATCGTGCCAACACTGACGCCACTAGTAGCACCATTGCTCAAAGGCCTAAGAAGTGTCCCCATGTCCTCAATGACCGAGAGCTTCTAGTTTCACCTCACCAAAAGTAGGATAAGCACCATGATTGGTTGAAGCAGCAGATGCAAAGTCTCCTCACTGATGTGAATCGCATTCACCACTTGGCTACCAAGAACTCCTTCGTTTGTCTTGAAGCCTGTCAGCGGTCCTAGAAGAGCCTCACATTGCTCTGCTCTGAAGATGATCTTCAAGCAGATGGCTTCACCGAGCGCTTCAAGTTTGACTCCAGGCCTCCACAATCTGCGACTTGGCGTCCAAGTCCCTCCATTGAAGATTCTTAGTATTCATCTTTGGCTGCAACTGTTGTTGCTCGTGTCATCAATGAACAAGACGATGCCACTTCTCCAGTAATCGCTTCACTGCATCACAACTCTGCGTCAGGCCCTTCTGCACCACCCAACTCCAACGTTGACCCGACTGCACCACCAGCTTCACCGCCTTAGAACGCATATATACTCTATGTCTTCAAACCTTTTTGGTCCTTACCGACAAATGGGGGAGAAGAATATGAGTTGATAGTCTTCAAGCGGGTCCATATATGGGTCGGGTGCCTTATTTTTTGCTAAGTTCTTACAACTCTCGTTTTGAAACATTTGGCTCTTGAGTTGTAACACTTAAACTTGATGGTTGTCTGCTACATTTGTTGTTGTTTATTCTGCTTGGTTAAATACCTATCCTATATGCATGAAGTCATTCAGGAGACGCCCATTTTCCAATACGCATATCATTATGTTCACTACATCCTTGCATGCATGATGGATTGTCTTCATAGGAGATCTCCACAAAGCAAAACCTGCCATGTTCCTTTGCATTCAAAAGCAAATTTCCTATATGCACATCTTCAGGAGGAGCCCTCTCAATCCCATGAACTCAACTTCAACCTGTTTGTCATCAATCGCCAAAAAGGGGGAGATTGTAAGTGCATCTAGTGCCCCCTAGTTGGTTTTGGAGTATTGACGACAAACGTGGTTGAGGGACTAACATGTTTGTGAGTATTGCAGGATAAAACAGGCAATAGTCCCTCACTTATTCGGTTTACCTTCCAGAGATGACCCCTAAAAATGTGTGAAGACATTGAAGACAATGGTGGCTCGTGAAGACATTCACGTCAAGATAATGACCTATGAAGACATTCATTGAAGACTATAGAATACGAAGACATAGTTTCCTTCGTAGTTCCTTTTATTCTTTCTTTTGTCATAGGAAACACCGTACTGTTAAGTGGGGTCCAAGTGAACATAGTCGGTGACTGAAGTGATGCTCAACCAAAAGCCTATGTCTTTAAATGAAGACAATGAGAGAAAATATTATCCAGAGTTGGGTGAGTCAGCTTTACTTGGAGCTCAAGCAAAGTTGTTGCGTGTGTTCATAATCCGCCAGTTAGACACATGTCAGTTCCTTAGTGACCAAGGGTCATTTCAGACATATCATGTCGGGTTGCCTCCTGGCTATAAATAGCCCACCCCCTACACCATAAATTGGTGGCTGCTCAGAGTTAGCACACGACTTTTGTCATTTGCGAGCAACCCAGCTCCGAAGCCTTTGAGAGAAAAGATCCTTGCGAGGACAAAGCCCAAAACACCCAGAGCCAAAGAGTGGTAGGCATCACTGAAGTCTTTCTGTCTGTGTGACCTGAAGACTTGTTACAACTGAGGACTGTGCATCCTCCAGCTGGTTAGGCGTCGCGTTTTGAGCATCCAAGAGTCATTGTGGATCACCAGTGAACGAACTCTGTGAAGGTTCGGAAGTCTACCTTGAAGAGTTACCAGAGTGATTGGGCGAGGACTGGGTGTCCTTAGCTCAAGGGCAATAAGGTGAAGACGCGGTCTTCAGAGTTCAATCTCAGCCTCCCTAACCAGACGTATAGTTGTCACAACATCTGGAACTGGTCTACCAAATTCCCTGCGTCTCCAAGCTACCGGTTCTATCTTCCAACTCATTTACATTTTAGTCTGTCTTCGTGAAGTCATTGCTTGTTTGTCTGATCTGTTTGACTTCACTGTGTGAAGACTGTCCCCTGTTTAGCTTCATTTATGTCTTCCATCTTGATCCATGTTATCTAGCTATCAATAGTCTTCATATTATCTCTGATGCTTACTTGACTATTGTGTGCCTGTAATCGTTTATCTTTCGCTGCTTATCATATAGGTTCATTTTTTCTGTTTGTCTTCAAAAGATATCGTGTTTTGAAGACTTTCGTAAAAATCGCCGTCGATAACTTGCACTTTCACCTCCTTTTAATAGAGAACCGAAACAAAGCATTAACACACGGTAAATACATGAACTCCTCAAACTACGGTCATCACCGGGAGTGGTTGCGGCTACTGTCACTCCGGGATTGCTGGGTCACAACACGTAATAGGTGACTATAACTTGCAAGGTCGGATCTAAAACATGAATATAATGAAAATATCATAAACAGTTCAGATCAGAAATCATGGCACCCGAGCCCAAAGTGACAAGCATTAAGCATGGCAAAGTCGTAGCAACATCAATCTCAGAACATAGTGGATACTAGGGACTAGCCCTAAAAAAACTAACTAGATTACATGATGAATCTCATCCAACTCCTCACCGACCAGTGAGCCTACGAAGGTATTACAAACTCCCGGTGGGGAGCATCATGGAATTGGCGATGGAGAAGGGTTGGTGATGACGAAGGACGAAGAGCCCCCTCTCCGGAGCCCCAACCAGGAGGTGGCGACTTCTCCATCTCTTAGATCGCGATAATTCTTTCTCCATGATTTTTCCTCCGCAAATGTGAATATATATTATTAGGGTTGACGTCTGCGGGGCCACCAGGTGGGGACAACCCACCTGGGCGCGCCAGGAGGAGGGCGCGTCCTGGTGGGTTGTGCCCACCTAGGTGCCCCCTCCGGTTGTTCTTGGCTCTAGTATTTTTCATTTATTATATAAAAAATCCTCGGAAAGTTTTGTTCCATTCCAGGAGCTTTTATTTCTTCACGAAAACAACACCATGGTAGTTCTGGTGAAAACAACGTCTGTTCGGGGTTGGTTTCATTCAAATCATGCAAATTAGAGTCCAAAACAAGAGGAAAAGCATTAGGAAAAGTAGATATGTTGGAGACGTATCAACTCCCCCAAGCTTAAACCTTTGCTTATCCTCAAGCAATTCAGTTGATAAACTGAAAGTGAGAAAGAATAACTTTTACGAACTCTTTTACTCTTGTTTGCATAAATAAGCATAAACAGTACCCAGGTTTTCAGGTAGCATTATAACCAACCATGTCGACTATAACTATTAAAAATTATATTAGCTCATATCAATGACATAATCAACTAGCGAGCAATAATAAGGTATCTCAAATAGATACACGTTATCAAAACAACCATGATATAATATGACAATAGTGGTATCTCGCTAGCCCTTTCTGAGACCGCAAAACATAAATGCAGAGCACCTCCAAAGTCCGAGCAGCGACTAAACATTGTAATTAATGGTAGAAAAGATCCAGTCATGATAACACCCAACATTCACTACACACAATGCATAGGCATGACAATAGTGCTCTCAGATGTGGCACTTATTTAAGAAGGTGATGACACAACATAAAAGTAAATAGATAGTCCCTTCACAAAGGGAAGCAGTGATTTGCAGAGGTGCCAGAGCTCAAGTTTTTAAAACATAGGTAAATGATATTTTTGAGAGATGCACACTTCTCATTTACTTCACGACTATCAGTTATTAATATCTCCCATGATAAACACGCTAGTGGCGGTTCCCAAGCAGGAAAGTAAAGGTTTGGACTCCATTGAGAGTTTTTGTGTGTTTATTTATAAGCTTTTTTTTCTTTTTGCAATTTGGGACTGGGAATCCCTATTACCGCCCTTTTCTCGTGCGATGACGAGTGAATAAACACTCGACCTGAGAATAACCCGCTTAGCATGGAAGATACCGACCACCTCCTGTTGTTCCATGAAAAAATCAAGGCACACAAAAAGGATATTTATTTGAAGTTTTTAGAGGTGGCACATGCAAATTTACTTAGGACTGCTTGGTAATACCGCATATAGGTACGTATGGTGGACTCATCTGGAATAACTTGAGTTTTTGAATTTGATGCACAAGCAGTAATCCCGCTTAGTATAGGTGAAGGCTAGCATATATGTTGAGAAGCGGCCAGCTAGAGAGCAACAATGGTCACGAACATGCATCATGCATAACAAACATTGTACAACCGCATGAGTAGGATATGGACACCATGAACATAAATATCATAGAGTCTATGTTGGTTTTGATTCAACTACATGCATAAACATGTGCCAAGTCAAGCCACTCAAACATTCAGAGGAGGATACCATACCATCATACTACATCACAATCATTTTAATGCGATGTTAATATCCAAGATAAATCATTACCAACTCCTAGCTACTTATGCATGGAATGTGAAACTATAATCTCTATTTGTCATTGCAAACATGTTTAATCATAATGGGCTGAATCATGGACACCAGGTTAAACCTATTTACAAAAACAGAACAAGTCTATTTCATACCAGTTTTTCACTACCACGGCCAGTTCATCGAATATGATCATAATTGCCTTCCACTTGAATGATCGAATGATGTCAAATAATAATAATGGTGCAAGAGTGTTGTGGACTAAACTGGAATCTGCAAACATTTTATTCAACAGGAGAAGACAAGGTAAAATGGGCTCTTTATTAGATCAATAATTATGGATAAGAGAGCCACTCAACATTTTCTTCGTGGTCTTCTCCTTAGTACGACTCGGAAATAAAAAGAAAGAAATTCAGAAAAACATATTGAAATATTTTTGGAGTTTTCAGTTTTCCAGAACAAGCATATGAAAGAGGAAAGCAAAAACGAGAAAACAATTTACATGGGAAAACTCCCAACAAACAAAAGAAGAACAACGAAATATTTTTGGGTTTTCTTCTTAATATTACAACTAGGCAAGCATAGAAAGTAAACTAACTACATCTAGACATTTTTTGTTTGGTTTTTCCAAGGTCCTTCAAACACACAAGAAGAAGGAGAGAAAATAAATTAAGCATGGTTAATACAATGAAAAAGTGTGAACACCGATGATTGAAATATGAGAATGTGAATGTAAAGTCGGTGAGAAACACGTACTCCCCCAAGCTTAGGCTTTTGGCCTAACTTGTTATGCTGTCAGTAGCCTGGATAGTAGTCAGGGTACATAGGAGTAGACATCCACTCATCCCACTGTCGAGGTTTCTCCTCCCCTGCAGCCTGGGCATTCCGGTAGGCAATGATATCCGCAGACATAATCATGTATCCGCTCCTGGTGAGAGGATCAAACAAAGCAGGTGCAGGCAGTGGAATGATATCACGAGTAGTCACGCTAAGAACCAGGTTATAAGGAATAGGAATGTTAGGATAATCGACATCAGTAAACTGGAGGTGATCCATAGCAGCGCGATCTAGGTAAACCTTGGGTAAAGGAAAATCATGGAGGCGTATCTGAACATGAAAGCGAGTTACCAAAGGAATGGCGTAAATACCTCCATGAATTTTACCCTTAGACAATTTAATGTGGAGGTGACGTGCCACAATAGCTCCCAAGCTATAAGTGTTGTCACCCGCTAGTGCACGACGCAAAACATCAAGGTGTGGTGAACTAAGTGCACCCACCTTCTCTCTAGTTAGCAAGCATTTTGTAATGAAAAGAGCAAAATAACGAACAACAGGAAAATGCAAGCCAACGGCAGTGATACCCGACACCCCTCTATCATCACCCACTGTCATAGTATGGTAAAATCTTTCAAACTATGCGGGTCTAGGCTCTGCCAAACTACCATCTGTAGGAAGCAAGCATATTTAGCAAAATTCAGTAAGCGGTATCTGATGCGGTTCAACATATAATTTAAACTGCACCTCAGGGGGATTATTCCTAGGAAGAAAAATAAAACTTTGCACAAAGGTATTTGTTAGGATATTATATTGTTCACATTCAGCCGTAATGAAGCTGGTGAGGCCGGCATTAGCAGCATATTGTGCAAACTCTTGACTAATTCCAGCATCTTCCATGAATGGAGTATGTGGCCACTCGCGTGGTCGTATCTCCGCCAATCTTCGGATGTGGAGATCACAATCAGATGACTCCCCAATCACTCCTTTGGAGTTCTTCTTGGAAGCAAACTTCCTAAAGATACTCATGTTTTTCCTATGAACAAAATTCTGAAATTTTTAGTCCACAATTTTTTTGTCAGCAAAACTTTAAAAAATTGATGGCAACTACTCATAGGGATACATAGAAGCCATAGCAGGCATTCAAACTACTTAGAACTCTAAGAATTCAACATGCAAGATCATCTACATCAGCACCAAGAGTAGCTAATTATTCAAAATATAAACCACAAACAAAAACTAATTGGACAAACGGAGGAGTCACATACCAAGTAACAATCCCCGGAAACAGTTTCGGAAACGGAGCTTCGAGTAAACAGATCGAAATTCACGGGTTTGAGAGAAAGAACGAGAGTCAGAGAGAGAGAGAGAGAGAGAGAGAGAGAGAGAGAGAGAGAGAGCAATGAAGAATTTTTCTGGAGGTAGGTGATGAAGTGGTATAAAGAGATAAGGGAGAGGGCCCACATGGGGACCACAACCCACCAGGGCGTGCCCACCTGGTGCACCTCCATCTAATATTATTTGCACCAGAAATTCTTAAATAAGCGGAAAAAATCGTGTTAAATTTTCAGGGCATTATGAGAACTTTTATTTTTGGGACATTTTTTATTGCACGGGAAATTCAGAAAACAGATCAAACATGGCATTTTTTGTTTAACTAATGAAAACAAAAAACAAAAGATAGAGACAAAAGGTACTTCTTACTAAATTTATCAACTTCATACCGCTCAAAAATGATACATTAATAAGGTTGATGGAGTCTTATTAGCAACCACTTTCGATTACCATGAAACCGAAGAACTTTCGTAAATCACTAAGTTACCTCAACGGGGATTTGAAAGTCCCCAACAAATTTGCTATTCTTTTTAACAGTAGGTAGAGGTAGTTGAAAACTTCCAATAGTGATCATCCGAGATTTTTCAATAACATTGATACCATTCACTTGGAATTGTTTCTTCGAAAAGTGCACCGTATGCTCATTACCATTGATATGAAAAGTGACCTTGCTTTTATTGCAATCAATAACAGCCCCTGCAGTATTCAGGAAGGGTCTACCAAGGATAATCGACATGTTTTTCGTCCTCGTGATCTCAAGAATAATAAAGTCAGTCAAAATAGTAACATTAGCAACAATGACGGGCACATCCTCACAGATACCGACAGGGATGGCAGTTGATTTGTCAACCATTTGCAAAGATATTTCTATACGTGTGAGTTTATTCAAATCAAGTCTTTTATATAAGGAAAAAGGCATAACACTAACACTAGCTCCTAAATCACATAATTCTTTTTGATGGAGCAAGGTATAGTTGGTATTCCTGGGTCTCCATGTTTTTTAGGTATTCCATCCTTAAAAGTATAATTAGCAAGCATGGTGGAGATTTCAGCTTCTGGTATTTTTCCCTTATTGGTGATGATGTCTTTCATGTACTTGGCATTGGAGGCATTTTCAAGATATTAGTCAAGCGAGTATGCAAAAAGACTGGCCTCAGCATTTCAGCAAAGCGTTCAAATTCTTCACCATCTTTCTTTTTAGTTGACTTGGGTGGAAAGGGCATAAGTTTTTGTACCCACAGTTCTCTTTCTTTACCGTGTTTCCTAGCGACAAAGTCTTGTTTATCTTATCTTTTATTCTTAGGTTGTGGGTTATCAAGATTAACTGGTGGTTCTATCTCAACATGATCATCTGGTTCTCTTTTGTTATTTAACCGAATATCTTCATGAACATCAGCATTGTCTTTTTCATTGTTTCTATCGTTTCATAACATTTGCGTTGAAGTGATCTTGTTTCCTAATGTAATTTTCAAACTCATGAAAGCATTGGCTAGGGTGCATATTGTGAGGATTATCATTGTCATTGAATTTCATTAGAGAATTTATCTCTACCACCTTAGGCAGAGGTGGTGTATCAATCCCATGTATTTCTTCAATAGGAGGTAAATTTTTAACATCCTGAGCTTTAATACCTTTTCCCTTCATAGATTTCTTTGCCTCTTGCATATCTTCAAGGCTGAGATATAATATACCCCTCTTCTTCGGGGTAGGCTTAGGCGGTGGTTCAGGAAGAGTCCAATCATCATAATTTTTCAATATGTTATTCAATAGATCTTCCGCTTGTCCAATAGTTCCTTCCCTGAAAACACAACCAGCACAACTATCAAGGAATTCCCTAGAAGCATCGGTTAGTCCATTATAGAAGATATCGAGTATTTCATTTTTCTTAAGAGGATGATCAGGCAAAGCATTAAGTAACTAGCAAATCCTCCACCAAGCTTGTGGGAGACTTCTTCTTTAATTTGCACAAAGTTACATATTTCTTGTAAGGCAGCTTGTTTCTTATGAGCTGGAAGATATGTTTCAGAGAAATAATAGATCATATCCTGTGGACTAGGCACACAACCAGTGGTAAGAGTATTGTACCAAGCTTTAGCATCACCCTTTAATGAGAAAGGAAATAGTTTGAGAATATAGTAGTAAAGGGTTTTCTCATCATGAGCAAAAAGGGTGGCTATGTCATTTAACTTAGTGAGATGTGCCGCAACAGTTTCAGTTTCATAACCATGGCAAGGATCATATTCAACCAAAGTGATTAACTCTAGGTCGACAGAGAGTTCATAATCCTTATCATCAATAAAGATAGCTGAGGTAGCAAACTTAGGATCATATTTCATTCTAGCATTCAAAGACTTTTCTTTATACTTGCATAATAATTTCTCAATATCATCTCCATCATTACAAGCAAGCATATCTCTAGTTGTTTACTCACTCATAACATAACCTTCGGGCACATTAGGAAATTCATATCTAAGAAGGCTAGTTCTAGGAGGTGTTCCAAAATTTTCAGTTTCAAGCTCATCATCAGATTCAACAACATCATGTTGTCTTACTCTAGTAATTTGTTCATCAAGAAAGTCACCAAGTGGCACATCATCATCATGCAAGGTACTAGCATCATCATAAGTATCATTCATAGCAGAAGTAGCATATGTCGTCTGCTAGCGGACGACAAAGAAGGCCTTTGCCATCTGCTTACAAAAAACTGACGGCAAAGATCAGGTTGATGGCAAAGAAGCTATTTGCCATCAGCCATACCTTTGCTGTCCGCTAGCTGTCGGCAAAGATTCTTTGCCGTCCGCTAGCAGACGGCAAAGAGGTGGTTGGGGTCCGGTGGACGCGATAGCTGTAACGGCCGTCCAGCCCCACCTCTTTGTCGTCTGCCAGCTGATGGCAAAGAATCTTTGCCATCAGCTGGCAGACGGCAAAGAATCTTTGCCATCAGCTGGCAGACGGCAAAGATGGGGTTATCTATACCCCACGTCCTCCTCTCTCTCTCATATCTCTCTCTTCTCTCTCTCTGTAACCCGCACTGCGCCCCGAACCCCACCGCGCCACCGGACGCCCCTCGCCCCCCGCCGCGCCGCCGCCGCCTTGCCCCCCGCAGCCCCGGCCACGTCGCCACGCCGCCTCAGCCACCGCGCGCGCCTGCCCTGCTTTCGACCCGCCGCCAGCCACCGTGGCCCCGACCCCCACCGCGCCACCGGCTGCCCCTCGTCCCCCGCCGCGCTGCCGCCGCCCCGGCCACCGCGTGGTCGTCCCGCCGCCGGCCA
>LR738712.1:315434452-315456418 GCA_902687465.1 Secale cereale | reverse complement strand
ATCATTGGTGCTACGCAACTAAGAGGATGTAGAAGACGCTTCGAGAAAAATGTAAAAATAAATGTAGAACGGAAGCATCGATGGCCGAGGCATTCATCACTATGGAGGCGACAAACTTCGTGACAGCACACTACGAAGCCAAAAATCGTCATTTGCATAATCCAAAGCTTCGATACAATGCTGACGACCCTAAAAAGTGTGGATCCAACCTCAGCCATTCAAAGGGAATCTCGCACCAGTCAGTGGTTCGAAACTAGTATATATGGATAACGAAGAATGGCGGACCATTTCGTTGTATATCTTCAACAACCTGACAGTAGTGCGGCCGTACATCGAGTAACTTCTCGGTACATTGTTTCGCAACTTCTATTTCCTTTGAACTGCTCTTATCCCCGGATATTTCATACAGTCGATACATCACCATATTCTCGTATAGAGCGGTGATCCAAAAGGATTCCTTCGAAGAGTATGAGCTTCTGGCAAAGCAAGGAGGCGGCTATCCCGGTTTCATCTCTTGGTTCAAACAAACGGCAATTTCCATTAGACCATTTCATTTCTTTTGCTAATTTGCGCCTAATGCAACAATCCTTTCGTATTAAACTTGTAGGCTAATTCAGAGTCTATGGACGCCAAATTGAGACAAGTCGCTAATGGTTTTGACTATAAGGAACGTTCATTTGACAAATACGACATCAACGGGAATCGCTTTCGTACCTATGGCGAAGAGCTATCTATGGCCGACCGAAAGTCTACAAATTGTTGTGTATCTGCTATTGGTGAAGGAGGTACCGAGTATTATGGGAGAGTTGAAGCTATTTATGAATTTCTATTCTATGGTGAAAACCCACCGACTGTCGTAGTATTCAAATGTTATTGGTTTCAGCTGAAGGAGACTAGAAGGACTCATGAACATATAGGGCTAGTTGAAATCAAACAAAGCGCCCATTTAGATGTTACCGATGTCTATATTACGGCTCAACAGCCGACCCAAGTATTCTATCTACCGTGCGCCTACCAAACTAATCAACATCTGAAAGGTTGGGATGTCGTTTATGAAGTGCCGCCACGTCCTAGACTATCGCCACCAAAGGAACAGGATTATGAACCTCACATTAACCCAGACACATATGAAGGAGAATTCTTCCAAGTAACACGACTTTCCAAAAAACGTTTCAAGAACCGCTATACTTCACCCCAGATCATTGAAGTAGACAGTGATAGTGAATCCGACATCACCCTAGAGGAGGAACAAGAAGAGCCGGAACAAGAAGAGGTTACTGTTGTGGATTACTTGTCAATGCTTGACCGATTACGTAAAGGTGGCCTTCCACATGATGATGCCGCAGAACCCGATGAGCACGTCATTGATGATAGGGATGATGATGATTATGCATTTATTGATGATAGTGATCGAGATTATTTGTAGTTCTAGTCAAGTATTCAATTTTTTTATGTTGTACTTAATGATGATACACTTAAGTGATATACATATTATTATTCATGTCGGTATTTGTTTTATGTTGTACTAATTTCGTTTACTCTTTGTCATGGCAGGTGTTGAAAGATGGTGGGCGCTGGTCCGGAGCGCTCCGATGCCCCTTTTTCGTTGGCGTGTGGTGGGAGGTCTTCCATCCACACTTACCTCTCCGCCAAGCGTTGATGGACAGTTGTCAGGCCCAAGATACGATTCTATCCCGATCACGTGACACTTACGTGATTGGGGCACAACTGCATTTCGGGTGCTTAGCAAGATGGACATCATTACATCGTACCATTACATACATACATAGGGGATACAACATTACATACAAGTCACATGAATACAACAACATCAATACCAGTATCCGACTACGAATACAAACAATAGAAGCACAAGACATCCATCTGCTATCCCAGGCTGCCGACCCGGAACCTAACCCAAGACTGAAGAAGAATAACTCCAACAAAAGAACAACCTCTCACGTCAAGACATCGGAAACCTGCACCTGCAACTGTTGTTGTAGTATCTGTGAGCCACGAGGACTCAGCAATCCCATAACCATGGGTAACAAGACTATCAAAGCTTAATAGGTAGGAAGAGGTAAAGTGGTGAGGTTGCAGCAGCGGCTAAGCAAAAGTATGGTGGCTAACTTACGAGTACAAGAATAAGATGAGCATTTACGCAAACGGTCGCAACTAGTAGTGATCGCTAAAGATCCTGAACTACATACGAGTCAAACATGACCCCACTGTGTTCTCTTCTCAAAGTGAAAAGAGACAGTCACGGTTACTCACACAGTTGTGTGTTTTACTTCGGATCCTCTGTCAAGTTTTCTACAACCGGACATTAACAAATTCCAATCTGCCACATAACCGCGGGCACGACTTTCGAAAGATCATAACCCTGCAGGGGTGTCCCAACTTAGCCCATCACAAGCTCTCACGATTAGCTGAAGTGATAAATATAATATCATCACCCCTTATCTTAGGGAAATCCGATCAGGCTCGGCATCCCGGTGCACAAGACATTTCGACAATGGTAAAACAAGTCCAGCAAGACCTCCCGGTGTGTCGACACCCTGATAGTAGCCACACGTATCTCGTCTCAGGCCACGACCGGATGGGCGATTATATGAGTAAAACCAATCCTCGAGTTTCCCCGTGGTGGCCCCGCATACTCCCCGTTTGGGACCAACACCATCAGCACTGGCCCCCCTGTTATGTAGAATTAAGAACCCGGGGACATGACCCCCTATGCAATTAATTAATTAATTAAGTTGTTATATGAGCAAATTAAAACCAATGTTGGGCCTTGCTGGAGGAGTTTTATTCAAAGTCGAACTGTCAAGGGGTCCCCATATACCCATCGTGTAAGGAACGCAAAATCAAGGAACATAATGCCGGTTTATCGGCGCCTAAGGTGGCATGAGTGGAACAAAACACCGAGCAAAAGGCCAAGCCTTCCACCCATGCCCAGTATATAGGTGTGTTAATAATAATACTAGATATTGTGATATTCGAACAACAAGTTCCCTCCTGGAACGATCTTCATCTTCACCTGCAACTAACAACGCTATAAGAGGGGCTGAGCAAGCGGGTAACATAGCCAAACAATGGTTTTCCTAGGAAGGTGTTAAAGGTTGGAGGTTTCATGGCAACAACGAGAGGCTGACAATAATGATGGGTAGCGCGACATGTAACGATAGCATCGAGACAACTAAGCATGGCAATGATAGAAAGGGTATCCAAGGGTATGATCATCTTTCCTAAGATCCCGCAAGGAAGAAGAACGGTTCCGTGAAGAAGACGGAGAAGAAGCCCTGAAGAAGAACCACGGGTAGACGATCGAATCCTCACGAACGCAACGGAACAAGCACTAACGAGAAGAAGCAAACAATACGGTAAACAAACCACTCAAGAACATAACAACATGCTCAACCAAGTATGATGCAAAACAAGTCTACTTATGATGCACAGAAAGTTTACACAGGAAGCAAAACATGGCAAGGTAGGAAGCACAGAAAACATCACAGAAAACATGGCAATGTGCTTAAGCAAGTATGATGCAAACAAGTCTATATAGGAAGCACAACAAGCCTATACCGGAAGCATTACATGGCAAGGTAGGAAGCACAGAAAACAACACAAGTCTATATGATGCAATACATGGCAAGGTATGATGCATGACAAATCTATACAGGAAGCACAGCAAGTCTATACAGGAAGCATAACATGGCAAGGTAGGAAGCGCAGAAAAACAACACAAGTTTATATGATGCAATACATGGCAAGATATGATGCATGACAATCTAAACAGGAAGCAGAATAAGTCTATACAGGAAGCATAACAAGTCTATACAGGAAGCATAACAAGTCTATACAGGATGCATAACATGGCAAGGTGCAAGTTGCACCCCAACATCAACCAAACTCACTCCAAACATGTTAACAAGATGACATTATGATTCTACATGCAAAATCACTCAAATTTCATATAAGAATCACCCCAAACGTTGCAACGGGCTAAAAGATACACATGAAACAAGATATAACAACAAGCTGAAAATAAAAGCCACATAGCAACTTTGGAGCATGATAAATATAAGCTACAACACTCAAACATGGTGATAAGAAGCATGAACATGGAGTAGATATATCCTACAGCAAACAACTCCATTGGAGCATCTCCATAGGAGGCATGGATCAATAGCAACAAGCTACAACATTTTGATCATGAGAATAAAAACCTGACATCAGTATTTTATAGCAACTTGGGAGCAAGAGTTAAATATGCTACAGCCACCCAAATGAGCATGTGAGAGCATGAATGGATAGCCAACAACATGTACAACAAGGAAACATCAATAGTCACCCCAAAACTATCATGGATTTGCCTAGAACAACAAGCAAACATGGCATCTGGATATTACAGATTCCAGACTTAGTGAAATTCACTAAGTGTTAAAACAGCAATAACAACATGGCATGTTTGTGAGCATGTTTAAGTCAACACAAGGCATATCATGGAAAGATAAATGCACCACATCAAAGAACACATCATGGAGAATCTAAAACATCTAGGCATGTGACAAGGGGACAAACACAACAATAGCAACGAGCTCCTCAACTAGGCATCTCAAAACAAGTTTCAGAACATAACAGCCAAATGCACTATTGCAACATAGATAAACATGGCAATATGAACTCAAACAAGCATGCTATAGCAACCAACATGTAGAGCATCTCATGATGAACATTTTGACATATCATTTGGATAAACATGCACCAAGTTATCATATCACAAACATGGCATGAAAATAACAAGTAGCAGCAGTTTATATCAAGTAGCACCCTTGCAACAGATATTTAAGCATCTAGATGAACTCAAAGGAGTAAGGCACAATGGAACAAAGTGTAGAGCACATCACCACGATCATTTTGACATGTCATTCACTCAATTTGGACAAGCACACAAAGAGATATCATAATGCAAAGATGCAACATTAATGCTGACAGAAAAAGACAGCACAAAAAACAGCACCTCGGGATCGGACGTGTCCAGAGGCAGCGGACACTCCTGACGAACGGGGCCCGCATGTCATACTCACGAGCTGATAGGAGGGTGGACATGTCCGGGTCCCAACCGGACATGTCCGGCGGCTTCCAGAGGGGATCCGGCCATGGCTGCGGTGGCCGGCGACGATGGCTCGAGGGAGCGCCGGAGAGGGCCGGAGAGGGGCGTGGTGGCCGGATCCGGTCGGCGGGTGGCCGGATCTGGCCGGAGGCGGCGAGGGGAGGCCGGCGGCGAGCTGGGTCTTCCGCCGGAGCACGGAGAGGCTGTGCGGCCGAGGTGGAGTCGGCCCGGCGGTCCCGGGTCGCCGGCGAGCTGCGGCTAGCGCCCGGAGGCGGGAAGGGAAGGTGGCGAGGCGCGAGGGGGCGGAGAGGGGCTCCGATGGCGCGGTCCGGCGCCCCTCTGACGAGCGAAGGCGGCGGCGGCGAAAGCTTGCGGGAGGCGGGGCGCGACGCAGGCGCTCGGGCCCCAGATGGGCTCGGGCGGGCCCTCCCGTTGGCCTGGCGGGCCTCGGCTGCGGGGGAAGCTGGGGGGACGCGTGGCGCGCCAGGAGAGGCCACAGGCGGGGGGTGATGACGTGGCGGCGGTGCTAGGTGGAACTGGCGGCGACAAGTGGCGGCGGGGGAGTGCGCCGGCGCTGAAAACGAGGAAGGGGGCGGCGGCTGGCTGCGGAAATTGAGGAGGGGGTAGGAGAAGGCCAAAAATGGCATGGAGAGGGGCTATATATAGCAAAAAGGTAGGGTTTGGGGGGTTTTGGACCGTTCCGGAGCCATTGGATCGCGATCCAACGGCAACGGAGCGAAGGGGAATAGGCTGGGCCTAGGTGGGCTGTGTTAGGGGGGCTTAGAGGAGAGAAGAGAAGAGGCCCGCGGGGGTTTTCGGAGACCGAAAACGTCCGACGATTAAACCGGCGACTAGAGCCGCTATATATATCCGTTGGGCTATCAAACGGACTCCGAATGCGATGAAATTTGGCAGGCGGCCTGTCTACACTATAATAAGACCACACGCCAAGTTTCAACCTATTCCGAGAACGTTTTTCGGCCACTCAAAAAATAAATATTCGGAGGCACCGCGGGCGCGTGCAAGTGTGTCTGGGCTCAGAACGGACAACGGAAAGGACGAGGAGACTCGGACGGATGCAAGTTTTTAAAACATGCTGATGCAAGCACACATGATGACATGGCAAGACGCACACGCAAGCACATGACATGGCACTGACAACGAATAACTGGCTGACACCTGGCGCACCGGTCTCGGGGTGTCACAACACTCCCCTACTAACAAGAGATCTCGTCCCGAGATCTTAGGAACGAGACGGAAGGGAAAAAGGAAGAACAAAGTTCTTCGAGGACAAAAGAGTGAAGCAAAGAACCTTGAGAGGTTGAGCCACTCAAAAAGAAGAAGAATGCAACAAAGAAGAACGAAGTTGAGAAACTCTGTTAGAAAAGAGGAGCAAGGAACACAAGAGAACCAAGGGTTGAAAGGCACTAAAACAAGAGCTGAAGGAACAAGAATGAATTCGAAACCACTCCGGTTAAAAGAGATAGAAAAGGAATCTCCACGAAGGAATTCGGGCAGCACTCCGGTTGAAACTGAAAGAAATAGCACCCCGGTTGAACAAGAATGGAATAGAACGAGAACTTGAGAAGATGGAACGATCCCTGAGGAGATGAACAAGACAATGCCTCCGGAAGAAATAAAGAATGGAATGAGAAGAAGGGGAAGAAGATGACAACTTCTATCACGAATGGATTGAAAGAACATCTTCAAGAGAAGACTTGAAAGGAGTTGTTGAGAAAATCAACAACAAAAGAATAAACTTGTTGTGGACTTATGTAAACATCTCAAAAGTTGAGGTGAATTAAGCCGCAACCAAAAGATTGAATAGGTGAGATGAGGGAAGAGATGCAAAACTCCACTTCAAAGAATACAGAGAATTATTTGCACTCGAGAGGCAAAAGAATAATAATGCTTGAGCTTGAACCAAAAGAATTATCTGAACGCTTGAAGAATGAATTAAATGATGAAGAACCCTCATGAAGAACTCCGGTAACAAAAGGATGATGAAGTATGAAAAAGAATAAGAATAAAGCCTTGCGATGATTTAGACGGGGTTCCGTCGAGATAGCCGAGAAAATTTGAACTCCGTAAAAATAAAAGCCGAAAGGACTTAGAACTGGAATTTATTCATCACGAATAAACTCTGAAGGAAGGGATTAAACAACTTGATGAAAAGGAATAAGAATTATGTTATGCTTATCCTCCGCCAATTAAATTGATGAGAAGCAATGGACTAGCATACTACTTATTCACGATGAAATTGAATAAAAAGGGATATATCGCGAACTTGCGAAAATCTCCATGAAACACCGGTAGGATTGGAATAAAATGAATGGATTGATATGATAACACCGGAAAAGAACTGTTGAGCGAACCACCATAAGAATTGAAGTCGAGTGAAGAAAATGAACGAGCCACCGTAAAGAAATTGAAATCGAGTGAAGAACGAGAATGACCACCGTAAGGAATAAAATTGAGTGAATACAAGAGAATGAAATCTCCGGGAAGAATAAAGAACTTGCGGAAAAATTAGAATGACGAGAACGAAGAGATTGTGAACTGATTAAAGAATACTCGAACGAAGCACCGGAAGAAAGTGAGACGAACGAAGAGGCATCACTGAAGAATATTTGGAGGACGACGTTGAAAACTGAGAACTAAGAAATCTTCTGAAATGATGGCCTACGGAGGAACACAATGAAAAAGAATTCATGAAAATACTCCGGATGGGTAAGGAAAAGAATTTATGACAATCAGAATAATTCGAGAGGATAGCATTAAGCTAGAAGCATGAATCTCCGAGAGAACGGACGAGACTCAGGGGAAAACGCTTCTTCGATCTCCAAATGACGACAAGGAACACAACCAAAATTGTTGAGACACTCCGGAAGAATTAAAAGAGGAAAGGTTGAACCAAACATGAAAATAATTTGCAAATAACTTGGAGAAGGCATATGACTGATGGAATCCATACTTACGTCACACTTGAAAAGAATTTGAGAACACTCAGGGAAATTAGAAGAGTCAGGTAAGATCCTGGGAAAAACCTGTGGGTTATGAGCCCACCGAAGAGAAAACACCGTAGAAAAGGATGGAAAAGGAGATAGTGCATCGGAAGGATTAAAAGACTCAAATGAGGTGACAACCTCGGATTAATTGGAACACTACGAATCTCCTGAGATGTTTTGGAACTCCGGAATAACAAAATGGCGAGAGACGAACGAACAAGGTGAAGCAATTGAGCCGAGAAAAAAAGAATATGAACAACACCGAATACTTGAATTGAATCCACTGGAAAGAAGAAGAGGTGAAGAATATCAAACGAGAGAAGAACTCATCGGAGAAGAAAAGAGAAGAATGATGACGAGCTAGACGAGAATTCACCGGTTGAAAAATAACTGAGGAAAAAATGCAAAGGATTCACACGAGTAGGATGGATACTCGATTAAGGACTCCGGCTCCGAGAAGCAAAAGGGTGGGCGGGTGGGAAAAGAAAAGACCACATCGGACGGGGAAACACCGTCGATTGAAAAGAACTGAGGGTTGAACTTGCAAGAAGAAGAGGGTTCAATCCACTTGATGAGAGATGCACCAGATGAAAGAACTGACAACGCAACGAACGAAAACTAACCACGCGATCCTAAAAAAAAATTGAAGGGGAAGAGGAGTAATTCAAAACACCTACGCCAAGATTCCTCACCAGAGCGACAAAGGGGCAGGGGAGTAAAAAGAATTCCTACTCTCCGATATAACTAGGCTCCGAAAAAAAAGTTTTCTGCTAGACTCAACAACGGCCAAACTACGATCAATCAAGGGGGCTCCTACGGTCGGTCGAGGCTCTGATACCAACTTGTCAGGCCCAAGATGCAATTCTATCCCGATCACGTGACACTTACGTGATTGGGGCACAACCGCATTTCGGGCGCTTAGCAAGATGGACATCATTACATCGTACCATTACATACATACATAGGGGATACAACATTACATACAAGTCACATGAATACAACAACATCAATACCAGTATCCGACTACGAATACAAACAATAAAAGCACAAGACATCCATCTGCTATCCCAGGCTGCTGACCCGGAACCTAACTCAAGACTGAAGAAGAAGAACTCCAACAAAAGAACAACGCTCTCACGTCAAGACATCGGAAACCTGCAGCTACAACTGTTGTTGTAGTATCTATGAGCCACGAGGACTCAGCAATCCCATAACCATGGGTAACAAGACTATCAAAGCTTAATAGGTAGGAAGAGGTAAAGTGGTGAGGTTGCAGCAGCGGCTAAGCAAAAGTATGGTGGCTAACTTACGAGTCCAATAATAAGATGAGCATCTACGCAAACGGTCGCAACTAGTAGTGATCGCTAAAGATCCTGAACTACATATGAGTCAAACATAACCCCACCGTGTTCTCTTCTCAAAGTGAAAAGAGACAGTCACGGTTACTCACACAGTTGTGTGTTTTACTTCAGATCCACTGTCAAGTTTTCTACAACCGGACATTAACAAATTCCAATCTGCCACATAACCACGGGCACGGCTTTCGAAAGATCATAACCCTGCAGGGGTGTCCCAACTTAGCCCATCACAAGCTCTCACGATTAGCTGAAGTGATAAATATAATATCATCACCCCTTATCTTAGGGAAATCCGATCAGGCTCGGCATCCCGGTGCACAAGACATTTCGACAATGGTAAAACAAGTCCTGCAAGACCTCCCAGTGTGTCGACACCCTGATAGTAGCCGCGCGTATCTCGTCTCAGGCCACGACCGGATGGGCGATTATACGAGTAAAACCAATCCTCGAGTTTCCCCGTGGTGGCCCCGCATACTCCCCGTTTGGGACCAACACCATCAGCACTGGCCCCCCTGTTATGTAGAATTAAGAACCCGGGGACATGACCCCCTATGCAATTAATTAATTAATTAAGGTGTTATATGAGCAAATTAAAACCAATGTTGGGCCTTGCTGGAGGAGTTTTATTCAAAGTCAAACTGTCAAGGGGTCCCCATATACCCATCGTGTAAGGAACGCAAAATCCAGGAACATAATGCCGGTTTATCGGCGCCTAAGGTGGCATGAGTGGAACAAAACACCGAGCAAAAGGCCAAGCCTTCCACCCATGCCCAATATATAGGTGTGTTAATAATAATACTAGATATTGTGATATTCCAACAACAAGTTCCCTCCTGGAAAGATCTTCATCTTCACCTGCAACTAACAACGCTATAAGAGGTGCTGAGCAAGTGGGTAACATAGCCAAACAATGGTTTTGCTAGGAAGGTGTCAAAGGTTAGAGGTTTCATGGCAACAAGGAGTGGCTGACAATAATGATGGGTAGCGCGACATGTAACGATAGCATCGAGACAACTAAGCATGGCAATGATAGAAAGGGTATCCAAGGGTATGATCATCTTGCCTGAGATCCCGCAAGGAAGAAGAACGGTTCCGTGAAGAAGACGGCGAAGATGCCCTGAAGAAGAACCACGGGTAGACGATCGAATCCTCACGAACGCAATGGAACAAGCACTAACGAGAAGAAGCAAGCAATACGGTAAACAAACCACTCAAGAACATAACAACATGCTCAACCAAGTATGATGCAAAACAAGTCTACTTATGATGCACAGAAAGTTTACACAGGAAGCAAAACATGGCAAGGTAGGAAGCACAGAAAAGATCACAGGAAACATGGCAATGTGCTTAAGCAAGTATGATGCAAACAAGTCTATATAGGAAGCACAACGGGTGTGTTTGGTAGGATGTATGGAGGGTGCATGAGAGCAAAAGTTCCCTTCTCGACCCACTTTTGGGTGTTTGGTGCTAGGTGGCTTCTCACCCCTCGTTGGTTACCCCAAGTGGAAGGTTTGAGATGCAGTGTAGCAGAAGTTTTCCTACCAAGGATCGATTTCCCAGAGACTCCCAGTTTCAACAAGAAGGTGTCAACTGCTAACGGCGCCAGATATTATCAATCAACGTGGACCTGCACACAGATACAAATAACTTTGCTCCCAACGAGTACAGAGAGGTTGTCAATCCCTCCGGCCTTGTAGTTTACAAAGGATCAAACGCAAGTGATAATAGTGATAGGTATAATTGCAATAGTATGTAAATAGCGGAAAAGTAAATAGCGGATGTGATCAATGATGGTAATATGGACCGGAGTCTCATGATGTTCACTAGTGATGTCTCTCTCCCAAAAGACGATAAAACAGCTATGTGAGGTAAACGAATTACAGCTGGGCAATTGACAGGACCATGTGCGCAAACCAATGCTGACTACATTGCAAGAAAGGTTGAGGTTCAAAGCATGGGCGGTACGCCAAAGTAAGTAGACCGAAATCCATCAATATCTACTACTAATCATCCACCTTGAGATATCTATCCAGAACATCTCGCTGGTATTAAGTTGCGAGCCCCACCCATAGTGTAAACTCAATGCAACAGACAACTGCATTAAAAGAAGTTTGCGTAAAGTAAACAATCCTTGCACCCGCGGGCACAAGCATCGTTGTTTTCCCCCTTGTGGCAACAGCACATCCCCTAGACTCATGTTTCTTCACTCAAGCTAGTCATCGAGGGGCATGAACCCACAATCGAGCATAACGTTCCCTCTTGGAGTCACTACCTACTACTTGGCCAAAGCAATAAATAACAACGGAGAACATGCAAGAATTACTTACGAACATAAACATAAAAGAGGTGAATCAAATATATTACTCAAACACAATCTGAACATAATCTCATAATCCATCGGATCCCAGCAAACTCATCATAGCAACAACATAAGGATTACATATGTGCCTCGATCATGTAGGGCAGCTCACGAGGACTAATTAGTGAAGCACAAGAACAGGAGGAGAGCATCACATAGCTACTGGTCATGGACTCATGGTCCAAGGGAGACTACTCACAACTCATCCGGGAGGCGTCCATGGTGGTGGAGAAGCTCCCGGTGGTGATCCTCCCCTCCGGCAGGGTGCCGGGAAGAGTTCTCCTGGTGCTCCCGATCTCGGAAGCGGCGGCGGCGGCGGAACAGAGATGGGATCGCGAAAAAGAGTTCCTGTTTCGAGGGTTTCGGGAGACGCTTTAAATATATGCCAAAGGGGGGCATCGGAGGAGCCTCGGGGGGCCCAGGCGCCCCCCCGGCGCGGCCCAGGGTGGGGGGGGGGCGCGCCGCCAGGGCGCCTGGAGCCCTGGTTCCCCCCCGACTGTCCTTCGGGCGCACGATAGGTTCTGGAACGCTTATTTTTTATATAATTTTTCTGGATTTTTCCTGGCAGTTCTCGTAATGTGAAAACCTGAAATACAAAAACAGCCAAAAACAGAAACTGGCACTCGGGTGCACTGAGTTAATAGGTTAGTCCAAATACGATCAAAAGCGTATGGAAGTGTATAAATATCATAGCAATATCACCCAAAAGAGGCATGGAGCAAGCAGAAATTATAGATACGTTTTGGACGTATCAACATCCCCAAGCTTAATTCCTGCTCGTCCTCGAGTAGGTAAATGATAACAAGAATAATTTCTATGGTGACATGCTATTAACCATATAGGACTTTTTCATAGTCATATGACCAAAGCTTACTGAGACAATGAATCTGTAGTAATTAAGTTGGCTCATGAGAAAATCACAAAGAACTGAAAGTTTTACAATATGATACTGAAACATCAAATAGATTTGCAATGAATATGATGTGCAAATATGATAAAGTGATATCTAGCTTGCCCCCTTTAGTGAAGCAAAACATAAATGCAGGGGCACATCCAAGGTTTAAGTGATGACTAGATACAATGATTTCAGAATAACCAATATCACAATCATGCAAAAGACAATGCTACTTTGGGACAATGCACATTACACTCAGAATGACAATCATGCTCTCAGTAGTTGGTGCTTTTAAGAAAGAAGGTGGAGACTCAACATAAAAGTAAAAGAATGGCCCTTCGCAGAGGGAAGCAGGGATTACTCATGTGCTAGAGCTTTTTATTCTGAAAACATAGAAACAATTTTGTCAACGGTAGTAGTACTTCATATGTGCTATGCATAAGACATCCTATAAGTTGCAAGCCTCATGCATCGAATACCAATAGTGCTCGCACCTTGTCCTAATTAGCTCGGATTTCCATGGATTGTCATTGCATTACATATGTTTCAACCAAGTGTCACAAAGGGGTACCTCTATGTCACCTGTACAAAGGTCCAAGGAGATAGATCGCATTTGATTTCTCGTTTTTGATAGATCTCAACTTAAGGACATCCATACCGGGACAACATAGAAAATAGATAATGGACTCCTCTTTAATGCTTAAGCATATTCTCATAAGAGATTGAGGATTAATGTCCAAGCTAAAACTTCCACCATGATACATGGCTTTGGTTGGCGGCCCAATGTTCTTCTCTAACAATATGCATACTCAAACCATTCAGCCCATGGCAAAACATCCTTACTTTAGACAAGACGAACATGCATAGCAACTCACATGATATTCAAGAAAAGTGTAACAGTTGATGGCGTCCCCAGAAACATGGTTACCGCTCAGCAAGCAACTTATAAGAAAATAAGATACAAAAGCAACATATTCTTTACCACAATAGTTTTTAAGCTACTTTCCCATGAGCTATGTATTGCAAAAACTGAAGGTTTTAAAGGTAGCACATGTAAATTTACTTGGAGTGGCGGTTGAAAGTGCAACTAATCCCCGGGTGGTTTTGGTAATTAATAACAACATATATATCATTGAACTAATATTTACTTGAGAATCATTTCAGAAAAGTTCGATGATATGGGTATGGAAATGTCTGAAGAAGTGGACCCCTCAAAATGCTAAGACAAGCATTGGCAAAAGCTCAAGACTCTATTTTTGGTTTAGTGATCAAAAATCACATTGAGTCCATAGGAAAAGCCAATACTATTAAAAGGGGATGAGGTTGTGTTAATGATCTGGTTGCTCAAGTGCTTGGTGATCTAGCTCCCTCAACTATCAGCACTCTTCACTACTTATCACACTCATAAGTAATCTCGGACAAACCGATTCTGCAAACTCAGTCCCACCGAGATGAACCACCTCAGTTATTCTTCCAAACCCTAATTTCTCGGTCCATCCGATTTTGAGTTTCGGTCTCACCGAAAATGGACTGCCAACCTTCTGTAACCAATTGACATCACTTCGGAATATCCGAGTTGTTACTTTCGGTCTCACCGAGATGGCAAGCTCCAACCTTTGACTCACTTCGGACACACCGAGATGGTATTTTCGGTCCCACCGAAAATCCCAACGTTCACTATATTTGAACTTTCGGTCTGACCGAGTTTTAACTTCGGTCTCACCGAGATTGGTCAAATGTGTGTGTAACGGTTGGATTTTGTGTGGAGGCTATATATACCCCTCCACCCCCTCTTCATTCGTGGAGAGAGCCATCAGAAAGTCTACCACTCCTACCATACACTTTCTGAGAAGTGAACCACCTACCCTTGTGTTGAGATCAAGCCATTCCATTCCTACCATATGAAACTTGATTTCTAGCCTTCCCAAGTTGCTTTCCACTCAAACCTTTCTTCCACCACAGCCATATCAGTGAGGAGAGTTGAGTGTTGGGGAGATTATCATTTGAAGCACAAGAGCAAGGAGTTCATCATCATCAACACCGTCTATTACCTTTTGGAGGGTGGTGCCTCCTAGATTGGTTAGGTGTCGCTTGGGAGCCTCCGTCTTCGAGATGTGGAGTTGAACCAAGAAGTTTGTACGGGCAAGGAGATCGCCTACTTCGTGAAGATCTACCCCGAGTAAGGCTAGTCCTCCGTGGGCGGAGGCCATGATGGAATAGACAAGGTTGCTTCTTCGTGGACCCTTCGTGGGTGGAGCCCTCCGTGGACTCGCGCAGCCGTTACCCTCCGTGGGTTGAAGTCTCCATCAACGTGGATGTACGATAGCACCACCTATCGGAACCACGACAAAAATCTTCGTGTCACCAAACTGCGTTTGATCTTCTCCACCTCTCTTTTACATGTGCAATTTACTTTCCGCTGCTTATACTCTAGAATTGTATGTGTAGGGTGATACTTGAATTGATCTTAATTGTGAAACTGCCAAAAACATTGCATGATCTAAAGGCAGATTTTTTATATTGTCAAGTAGTCTAATCACCCCCCCTCTAGACCTACTTTCGATCCTACAAGTGGTATCAGAGCTTTGGTCTCCATTGTTTTGGTTTCCATTGCATTGGACTCCATAAGCTTGGTTTCACAACCTAGGAGAGTATGGCGTCTAGTGAGGGTAATTATCGTAGAGGTCCTTACTTTGATGGTACAAATTTTGCTAGTTGGAAGCATAAAATGAAAATGCATATTCTTGGTCATAACCCAGCCGCATGGGGCATTATTTGTGTTGGTATGCAAGGTGAATTCTTCGAGGAAGGAAAAGTTCCGGATCGCGAAGCTACACCGGAAGAGTTGCGGATGTTGCAAAACAATGCTCAAGCTTGTGACATTCTCTTCAATGCTTTGTGTCCCGAAGAGTTCAACAAAATCAGCCGTCTTGAGAATGCTAAAGAGATTTGGGATACTTTGGTTGAAATGCACGAAGGTACTGAATCTGTGAAGGAATCAAAGCTAGATATTCTTCAAGGTCAACTCGACAAGTTCAAGATGAAGGATGGTGAAGGAGTCGCTGAAATGTACTCTAGGCTTGCTCTCATCACAAATGAGATTGCCGGCTTAGGAAGCAAAGAAATGACCGACCGATTCATCATTAAGAAGATTCTCAGAGCTTTGGATGGAAAGTATGACACCGTGTGCACTTTGATCCAAATGATGCCAAACTACAAGACTCTCAAGCCAACTGAAGTCATTGGAAGAATTGTTGCTCATGAGATGACACTTAAGGATAAGGAAGAGCTTCACAACAAGTCAAGTGGTGCTTACAAAGCTACAAGTGATGCTCCTACTACCTCAAGTGACAAGCTAATTTCCAATGAAGAGATAAGCCTAATGGTCAGGAACTTCAACAAGTTCTACAAGAATAGGGGCAAAGAAAGAAGCTCAAAATCTAGATCATATGATGAAAAGAGATCTTCTAGTCGTGATCGAAACTGCTACAATTGTGGAAGACCCGGACACTTCTCAAATGAGTGTACGGCTCCCCACAAGAGAAGAGAAGAATCTCCAAGAAGAAGAGCAAGAGATGAGTCACCTCGGAGAGAGAGAAGGAGCAGAGATGATCGTTATGAACGAAGACCCTCTCGGAGAAGCAAGGATTCGGAGAGGAAAGACAAGTCATCAAGGAGCTACACAAGAAGAAGACATCAAGCTCATGTTGGTGAATGGGTCTCCGGCTCCGACTCTGACAATCAATCCGATGGAAGCTATCACTCCGACTCCGACTATAGTCAAGATGAAGGTGTTGCCGGACTTGCACTCGTATCCTCCAACTCCAACTCCTACGACTTATTTGATTCACCAAATGAGGGAATTGGAAGATGCTTCATGGCTAAAGGCCCCAAGGTAACACACCCTGAATTCATTGACTTTGATAGTGATGAGGATGACTTGCTTGGTGAAGATGAGCTCTTGCATGATAAATCTAGTGAGCTTAGTAATGATGAAAATGCTAGTAGTCTTTATAGTCGAGAAGAGTCGAATGACAATGCTATGAAGGAGATTGAGCGTCTAACTAACGAACTAAACACTCTTAAGTTAGCTCATGAAACAACTCAAGAAGATCATAGAGAGCTCCTAAGATCTCATGAGAAGCTACGCTTCGAGAAGCTCACTCTAGAGCAAGAACATGAGTTTCTAAAAGCGATCAATGACGATCTTCGAAAGAAGAGTTCTTCATATCTTGCCAAACGACTTCTCTTGTCTAATTTCTTGCCACCTATTAAGACTAAGCATGACAAACATAAGAAAAATTCTTCCTCTAGTAGTAACAATGACAATGTTAAATCAAATGTTGTTACTTCTAGTAGTTCTCTTGATTCCACTAACAATGTTTCAAGCCAAGTTACACTTGAGCAAGAAAATAGCTTATTGAAGGAAATCATAGAGAAAGGTGTCTACAAGAGTCTTGCCGGAAGCAAGAACTTTGAGGAGATTGTTCGCAAACAAGGAAGACACCGGAAGAATCAAGGGATTGGTTTTGAGCGAAAGTTCAACGCCGAAGGTGTTGAGTGGGAAGAAGGTCAATACCCTACTCCACAGTTTGTTTCACAAAAGAAGAAGTATGATCCTACTTCTTCCAATGTGGAACAAGCTCAAGATGACCTTCCACCACAAGACCACAAGCTAAAGGCCAAGGACAAGCTTCAAGAGGAGATTGATGCATTCATTGAAGCACCTCAAGCCATGGTCAAGTGGGTTCCCAAGGACACATCAAGTTCTACTTCGTCAAGCTCAACTACAACACCAAGGATTCCCATCAAGATGATGTGGATCCCAAAGAAGAAGAACTAGTAGGTTCTTGAGGGTGACTCCGCCAACAAACTTCACTCATATTCATTTTGGCAAGAACTTGTGCAATCAACTTCCACATCATGCACTAGTTCATGGAGTCACAAACCCTCTTGTTGGTAAGTCAAGGGACAAGGTAATCATTGCTTTCATGGACATCATCTTTTGTGTACTTCACTCTATGTCTATGGATATTCTTGTTTGTTCCTTGTGGGACTAACCCATGTAGGTATTGAAAGTGCCCTAATCCAATGGATTGCTCCCAACTCTTGATGATCTGCATCAACATTGAGCATCCACATCTTCAACATCTACATGAAGTCTTCTACGACAACCCAAGGTTAGTTTGACCCTTTGAAAGGGGTTCTCACATCTAGGGGGAGCTTTGCTCTAAAAATTGAGCTAAAGCATCTCCAAATGATGTGAACACATAAATGCTTTATGTAAAAGTGGTAACCCCACTTGTGCTTAAACGATGAGTATGACCTATGATCAAATGTTCTCATTTGGCTCCTAAGTCAATATACTCATATATAGATGACCTAGTCATCGACAAATTGTGTGCTAGTAGCTAGAGTGTTGGTTGTGCATGTTTGACACATATTTCAGTTGCTATCTTATTGTGTGAGCATGTTGAATGCATGATTTTATCCATTCAAGGACATCCATTTGTTGTTTTGATTGTTTTGTTTTTTCTTTTTCTGGCCAAATGGATGGACAAGAATGCCTAAGCACCTTTCCCTAGCTATCTATGCTTTCTTGTCTCAAATTCTATTCATGCTCATATCACAACTTTGAACAAGTCTTTTTCGGACAGTCCAAGTGAGGAGCACTCGGAGCCACCGATTCGTCTAAGGCTGACTTCCAAAACCTTCTAAGTCCATTTCGGTCTGACCGGCTTCTCAATCTTGGTCCAACCGAAACTCTTAGACTGATCTTGGTTTCATCTCGGTGAAACCGAGTTCAAACTCTCGGTCTGACCGATATGCGTAACTGCACAGCAGTTATACATCTCGGTGACACCGAGTTTTTCAACTCGGTCCCACCGACAGCATGGGGTTATATATACCTGAGGGCTGCGCGCGATTCAATTCTTCAAACCGTTCGCCCCCAAGACCCCTGCTGCCGTCGCCCTGGTCTACGGATTGTCGCCGTCGTCGCCTGTGCGCCCTCGCCGCAGGTCTCCGCCGCCGTCAACGGTAATAATCTCCACCGTTGCCGCCGTAGAGGGACACCACCAAGTTAGGGTGTGTCCCGATCCCTTTTCGTGCTCCCCATCCGATTCTTGCACGATAGGCTTGCCATGATTCAATCCACGTTTGAGATACTCCCTATACATTAGTTCAGATCCTCTAGTTTCGAGCAAAATTCTTAGGTTTAGGTTTCCACGGAATGCATCTCGGTGAAGCCGATTTTGAAACTCGGAATGACCGATTTGGCCTCTGGCAATTGCACTGCATCATTCGGTTTAACCGAGTTGTGCCAATCGGAATGACCGAAACGTAGTTTCAGTGAAACCCTAAGTTATCGGTAGGACCGAAACCCATTTCGGTCTGACCGAAAGTGGTGTGTAGGTTTCTGTTGAACACTTCGGTTGCACCGAAACTTGAAATCGGTTTGACCGAAATACATTCTGTGAAAACTCAAAACTAAGTTTTGAACTCATTTTTTTTGCAAAAACCTCTGCAGTTGTGATAACTCTTCTACTCTGCCTATACCTTATCTTTTCACAGGTTTTTCAGCCATGTCAGATGTCAGTGACAGCCAGAACAGGTCTGAATCACCGTTTGCTGAAATTCCAGAGGCAGATACAAGTCCTGCTAGCAGCTCCAGTGATGATGGTGAGAGGAGCACCCCTAGTGGTTTGCCTCCCGCAGCCACCAGAACCAGGAAGAAGAGAACTTCTGATGATGAGGACTCTGACTTTGTTGTTGAGGAAGTTACCTCCAAGCCAAAAAGGAATGTGGTTGCCAAAGAGCACCAAGGGCAGCAGTCAAGGAAAGGCACAAGCAAAGTAAAGCAGTCAGCAGTTGCAAAGAAGCTCAACTTGGAAGAGCCTGCTCCAAGCAAGGTGAAGAAGACTTCCAAAACGAAGAGGGTAGTTTATGCTGAACCTCAAGTTGATGCTGCAGAAGAAGAAGAAGAAGATGCACCCCAGCCTCCTCCTCAGAAAGCTAAGTTCATGGGTGATGCTATTCGGGCTCAAGCCTCCTCTAAACCCAAGAAGCCTGCTCAAGCCAAGGCAGCTCCAGCTAAGCCCAAGAGAACAACCAGAAGCATTCCAGCTTCTGAGAAGAACAAAGGTGAGATGCCACCGTCTGAATCAGATGAAGAGCATGTGTTGCTTAAGCTCCGTCCCAGGTTGCCACTCCACAATGATGCTCATCCTCAAGCTGAGGACATGAAGGCAAGGAAGGACAAAGGTCTCAGGCTATGGAGACAGTCTGATCCATATGCTGTAAGGAGAAGGACTGCTGTGGACCCCAGATTCCACACCAGAGAGCAGCAGGATTTCTATGAGACAGTGCTGATGGATAAGAAGCCCATTGTTGCTGACACCAGGTATGTTGACTGGAAGTATATTGACAGTGAAGAGCACCGGGACTTCTTTCCCCATGTGCATGAGAGCTTTACTGCATGTGGAGTTGCTGCTTTTGTGGGTCAAGAGCTGACAGCTTGGAATGACGAGATGATCATGCAGTTCTATGCCACAGCCCACTTCTATCCTGATGGCAAGATCACCTGGATGACTGAAGGTCAAAGGTTTTCTTCGACTATTGAAGAATGGGCAGAACTTCTGAACGCTCCAGTGCAGAGAGAGGACGACATTGATGTCTATGGGATTCCTAAGAAGAGTCATGATTCCATGAAGAACATGTACAAGGAGATCCCGGCTGCTGATTTGGAAGGATGGAAGCTTGGCTCAGTGTACTATCTCCAGGCAGGTCTGACCACCACTAACACTATTCTGAGGCATACTTTGATGCCTAAGTCTGGAGACCACCGCATGATTCGAGGCTATTCTATCAACATGCTGCACATTCTCGATGAGAAGGCACCTTTCAAGGTGATGGACTTGATGGTAGAGACCATTAAGAGGACTGCAGCTGACCAGAAGAGGTCGTGCGGGTTTGCTCCGCAGATTCAGATGCTCATCAACGCCAAGTTTGGCACGGGCAAATTCATGTTGGATAGGAAGCACTTGCCACTGCAGCCAGAGCATGAGGACAACGTAGTTGTGATGGATGAAGAGGATCCTACCTCAGTTGAAGGACAGGCCAAAATCGAAGCTGCGAAGAAGGCTAAAGCTGACAAAGAGGCAGCAGCAGCAGCAGCTAAGCCAAAGAGCTTTGGAGAACAAATTCTTGAAGCTACCCAGAGGATTGAACAATGCCTGGCCAGCATTGAGCAATCTCAGGAGAGCCTAGAGAGGATTGTTGAGGACAAGATCCACGCTCTGGACGTGAAGCTGACTGAGATTCAGGTGTCTGTCAACAAGCTTGAGGCAGACATGGAGGAGACAAGGCAGGAGAGAGCAGAGCTTATGCAGGATGATCTAGTCCAGGACTCTCATCGCCAGACTGCTCAGGTTCCCAGAGGATCCAGATCTGCAGCTATCCCAGTGACAGACTCCAGGGCTACCACTTCAGCACCAGCTACAGCTCCAGCAGTTGCTCCAGCTCCAGCATCCACTTCTCCACCGCAGACATCAGCAGAAGTCTTCGCCGATGCAGCTATCTCTACACCGACATCTACCCAGACGGGATCCGCCAGCAGAGCCCGCAGTGACGCTTAGCTCTATACCTTTTCGAACTTTTTGGTAACTTGTTGCCAAAGGGGGAGAAATTGTTATAGATCATAGGGCTTCGAGAGAGAGAGTGCTCTTTCGTCTTTCGTTCTTTTGCCGGTTTCCTTTGAGATATAGTGATTTCTTTTGGTTCCTGAAACTTTAAGTGTGCTTGCTACTACGTTTGATGCTATCTTAATGAGTGCTTAGTCATACTATGCTTTAATGTGTGCTTATTTCTTATCATATGCTATTCCTTATTGTATGGCTATTTACTCTTGTCTTGGTGATTGAGTGCATGTTATTCATTCTTATCATTTTGTGCGCTCCACCAAGATGTATGTGACATGGAAGAGTGACCCATAATCCTAATCGATTGTGCATTTGCATTCAAACGCAAATTTTAAATAATGCACAAATTTAGGGGGAGCTCTTGTTTATCACATACTTCTCAAAGCGACGATATTATTCATTGATTATATCTTTTGTCGAAGCTTTGATCTATATGTTGTCATCAATTACCAAAAAGGGGGAGATTGAAAGTGCAACTAATCCCCAGGTGGTTTTGGTAATTAATAACAACATATATATCATTGAACTAATATT